>OZ010793.1:151124677-151613054 GCA_963932465.1 Maratus speciosus | reverse complement strand
ATCTGATGAGGAACTTTTGCTAAGATTTTTTTTTTTTTTTTTTTTGGGGGGGGGGGGGGGGGGGAGGGTCTGAATTGTATTATTGAGGCAATTTTTAGGCCGAACATAGGCGAATATTTTTTCAGAGTAAAATAATGCTTTAAAAAATTAAAAATTTGTATATAAATAATTTTTTAAAAGAAAACAATACATTTTAATTGTGAAATATACAAGAATTGTGCATATAGTACATATTATATTTTGTTTTTAGGCAAAAATAAGTTCATTATTCGGCGGCCGAATATTCGGCTGTAACTTGGCTGAATATTCGGTTATTCGGCCAAACCACTATTCGTTGCATCACTAGTTTAAATAGACTGTTACGTACATAAACCACATAGGTTATATTACGTCACGTCCAAGAAAGTATTTGTTGCGCATATGACATTGGTGTCAGAAAAAAATCGTGCCAATATGTATATGACATCTGTGCCTAAACTTTTATTTATTTATTGTTATTTCCTTTTCAAAATAATAGCAAATAATTTAAAGATATGTATGTAACTGGTATTCAAAAGCTGGATTTTTGCCAAATTGGCGTCAGAAAAAAATTACACCAAACCCGATGCGTATATGACATCTCTGCAAAAATTACTTCTGTTTCTTTATAAAAATGGATAAATAGCTTTTTTTTCTTTCTATATAGTACAAACTATAGCGCAAAATAATAGACAATTTGGTACTTTTCCACTATTGGGGCTTTGGCGTATTTTTAAAAAGCTTGGTGTAATTTGGGCATCAAAAAGAGAGATTTGTTGTCAAATCATATAAACTGCTATGAAAACAAACTTGATGAGCTTTTTTGTTTGCTTATAGTATATGCATTTGGCACTACTTAGTTATCCCGTCGACCAATTTCGCCAAATTATATAAATCGCCAAACCACTCGCCAAATTATACAAATTGACAATTTTTATTTTAAATAATGAAAGAACAAAGGAATTAGTATAACATAAATAAAAAGTTGAAATAAAAATCACTTGATGAAGTAAACACGCATAACTTGCTTAAAGTCAAATGAATGTGACATTTACGATCAGCCATTAATGGCATTTAATCTTATAGTTTGATGATAGATTTCTGGTCGACGGGATAACTAAGTAGTACTATATATTTTATATGTATAGTAAAAGCTCTGTTATCCGGCATTCAAGTAACCGGAAAGCTCAACTAACCGGAAAAATTCGGAGAAATCGTTTATTTTTTTTTCTCCCCCATAAACAGTTGAAAAATTTTTACTACTATTTTAGGAAATTTACTGTTAGCATTCCCAAATTATCTCAGAGACTAATTCGGCATAAAACAGGTCTGTGTGTATGTTCATAACAGTGAACGTTATAAAAAAATATAGCATAAAGCATTGTCTATAGCTCGTTAGCCCAGAATAACTTCATGTTGCGTCATAGTCCGCGATAGTCTGCCGCGCCAGCTGTTTTTCCTTCTGAAAGAGAGAAGGAGGGGGTGGAAAATGAAGACAAGAGAAGACAGGCTTGATCTTTCTTTTCTGCTCTTGGCGAAACTAGATGGTGAGGGGAGGGGGGGGGGGATATGATAAACGGTAGAAAGCTACATCCGAAAACTGAACTGTTAGTTGAGGAAGCCAGGAGCATGAAGGAAAACTGTTTTCTAAGAATTGGGATGGGGATATGGTCATTTCAGATATCGTATTTTCCCCCCCAGATGCACAGTAGCCCCCCCCCCTCCCTGAAGTTACTAGAAAACTCCATCTGTCTGTAGAGCTTTCCATCTGTTCCGCCCATTTGGGTCTACACATTCAGTTTGACCAATTAGAATTTGACTTAAATCATGCTGATGCTTTTTTTTTTTTTTTTCCCCGTTTTGGCACATTTTTACTGCCATTCGCTTGTGCTTAATCAGCTAGCCTAGTAAATTGCTCTCAACCTTTATTAATCGTGTTCTGTCATATTTTTTGTCAAATTAAAAAATGGCAGATCAGTCAAATCCTAATAAAAGGAAACGAGTTGTTTTAACTATAACTCAGAAGCTAGACATTATTAGACATTTAGAAAGAGGGGAAAATAAACAACAACTGATGCGTATATTCAACATTGGATCCTCAACGATTTACGATATTAAATCGCAGAAAGAAAAGTTGATGGCATTTGCTTCCTCTGCAGAATCAAGCAAAGCAACGGATGAAAGGAAAACACTGCAGCAACCTCAGCATGAAAAACTGGATAAAAGTTTATATCAGTGGTTTCTATTAAAACAAGAAGAAGGAGTTCCTATTTCTGGGCCTATGCTGATTGAAAAAGCAAGAGATTTTTCAGAAAAATTAAATATTGCGACGGAATGCAAGTTTTCAGATGGGTGGCTTTCTTGCTTCAAAAAACACCATGGAATTTTCTGGAGAACGAAAATCAGCAGATAACGAAAGTGCTGAGGAATATTCTACTTTTTTTGAAGATTTTATTAAAAAAATTATATTGATCTAAACCACTTCTATAATGCTGATGAAACCGGAATCTATTTTCGTTGCCTTCTGACCTCAACATTAGCTGGTCCTAATGAAACGTCAGCAGATGGTTTTAAGAAAAACAAAGACAGACTAACGATTCTGACTTGCGCTAATGCAACTGGCTCCCATAAATTAAAACTGTTAGTAATAGGAAAGTCGAAGAATCCAAGAGCACTTACAGGAATTAAACATCTCCCTGTAGTTTACACCAATCAAAAAAGTGCTTGGATGGATTAAGATATTTTTACCTACTGGTTTAAAAAAGTTTTTGTGTCATCTCTAATTAGCGAGCTTGAAGCTAAGGGAAAAAAACTGGAAGAAAATAAAATAATTTTTCTAATTGACAACTGCCGAGTGCATCCCAGCGAGGAAGAATTGAAATATGGCAATATTTCAGTGATGTTTCTCCCCCGCAATGTAACTTCTCTGATACAACCAAAGGATCAAGGGATCATACAAAATGTAAAAATGATTTATCGAAAACGTTTCATGCGTAAGATCGCAAATGCACAGACAACAGTGGCAGAATTTCAATCAGCTTTCACAATAAAAGATGCCATTTATGATCTTGCCAGTGCATGGAATGCCGTAAAACCGAAAACTCTTCGAAGGGGATGGAGAAAATTATTATTTACAGTAAACTTTTGTTCTGATTCATCAGATGAAGAATTCGAAGGATTTAAACCCAAGAAAAGGAACGAATTGCATGAAATATTGGAAACATTAAAAAATTTATCTCTATCGCAACTGGAAATGCCAGAAATCGAAAATTGGATAGCTATAAATAAAAATATTCTTGTCACCGAAACTTTAACAGAAGAGCAGTTAATTAAAAAAATGACAGCTCCAGAGGAAGAAACAAATGATAGTTCCTCAGAATCCGAAAATGAAATAGAGAAAATTTCGTGGAGTGAAGCTGAGAAAAGTTTATCTATTTTTTTAAAGTTTTGTGAAAAAAATTTACAATATTCGGCAAAAGAAGTTTTAGAACTGCATCTCGTAAAAAAACGCTTCATGAAAAAAAGAGAACTTTCTTTCAAACAGACGGACATCAGACATGCGTTTCGTAGTATTCCTGGCACATCGAAAGAAACGCAATCAAACGAACAGTAACTGCTGAAAAATTATATCCCAAACTTTTTTTTTTATGTATTTACTCAAGAACAAGAAATTATTATTTTAAAAGAATTATGTAACAAAGATCTTTATACCAAATTGTATTTGAAATATATTTACTCAAGAATATTTTTTATTGGATGTGTTTGGATCAACTACACTTAACTGGAAATTAAAGAAAGAAAAGACACTGCAGGGTAAGTTTCTTTCTTTTTGCTTTGTTTTATTGTTGGGTTTTTATCAGTTCAAACTTTTTCTCATCAGGCGGGAGAAAAGCCATCAAAGTTTCGTGTTGTTGAATTAGCGGGGAAAAATATTTTCATCAACCTAAACAGTAAACAGAAATAATATTATTCTAGATTTTAAAAAAAAGAACGAAACGGTACTCTTTTTTTTTTTTTTTTTTTTTCCCCTCTTACTTATTATATTAAAAAAAATTGCTTTCTCCGTTGCTAATTGCCCTATTGTGTTCAAATTTTCACCGAATTCTGATGTCCATTACAAAGCCTCTGTTCTCATCATTGTCACCATTTTATTATGCTTTATCCTACTTTCATCTTTATTTCATCTCTTTATTTACTTTAACAAAATACTTTATTTTATTAAAACATTCTTATCTTTCTTTCTTTAAAGTCTCTTAAATTCAGTTTCCGACTTCATACTTTTTCTCTTTTTTTCATTCGTGCAAAACAGCTTCGAGTTCTTGCAGTTTTGCCGTAGTTCTCGTAGAGAACATCAGATGGCATCGTATGTCCAGAGCATCGGCAATCGTTGCCATGGTTACGCCTTCACGTGCTTCTTCCTGGAAGCCGGTTGGGAGTCTAACAGACATGCGTGGCTGCCGTATTTCGGTTCATCCATTTCGAATAAATCGCC
Source organism: Maratus speciosus (assembly GCA_963932465.1). NCBI lineage: Eukaryota > Metazoa > Arthropoda > Arachnida > Araneae > Salticidae > Maratus > Maratus speciosus. The sequence goes on along the minus strand of OZ010793.1, from coordinate 151,608,544 downwards.
GTGCTCTGAAGTCATTCTTGGCCAGTTGTATTTTCTCTGTTCTGGGAAGGTGGAAATCGTTTTTACAATCCTTCATCATATTATCTGTTTAAATAGTTTTGCTCATCTGCTTTTATGATTACGATAATCCTTCTTCAACTGTAACTTACTTTAGAGGAGAGTCATCTTGTTTCGAGTGTTTGTTTTTCGGGAGCTGAATGGCGTACTGTTTAAAGTTGTCTTTGTTATATGCGTGTCTACGTAGCGGTTTTCCCTGAAACTACCTTTTTGATGATGTCGTCCTCAGAATATGTTTTTCATCGTGAAGCTCGGGAGTTTTAAAGTAAAGTAGTGTCCATCCTTTTGAAATGTGTTCGGCTGTTTTTCAATGTTTTCTTCGTAAGAGAATAGAGACGTTTATTTGTCAAGTACGAATTGACTTTTTGTGTCGAGTCTTCAAAAGGACATACTTACGTTTTTCAAGCCCTCGCTACACTATTGGGAATATAAAGATGTCGTAATTTATATATCATGTAGTCATGTTATATTTCAAAGTAAATGCCTTTACTATTTGCTATGATGTTTGTAATTAAAGTTTCAGATAAGTCTTTTCCATCTTTACATTTGTTGATAAGCTGATATTTGAGAGATGTTATAATTTGTTTCTACATTAATATGTCTTTTAAGTTTTAATAAATTATTTGTGTTTTTAAAATATTTGTCATTATTTTCCACCATATTATTTTTGGAATTATATTTTACTTTTCAGATGTTAAAGTTTATCCAGCTTAACGTAACTTTCAATAATCATTTTTCTTTGGGGTTTAAACCAGCATTACGCTCCATTGCATATTTAATATTCTCTGCTACCCACTTTAACCCCTAAGCACTATTTTATAGTGCTTATCAAATTCAAATAATAATAAATTAGGCCGCTTACCTAATTTATATTAATTTACAATAAGTTTTTAGTAATCCCCTCAAAAGACTCCACTATCTGAGCCACTCCAACAAGAAAAACAAAAAAAGCTAATGACTGTGTAGTTTGTTTTTACCTTGATCTGAGAAGTCGGGCGTTATCAGTTTGCATCTGATAACGTTTTTAGCTATGCAGAAAAGATTCATTATTACTGTGAGGTTAGTTGAGGTAACACAAGTGAATCATACCAAAGTTAATTTTCCAAGCTTCCATGCGCTTTTTTCGGAAAGGGGAGATGTCAAATTATAAATAATACAACTTTACAAAAGATTAATAAATAAATATAGAAATTTGTTTACTTTTATTTTTTATTCGGAAAGAATAACTTTATCAAATGCAAATTTAATAATAATAATAATAATAATAATAATAATAATAAGAGTTATTTGATCGACTTCCTAATGACAGGAAAATAATCTAAAAATAATTTTCCTGCTTCATTGTTACGTCGATGCCTCATAATCCAGGCAATAGAGACCGTATAGGGACTCTACCTAGCAAAATTAATGGTAGTACTGGTATTGCGGTCCTACCGGAATTGTGAGGGACACAGAGACTTGGATTTTATATAAATAGATTGTGTTGGGACAAAATTGTATATTTTTGCTGTCTGAAACAATGTCTATGCTTTTTACTTTAGATGCTTTATTAAAGTGAACTTTTTCCAGTATTATATTTTCAGGTGATACCATACGTCCAATTAGCCTAACTGACGATATTTCTTGTCTTAATTCTTTAGCGATTAATAAAATGTTCGATTCTGTAGACTACTTCTGGGATGAAACAAATTTGAGTGTAAATGTTTTTGAATGCTTCTACATTGCTGATTGTCTTTAATGCTGTTGAAACTTTTATTAATTTAAAGTCAATCTTAAATTCATAACCGAAAATAGAAATAAATTAACGTTAGTTATTAAAATACAGTAAACGTTAATTAAAAAGGCATTTTTAGCTTCACTGTACAATATACATTTTTAAAATCTAGCATAACGTTTTTGACAAGAATTTTTGAAGTTCTTTGTCTTAAAAGTTGAAACCAAGAGAAATAGTTGATTTTATTATTAGCTTTAATATTAAAGCTAGCAGGCTGCACCTGGTGGTAGATGCCCTGGTTAAAGTGTTTGGTTTTAACAGTATATTTGCATACATTTAACTAGGTAAAAAGCAATCTTCAACTGGCCAAACAAAATTAGTCAAAACATTAGTGTTTGCAGATCCGCTGCCTTTGTCAGTGAGTGTATACCTGAATTTTGCCCCTCTGTTCAATGTACCACTGATTTGTTCTAAAATTTTTATGATGATTTTATTTTAAAAACTTGTGAAAACAGAACTATCACGTTGTGATATATTTGTTTTCAATAACCTATCCTTTAAAATCTGTTTTTTCAGCTTATTAATCCCAGTATTTACCCTCATCTCATTTTAAAAGCTATCTATTAATTATCTTTATCTAAAATCGTAACTTCCTTTCTCTTATTGCTTGTTTACATTTCCATAGCTAACGATTTGCGTTTCTATGCTTTAATTTTCAATCTGTTTTTGTTTTTGGCCGCTTGCCAATACTCCTAGTTCATTCTCTCGCGCGATCTCCGTGCGGGGCTTGTGCGCATGCATGCGCATCGAATGGATATCGGAGCAGCCGATATTTCTCCTTGGCGCGTGCGTTTGCATCATCGGCGCTCTCTTGGCGCGTGTTGTCCCAAATTTTAAAACTTCGTTAGTTTCTTATGGCTTTACATCAAAATCTTTTAAAGTTTAATTCATTCCGACCTGCATTATCTATTTTTAATTATCACCTGCTAATATCTTTTAAGACGTTTCTTATTTACTTATCATTTCCTGTTCATATCGGCCGGCAATCTCTTTTCTTTTACTAGTTTCATTCGTATTATCGGCGTGTTGCTCGAACCTGCCAACAGATGGCGTGAGGTGTCCAGACAGCCGTCATTACGACGTCACTGAGAACGAAATGCAGCAGAGATCGTTTCTGCGGGGCTGCCGTCTGAATATCAATGAAGAGGCGAAGGATATATAGCTGGTGACTTCGTTTGCTCTTGGCCTTTTTCTCTTGTTTTTGTCTTGCCTTGTGCTGTGATGGTGTAGCATAATAAAACGGTGGTTCTTTTAGAACCAGTTTGTATGCTGGGCATACATGCTCAGTAGTTCCATCATGGAGGCGACATTTTTTAAAATAATAGTTCTATTTGTTTAAAGGCCGGAGTAATACCTGCTTCAAAAGCAATGGACGGAGTTTGAACTTTTTCGGCGTGATGGATGTGCGGGGTCGGTTTGTTTTTTCTGGATTTACTGTCCCTGGTTTAAAGTAAGATTTATAAAATTCTTTTGAGTTTCCGTGAATGTGATAGTTGCTGCGGTTAATTGACGAAAGTGTTTTTTTTTTGAGGAATGAGTTGTTATCAGGTAGAGTTAGTCCCTGAGTTGTCTCCTCGGAAGTCAATTGTGCAACAGGTTTTGTTTAATAAAAGTTTTATGGCATTCACGTAGCGGGACAGGCCATGATGGTTAATGACGTTAGACTGGAGTTGCATCTCTTCTACTTTTTCTTTGCTTCCAATATAAATTTAACTTCTTTATTGTTCTTGTATGAAACGTAGTTTGATAATATCTCTTTTTTCAAGTTTACATTTAATCGTTTCATGTTTTATATTATATTAAAATTTAAGATATAAAGTATTAGCAGCTTGTAAATGTAAAGTTAAGTATTTTGGAAATTGTTAAAAGCTATTTAATTGGTAAAAGTTTTTTAGAGATGTTTAAATGTTAGTACCTTCACCCGATGAGTTCCGGTGATCTACATAATCTGTAAAGTTTAGAAATATGGATTAGTTAATATCCAATAGACTGTGATACTTACAGTTCATCTATTTTTACAAATGTTATGTTTTAATAAAGTTTATTTGTTTTTAACCACTTTGTATTCATTGAACTTTTCCATAATTTAGAGCACACATACATTCGTTGCATTTTCTTTTCAGCCATTTTTACTTTTTAACTCCATCTACTTAATTTGCATATCTAGATCTCTTCACGCTTCATATTGCGTAGCTGCTTAATTTTATTGTCTTAGATTTAGTGGGGATTTTCCTTTATAAGGAAAATTTCCCTAACAATAGGTTATGGGGTACCTTTTTAAAAACTATTTCCCTAACATTAGATTATGGGGGACTAGTAGGTTGAGATCGCTAGATTATGCCTTGTTAGGTTTAAGCTCTGGCACGGCCGGTGTGTTGTATTATGATGGATGTAAATTAGTTATCTTTCAGTAAATGGTTTGAAAATAGTCTTTAAATAAAGGAGGATATTTTATTGCTTGAATTATTAATGCAGGATTGTTAGTACAACTTTGAAGTGTGGTTTTCGTTGTGTGCTGCGAAGTATTAGTGTCGCCCCATCTTTGAGTCTGAGTTAACCCTAGAGGGGGGGGCCGACATTTTGGTTTGAAGTTGTTTAAGCAGTAATTAAGTGGGTTTTTCTGATGAATACGTATGTGGTTTTTGTTGGTGTTGAAATGTAGAAAAAAAAAGGGAGAGTTACATTGAATAAGTTTTAAGCGGTGGATTGGCTTTGCTGTTGAGAGTTAGTTCTGGATTCCCGTAAGTTTTTGTGAATCTTTTGAATGGGCCAGCGTTGTTTTGGAAGTAAGGGTATTATTAAGAATTTCTGGCTTTGGGTTCAGGTTTTTTTTCTCCCCCCCCGCTCGTCCATCACGTATGCCGAATTTTTTTTTTTTGATATGCGACCACCCTGCTGGACTGCGGAGGATGATTGGCGTGATTCTGCAACTGGCGTCTAGATGTTTCGCTGATGTCAACTTTTGGAATGAAGGTCAGAGGTCTACCCGCTAAGAGGTGTTTTCGAGCGTGGCGACAGTTTGTTTTGATACGGCGACCAGTGGAGCGTACCGGGCGATGTCTTTTATTTTCACTAAATTTAAGAACTTTAGTTCATATAGACTGGTTTGCAATATTGAGAAGATGGATTGCTCCTAGTGTACCGGACGACGTCATATGTCTTCACTGAATTAAAGAACTGTTGTGTTAGTTCATACAAAGAAAGACTGTGGTCTGCAATATAAAGAAGATGCATTGCTCCTGGCTCCTTATCATTGTTTGTGTTTTAAATTATATGTGTCTCTCTTTCAGGATATCGCGGTGTTTATAAGATTTTTCAGTGGCCGTTCATGGCTCATTTAAAACATGAATAAAAGAGGAAAGGAAAGAAAAAAAAGATAATGCAGCTGTTAAATGTAATTTTATGATTAAATGATATTTTTGGGGGTTTAAACTATAAACGTTTTACTAGGTATAGGTATGCTTAAGAATTTAGAGATTCATGGAATTTATTAAATGCAATATAAAGTATAAATGTGATACTTGGTTATGCTTCACTAAAAAAATTTTACTATGGTAATGTTCACCAAGTATATAGTTATTATTGGATATTGAAATTGTTTAACTGTTAACTTTATATTAATGGTAGTTATGGTATAAAGACTTGTAAGGTGAATCTCTATTTTAAATGTTAGAAGCAAATGTTTTGGTATAGTAGTTTAAACGAAATTTAAGAAAAAGCTGCAGAATCTTTTCTTTGTGTTTTACTGATATGTGGAGTTCATTCCAACTCCGATAATCTTGTTGGACGGGTTGATTGCTGATTTGTATTTACGTATTAGTATATGAAATGTTTTTTTTTCATAGGTGTTTAAATTTGTAGAATTGAACTGTTTTTAATTAGCATTTTTTTTTTTAGAATAAGAGTTTTTCAGTATAAAGTACAGTGATGTTTTATTACCCTCATTTCCAATGGCGTGGACAATTTAATTTCCGCTGGAATGTGGTCGGACCTCACGTTGGTTCATCCTCCGGGACCCGAGCAGCCTCAGGAAGCGCCTCGCGAGGTGCCATTGTAAATAGCCAGAGTGGTCTGCAGGGGGTAGTGGCCTTCGTGAGTGTTCTGGCCACAGGAAGGCCTTTCGCGGGCATTTTTATTTTATTTCAGTAAGTCCCTCGTTATGATTACTGGAACTGCCACTTTTGTCCCGTCCGTTCTATTGGAAATCGAGCCGTATACTTTGTTTCATGCATAATTGTATTTTTCATTATGCAGCATATTTTTTCTAACGAGGGGAAATCTTTAATGTCTGTAGCCATTTAAAGAGAGGTTTTTAATATGTTGGGCTGACGTTAAATGAGAGTTCATGATTATTCCCTTTTTATATATCTTTATAAGATTCATATTATACACCTAGATTGCATTGATAGTTATGCGAGATGATCATTTGAATTTGTCATGATTATTTTTATATGCAGTTTTTGAAAAAAATTTAGCATTTCTATACATTTAATGGTATTTCAACTTTGTCTTCAAGAGTGTTTTAATTAATGCAGGGATACATCTGTTAAAGTTTTAAGACATCAGTAGGTAAATTTTAAAGGTAAAAGTTAAGGGGGGAATGTTTTCCTTTGGTTTCTTTTCTATTAACTTTTGTAGTTACTTAACTTTGAACGAAGCGATCATGATGGACCACTATCTTTGCCGTTCTTTGCGAGTCGTTTTCCTTGATATATATACTACTTTGGAGACTCCCCTGCTTGGGCATTTTTTAGTTTCATTGTGTGTTAAATCATAAATGTTTCGTTGTGATGCTTAAGTGTGGGGGGACTTTTTAAGTATGTACTGTGGCAGTGGATGGTGTGATCTGTCATGTCTTACAGTGAAATATTAAATCTTAGGGTTGATACAGGAGTTTTTCTGAGGGGAAAGGCAAGGGAAAAAAAAAATGTTTTCTTTGAAATTGAATACCTTCTTGGTGTTAGAAATTAGATGTAAGGTATAAAATGTTTCCTCCTTATCTATATGCAAAAATAGGCGCATGTTTACCAGAAATTGAAATTGACCAATCTTCTATGTTGTAATAATCATGTGAGCATAAAAGGGCATTCATATTTAGCTTAAATATATATATATATATGATTAACTACCCTTTTCCATGAATAATTGTATTTTAAAGGAAATAGTTAATGGCTTTTTATAAAGTTAAATTTAAATTTTTGTCTAAGAGAAAAGAAAAAAAAGGTTATCGTACAAACCCTTTGCAGTAGGTCAACTAGTATTGTTGTAAATGACTAGTAATGTAATTTAGTGTTAGTTAGGTAATTTTTTTAATTAGGTTAGTTATTTAGTAATGTAATTTAGTGTTAGTTAGGTAATTTTTATAATTAGGTTAGTTAATTAGTAATGTAATTTAGTGTTAGTTAGGTAATTTTTAAAATTAGGTTAGTTATTTAGTAATGTAATTTAGTAATTTAATGTTGGTTAGGTAATTTTTAAAATTAGGTTGGTTAATTAATGTAGTAATTTAGAATTGTTGACCAATTGTTAAAAAAAAAAAAAAAGACTTAGTGTTTTTTATGCAATTAAAGGGTTTAAGAAAAAAAAGGGGGGGCTTTCTGAAATCTCAACGTATTTGCTTGTCCCATGATTCAAATTAGTTATATTTATAAATTGTAGATCCCATGTTATAGTAGATCTTGATGTCAAGTATGGAGAGAGGTTACTCACCCTAGTTAATTATGGTGTAGACTGGTAAAATTAGATGTAAGGCTTGTAGGAAAGATGTAGAGGTTAACCCTTAAATGTAGGTTAAGTTAATTATGTCTCTTTCCTAAGTTACAAGCGTTTGTCTACAAAGGGGGATGAGTTAGAATGTAATTTTTTTGTTACTCTCCAAGTTCTTAGCAGTAGCCATAGGGATAGAATTAGTTTTAAAGAAGTAGTATGAAACCCTGTACGGCTTGTTAAAATAAAAACATAGTTTTTAATGTTTTCTTGTGCTTGTGCTCGTTTGATAACTGTTTTCGTTCAATTTTTGGCAGTTATCCTTTCCTATGCATTGCATTTTCTGATCAATCATGCATGTATGGATCTTTTAATTAGTAGTGGTTACAAATACGATTATTCTAAAGAAGTCCAAGGCCTTGGCAGTTTAAGTATTTTGTAATTATACTACTTTTATATTGTCTAAAATAGCATTGATAATATAAGGAGCATTTAGTTATATAATAGAATATTATATTTAAAGCACTAAGGGCTAAGAACGTTATTTTTGTATAAAATTAAAATGTGTTTTAGTCAAGTATCTTTTCTATAGTTGTTAAGCTCTGTTTAGAAACAGAAGTAGTGTTAATGAGATGTTTGGGATTATATGGGAATCAAGTGTCAGGTGGAAATGATCCCTGAAGTTGAACCTTGATTCATATTAATCTTGAGGGCAGGTTAATTTATTTTTGTTAAAGTAAATGTTTAAAGTTGAGGATTTTCAGATTATAATATAGTTCAGTTGAACATGAATTCAATGGATGTTATATAATGAATTGTATTAAAATTTAAAGTACATGATATAAGACCCTTATTGTTAAGCGTTGTAAATGCCACATGAAAACTGTTTTTCTTTTTATCTTTTACTATTGACAGTGTATCTTTGTATTATTATAAGTGTTTCAATATATAAACATCGATATTCAAAGACTGAATGGAGGGGCACATTGTTTGAGAACATATAACATATATTGACAAAGTTGTCATTTTTTAGTAAAGATATATATATGCATGTTAAATAAGTCTGTTTTTTTATATAGTTATGTATGGAACTGTATGTGCATATATATTTGTTTTTCAGTTAGAAGAATACTGAATCTGGAGCTCATGGGTGTTGGTTTTATTTTTTTTTGCCTCCAGTCTTCGTCCTTTCTTGATTGGTGTTTCAGCAGTTGCTATGGTATAAGATCTGGTAATAGTTTTGTTGGTGCTAGTTTGAGGATCATACCTAGTATGGGATTAGATGTTCTTTTGTGTAAAGTCCATAAGAGGGGGGGCCATGTTGTCCCAAATTTTAAAACTTCGTTAGTTTCTTATGGCTTTACATCAAAATCTTTTAAAGTTTAATTCATTCCGACCTGCATTATCTATTTTTAATTATCACCTGCTAATATCTTTTAAGACGTTTCTTATTTACTTATCATTTCCTGTTCATATCGGCCGGCAATCTCTTTTCTTTTACTAGTTTCATTCGTATTATCGGCGTGTTGCTCGAACCTGCCAACAGATGGCGTGAGGTGTCCAGACAGCCGTCATTACGACGTCACTGAGAACGAAATGCAGCAGAGATCGTTTCTGCGGGGCTGCCGTCTGAATATCAATGAAGAGGCGAAGGATATATAGCTGGTGACTTCGTTTGCTCTTGGCCTTTTTCTCTTGTTTTTGTCTTGCCTTGTGCTGTGATGGTGTAGCATAATAAAACGGTGGTTCTTTTAGAACCAGTTTGTATGCTGGGCATACATGCTCAGTAGTTCCATCATGGAGGCGACATTTTTTAAAATAATAGTTCTATTTGTTTAAAGGCCGGAGTAATACCTGCTTCAGAAGCAATGGACGGAGTTTGAACTTTTTCGGCGTGATGGATGTGCGGGGTCGGTTTGTTTTTTCTGGATTTACTGTCCCTGGTTTAAAGTAAGATTTATAAAATTCTTTTGAGTTTCCGTGAATGTGATAGTTGCTGCGGTTAATTGACGAAAGTGTTTTTTTTTTGAGGAATGAGTTGTTATCAGGTAGAGTTAGTCCCTGAGTTGTCTCCTCGGAAGTCAATTGTGCAACAGGTTTTGTTTAATAAAAGTTTTATGGCATTCACGTAGCGGGACAGGCCATGATGGTTAATGACGTTAGACTGGAGTTGCATCTCTTCTACTTTTTCTTTGCTTCCAATATAAACTTAACTTCTTTATTGTTCTTGTATGAAACGTAGTTTGATAATATCTCTTTTTTCAAGTTTACATTTAATCGTTTCATGTTTTATATTATATTAAAATTTAAGATATAAAGTATTAGCAGCTTGTAAATGTAAAGTTAAGTATTTTGGAAATTGTTAAAAGCTATTTAATTGGTAAAAGTTTTTTAGAGATGTTTAAATGTTAGTACCTTCACCCGATGAGTTCTGGTGATCTACATAATCTGTAAAGTTTAGAAATATGGATTAGTTAATATCCAATAGACTGTGATACTTACAGTTCATCTATTTTTACAAATGTTATGTTTTAATAAAGTTTATTTGTTTTTAACCACTTTGTATTCATTGAACTTTTCCATAATTTAGAGCACACATACATTCGTTGCATTTTCTTTTCAGCCATTTTTACTTTTTAACTCCATCTACTTAATTTGCATATCTAGATCTCTTCACGCTTCATATTGCGTAGCTGCTTAATTTTATTGTCTTAGATTTAGTGGGGATTTTCCTTTATAAGGAAAATTTCCCTAACAGCGCGATTGATTCATGCGCGGCAATTTTTGAATGATCGACGTTCGTATTTCACCGGCACTTGACGTTTCAACTTCGTGCGTGTAACACGCGTTTTTCTCCCTTCTCGCGCCAGCGCTTTCGCGGCAGGGACATGGTACAGCGCATGTTCCTTTTTCAGATTGGAATGGAGCTCTTTCCTTTTCTTCATTCCGTATCATAATAATATCTTAAATGTTTTTTTAAAAGGGCAATTACATTATTTTACTAAGTATGTACGAAATTAATTAAAAAAGGAATGCACATCACCAAGCGGAAACTGCCGAAGGACATCCTCCTCACAAGAATAAGTAAGCTGTAATAAAATGGGTATGAACTCTCAACTGATTGCTTCTGTTTTATTATTCAAGAGCCAAGGTATTTCTTTTCATTCTATTCCTTTTTTTAATTGATGCATTTTTTACAATACGATCACCAGCTGCCTAACTTCAATTCATCTCTATTCTAATAAGTATGTTACAACTAAATAACTTAAAGAACTCAATTTATTGCATTTAAACTTTAATCTTAAAAGAACCTGTCCTCATCATAATATATTTGGTGCCTAGCCAGGGCACGTAAAGTGCATATAGTAAAATTTATTTTCTTTCGTGAATCACGTGTTCGCACGTAGTTACGATCTTTTAAATTTGGCAGAAAATGCTTAGCATCAGAAGAAATAATGGTTTAAAATTGAAAATATAGACGTTTTAACGGACAATATTTAGAAAAATCTTGAAATTTTACATTTTTTTTATGAAGATGCACTTAGATTGAAACACGTGTACGTTCCGTACAATATTTTGAATGCGCAAATGTCAAAATTGTTATATTTCATCTAAGCACCTTTTTATTGTGTAAAATGAGAATTTAATTATGAATATCAACTATTTCAAGTAACCTCAAGACTTTTTTTTCAATATATAATTTTCTGTGCATCTAAGAATTTCTTCAAAATATATGCAAAGTATGAAGATATGAAAATAGTAATTTGTCTGTTTGATTTAATGAACATTCTGCATTCATCTGTTTCATTTATATATTTAATTTCTGTTTGAACATTCATCATTTGTTTCATTTATATATTTAATTTTTGTTGCATATTTTTTTTAATCATGCGACCCACCAATAATTCTCAGTCAGCATTAGACAGTAATAATGCACAGTCTTCCAGTAATACACAGTCATCTAAACACTCAAATTTTTTTAACATTCATATCTCTCCATTTTTGGGAGATCCGGATTTGTTAGAATTTTTTATTAGTCAGGTTAAAGATGTTGCTGCCAGTAATCGCTGGCCAGAGAAGGAAACACTAACGTTTGCTAAATCAAAATTAGATGGGCCTGCTCGCATTTTTATAGTACAGAAGCTAGAATATCACAATATTAACACAACTACAGAACTATTCAATGTACTCCGTACACAATTCAAGAAGCAAAATGTTTGTAAGGCAATCTCAGAATTCAATGCAATGGTAATGCTACCAGCAGAATCCATTAGTAATCTCGCCCATAGGTTGGACTCGTTAGCCCCAAAGGCTCATAACACAATAAAGGATGCTAGTGCACTAAATGCAATCAAGTTTAACAAATTTATTTCCATCATTCCAAGTAATTACAGAGTTCACATTTTGCAAAATAATATACAGACATATTGTGAGGCTGTTGAAAAAGCCAGACTTTTACAGGATTGTGAAGTCAATAACGAGCTCATATGTCAAACATCCCTGAGCACTCCATTACAAGACCTTAAATCACAGATAAATGAGCTAAAAGAGAGTATCGCCCACTTTAGTCAGAAGCCATATGACAAAGATAATGCACCATCGAGGAACTTATCTAAAAATAGAAATTTCAACGTACAAGCGGTTAGAGAAAATCAGAATCTTAGAAATTTTCGAAACCCTCGGAATTTTAGAGGACGTTTCAACAGAACACGCTCTTTCCAAAGACGTGGCAATCACCATTCTCAATATAGATCACATAATACGCGTAATCATGAATCATCTGCAACCATTTGTCAATTTTGTGGATTTCATGGACATTCATGTAGATTCTGCTCATTGTTCAAAAATTACTTTATACCCAGAAACTCTACAGTAACCCAAGATCAACAATTTCTTTCACTCCCTCCTCCGCAAAATGTGCCTGTACCATGTCCCAGCACTTCCACAGCTCATCATGAGCAATCTAATAATCTCACTTCAGAATTAAATCCAAATGCCACACCTTTCATTATGCAACAGCACACAAACTGGTAATGAGGATTTGCAAGGATGTGTCACATCCTCCTTCCATTGAGACCACTTCCAATGCATCCACCCAAACGACTGTTGAAGAGACTTCTGAATCTTCATACAATGTCCCTACTCACATTATTGCTAATGTGATTCAGAGTGGACCTATTCTTCCATTAATTAATATTACTATTGCGAACTTTGACATCCATACCCTTTTAGATACAGGCTCGTCTGTATCTATTATCAGCAAAACTTTATTTGATCAGCTTAAGCACTCTATTAAAGTCAGATATCAGTCCCGTCAAGTAAAAATCACAACTGTAAACTCTTCTGTCAATTTTTCATCTTGTGTTGAATTTTCATTTAAAATCTCTTCTAAAACATTCAAACACCAATTTTACGTTATAGATATGGCTGAAGATTCCACGTTCAGTGCCATATTTGGGTATGACTTTCTCCGGAAATTCAGGGTAAACATTGATGAGAATTATAAAGGGTGTACCATTGATGGTATCTCTGTTCCATTTTCTAATGAGCAATCTTGTGATATAGGTATTTGTAATAACCTTTTGTCAGAGCTTAATTCTACTAATTCACTTCCTCCTAAAGGAATTACTGATGTATCTAACCCGTCCAGCTCCAGTCAACATAAAAATAATTCACATAATTCTATTTCTCAACAATCAAAAAACAAATGTATTTACAGAGTCTTGATTGCAAATAATGTTACTATTGAGCCATGTGGTAAAGAGTATATTAAAGTAATTTCAAACGTTCATCCTTCATGTTCAGGTAATGTTATATTTTCACCAAAAGAAACTAATAACCCTTTTATAATGCATGCTTCAATGTACAACATTCCTGAAATAAGTCAGAAGAATTCTTCAGATGCCAATTTGAGTGAAATCAAGTTTTCTTTCCATATTTTTGTCGAAAACTCGTCTCTTAAGGTCTCTAACTTTAAAAAAAACCAACATGTTGGATTCATTTCCCCTGTTGAGGACATAAAGTTTCCATCCAATTCATCTGATCCGGCAGATGAAAATAATCAACTAATACCTGAATCTGTTAATGTAATTAAGCCATCTAAAGAAATAATAGAACAAAGATTAGCGGAATTTGATATAAATGATTTTGATATTGAACATTTACCACCATTACAGAAAGAAAAGTTATCTAATATTTTAAAAGAAAATTATGCTGCATTCTCTTCATCTTTGAAAACCCTTGGCCACACAGATCTCATAAAACCCGACATAAAATTTACGTCCATTTGTCCTATCAAATGCCTTCCCTTTCCGATTCCTCAGGCTTTGCAAGCAGAAGCTAAACAGCAACTGCAGGATCTCATTGATGCTGGAATCATAAAAAAAAATTTAACTAATTGGGCTTGCCCTATGATTTTGGTAAAGAAAAAAGCTCCTGACACTAAGTCAAAACAGTCATATAGATTAGCCCTGGATCTTCGTTTAATCAATACAATAATTGAAAGCTCGAGTTATCCTTTACCACGCATTCAAAACCTCATCTCAAATTTAACTGAATTTAGTTTCTTTTCTTCTCTTGATATGCCAAGTGCTTATCACCAAATTCACTTACCTGAAGAATACCAGGATCAATTGAGTTTTGCTACTCCTTGGGCCACATATAAATATCTTCAGAATTTCTGCTCCACTTGTAAAACTTACCTCTTCTAAAATCCCTTTTCAATGGAACTCTGAACAGCAACAAGCATTTGCACAACTTCAATCCATTTTCTTTAATAAACCATTTCTAATCCAACCTAATTTTAATGAGAAGTTTTATCTTAACACAGATGCAAGTTCTTTTGCAATTTCTGCCATATTAATGCAGAAACATGGTGAAGACCTCTTACCTATTTCTTACTTCAGCAAAATGCTAAAAAGATTCAGAATCTCGATATCCAGCTATTCAACTTGAATTAATGGCTATTGTTAAAGGAGTCTGTGCTTTTGAATATTATCTTCGGGGACGCCATTTTTACATCTTGTCTGACAGCAAACCCTTAAAGCATTATTCTAAAGTTGTATCACCAGCAAACATCACTTCAAGATGGCTACTCACTCTTGGAGAGTATGATTTTTCCTTTATACATCTTCCTGGTAAAGAGAATGTACTTGCAGACTTCTTCTCTCGTACTCCGTTTCCAGATACTGAAGATCTTAATAATAGTCCTGAATTGGTAAACTCCGAACAAGTACTTCCTGTAGACATTGAGTCTGTGAATGCAACTCATGAATCTACGTCTTCTGACAAATCAACACCTTCTCTTTCGGTTCAACAAATTTTAGACACACTGAGTAATCTGCCTATGGACCCTCCTTTTGAAATTTCTGATAATACTATCCTTAAAGAGCAATTAATCGACCGTAACCTTTCAAGATTTTATGATATTTTAAATAAGAAAGAGACAAATGACACGAAATTTTTCTGCATTTGTGCCTCCTCAAAAATTCTACTTTTCATCCAGGATCCAAAGTCAGCAGTTAAAGAAGTTTCTCCGAAGATTGCTATGCCTAGTTCACTTCGTGAAAAGGCCCTTACAATAGCTCATGTATCCCATTATGGAATTCATAAAACCTTTAAAAGTCTATCTGATAAATATTATTGGAAAGGTATCTATGCTGACACTGTGAATTTTGTTCGATCGTGTACTACTTGTATCACATCAAAATTTCATAGAATCCCTCAAGCTCCTTTTCAGAAGAATCCCATTCCTCAGCACCCTGGTGATTTTGTGTCTATGGATTTAGTTGGCCCTTTCAATAATGGCTATCACATTTTAACAATAATAGACCGGTTTTCTAGACATCTGCAATTGTTTCCTATAAGAACCATCTCTAGTCAAAATATTATACAAGCTTTATTCAAATATACCTCAACTCATGGACGTCCTTCTTTAATTCATTCGGATCTAGGAATACAGTTCACAGCTCAAATATTCAATGATTTCTGCACTAAGTTTGGTGTCAGATTGACTTATTCGTCTACAGCCCATCCGCAAACAAATGCAATTTCGGAACGCATTAATCAATCCATAAAATCAACTATTCTTGCTTTAGAAGAAGATGGCTATAATTTTTTTAATGCCATTAAAATACATCAAATGATGTATAATTCATCCATTCATTCATCTACCAAGTTTTCTCATAATTTCGTCCATTTTGGTCGGGAACTTTCTACTCTGTATGACACATCTATGCCTTTTCAACCATTCCTAACTACTGATAATAATAGAACCTATTTTCAATTAATGCAAGACTTAGAGAGAATCTACCTTAACGTTTTTGATAACCTTCAACCAAAAACTGCAAAATCAAAACCAGCAGAAATATGCCAAGCTTCGTGATCTTAAAGTTGGTGATATTGTCTACATTAAAAGTTCACATACCTTCAAACCTAGGTTTACTGGTCCTTTCTCAGTCATTCAGAAATGCGGTCCTGTGAATGCAATTGTTCAGCGAGCCAACAATCCCTCTTCTAAGGAATTTAAGATTCACATTGATAGATTGTGGATTTCTCCACCCCGTAAACAGTACCTCATCTCAGAGCCTTCATCAGGGTTGACAAATGATCCAGTGTGTACTGATGTTAGTTCAACTCCACCAGTCAGTGTTTTCCATGCACAGCCGAATCCTGCATCCAACGACACTCCTGTGCAGAACTCTTCTGTGCCAGATGTATCTATTCCACAACAGACTGTTGATACACATATAAACTCTGACCATTCACCTGTTGTTCCTGTTCCATGCAATTCTGAACTTTCTAAATCCAAGGACAATCGTAAAAATAGAAAAAAATGTAAAGTGTCTAATAACTGTTTTAATTCCTTTTCAGCCCAGTCCCGTTATAACCTGTGTTCTAGAAATCATATTGTGTGAGTAACAAGTGTAGCTACCATGTACTCTACAAGTCTGCTGGCGGATTAATGTAATGTACATTCTTTTCTCATACTGTATGATTTTGTGAATGTCAACAATCTTTTAAATATTTTCACTTTTATATACTTTAAATTGTTAATCACTTTGATTAGATTACACTTTCCTAAATTTAATTTTTAACTATAATAGTGTAATGTTTTTTTGGTTCTGGTATGGTAGTAGTGTTTTGGATGTTTCATTCTTATTGTGCTGACATTTTGATTAGTTTAAAAAAAAAAAGTTCATCTAGTTGTGGTTAACATCACATTTAAGTCGTTTCCGACTATAAAGGATGTTTCATATTATGATAGTTTTCTATCATAAATTTTTTATATTTTTTGAATCCTTACATCTAAAAATATCTAAATTTTCAACATTTGAAGTCGTTATTAATGGAAGTTCCTCATTTCAAGTTTTTTTTTATATAGTTTGTCAAATTTTAATTTTGACATTGTATTAGATCACACATAGAGAGAAATTAAATTTTGTGTCTAAATTCAGAAATTTTTACTTTTATATATCAGAAAGTTTTGTATACTTTGAACGTGAACAAATTTTTCCTACAGGAACATGATTTTTCAGGTAATAAAACTGTACTGTGATATATTATAATATGGTTATACATATAAGTGTGCTATTTATGTACGTAAAGGTAATTTTTTTTTTAACCATGCTAATGTGCTGAATTTATGTAATATAACAGAAAATTATGTGCAAAAAGCTACTGTGTTCATTGTATATAATACCACTTCCCTATTTTTTTGTGGTACCACTTCTCCCCTCACCCTTTTTTTTAAGTGTTTTTCTTTTTGCATATTTTTACCTGTAGTATAATT
Source organism: Maratus speciosus (assembly GCA_963932465.1). Lineage (NCBI taxonomy): Eukaryota > Metazoa > Arthropoda > Arachnida > Araneae > Salticidae > Maratus > Maratus speciosus. The sequence goes on along the minus strand of OZ010793.1, from coordinate 151,591,217 downwards.
TTTTGTTTTGAAATTGTATATCCTGTAACTCAATCATGTTTCAAGAATAATCTAGATGTTCTGTCTAATATGATGCCCGTCTGTAGGGTATCAGATGTAATCCCATGTAGGTCCAAGCAGTTTCCAGTGATGTGCTATCCTCTCGTTGATTTATCCTTTTCCTTTTATCGCGTTTGTCTTGTTCTTTGGTAAGTTTCTTTTTATATATATTCTCATAAGTTTTTTCGTTATTCCTCAGGGAGTAATATATCACGTTGTGATATATTTGTTTTCAATAACCTATCCTTTAAAATCTGTTTTTTCAGCTTATTAATCCCAGTATTTACCCTCATCTCATTTTAAAAGCTATCTATTAATTATCTTTATCTAAAATCGTAACTTCCTTTCTCTTATTGCTTGTTTACATTTCCATAGCTAACGATTTGCATTTCTATGCTTTAATTTTCAATCTGTTTTTGTTTTTGGCCACTTGCCAATACTCCTAGTTCATTCTCTCGCGCGATTTCCGTGCGGGGCTTGTGCGCATGTGCATCGAATGGATATCGGAGCAGCCGATATTTCTCCTTGGCGTGCATTTGCATCATCGGCGCTCTCTTGGCGCGACTGATTCATGCGCGGCGATTTTTGAATGGATCGACATTCGTATTTCACTGGCACTTGACGTTTCAAATTCGTGCGTGTAGCACGCGTTTTTCTCCCTTCTCGCGCTAGCGTTTTCGCGGCAGGGACATGGTACAGCGCACGTTCCTTTTTTAGATTGGAACGGAGCTTTTTCCTTTTCTTCATTCCGTATCATAATAATATCTTAAATGTTTTTTTAAAAGGGCAATTACATTATTTTACTAAGTATGTATGAAATTAAAAAAGGAATGCACATCACCAAGTGGAAACTGCCGAAGGACATCCTCCTCACAAGAATAAGTAAGCTGTAATAAAATGGGTATGAACTCTCAACTGATTGCTTCTGTTTTATTATTCAAGAGCCAAGGTATTTCTTTTCATTCTATTCCTTTTTTTAATTGATGCATTTTTTACAATACGATCACCAGCTGCCTAACTTCAATTCATCTCTATTCTAATAAGTATGTTACAACTAAATAACTTAAAGAACTCAATTTATTGCATTTAAACTTTAATCTTAAAAGAACCTGTCATCATAATAAGTACAAAGAATGCAAAATTCAAAATCAGTCCAATTTAGGACAACAATTTGAATTTTAATGGTATTGGAAAAATACCAAATACATTTAAACATGTTTCAGTGACATTCTAATCCGAAAAAAAAAAAAAAAATAATAATAATTTAGTTTTCATTTACATGTATAAAAAGTATAGCCCCTAAAAATCTAGAAATTTGCAGTGCAAAATAAGTACTATTTGCAAACTATAATAACCAAAGGAATGACATTGTTATGCTGTCACCAGACCATGAGAAATAGAGATAAATAGGCTCTTTTTCATTCTGCCCAATTTGCCGATTCAATTCCTCCTTGAAGTAACAATAGGGAATTTTAAAATTAAAAATGTTCCCAGAAAAATCTGAGCAAAAATCACCTTGCTTCATCACTGAAAGTTTGGGGAAATTAACATTTACAATGTTTTTAATTCATATTCTCTTCAACCTAACCTTTTTTGTACGCGGGCCAAACATGGATTTTGGCACCCCCTCCTCCTCTGCAAAGTATACTTACAAAGAGAATATTACTAATATTCTAATACCAGATGTAAATTAAAATTTAAAATATGTAATACTGAATTACGTAATCAGCTTTGTCAAATATTGATTCATTAAAATCTTGAAAATGAGTCAAAAGAAATGAAAAAAATCCCGCTTTATACAGGATCCTTATGCCATATCAACCTTAGATTCTTCTATGCTTTGGCACACCCCAGACAGGACGATTTTAACAATACTGTAATATAACAATCTTCATTTGGCGCCCCTTTGTTCTGGCACTTGGGGCACATGCCCCCGTTGCACCCCCTCCTAATTTTGGCCCCGATTCTCTCCTAATTAAAGTCCCACAAAGGTGAGAAAAGGGAAGTTCGATTTCTGAGATTTTTATTCTATGGAACAATACCCATAGCAGGAAGAACAATCGCTATGACCGGTAAAACTGTTATTGCTAGAATGACTTAACAGTAGCATCTATAAAAACCAAAGATACTTACTGATACTATCCTGGCACATAATTAAAATGTGAAATAATATAAACATATGAAATAATAAAAGAAATTATCCATCATAAACATATTAATTTTTGTGAAATCAATTTAATAAAATAGAAGGCAGTTGACCTGTTAAATATTAAATCAGTACTCGAAGAATGTCAAAATAAGTATTTGATAAGGAATAAGTCCTAATTAAGATTTCTATAGTTGGCATTTATTAACAGTCTCGTCACCCAGATCCTCATATGAGGCTCTTATTTCGAATTACAATATTTGAAAGAAGAAAAAATATTTTTTTTTATTTCCAGCACCTAATAGTGATAGCATATGTCGATACATTTACTAAAATTATGACTTTACTCAAGTTTCAGCATTTAATAGTAATAATATTAATAAATGTTTTATTAATTATTAGTAAACCGTTGGTATTTCTATTAATTCAAACATATGTTTCACTCTTTAAATTTAAATTAGACTCCTTTTTCGAATTAGTAATTTGTTATAAAAGATAAATACTACTAAATTTTTTATGTTTGTTTAATCTGGTTGTAATACAACATTTTCCAAATGCCTTATAGAATTCTTCCTTAGACTATTTTTATCTGAAAAACACGCAACATATTCGTTAGGTTTCTGTAAACTTCTGTGATTTTGATAGCTACTTTTAATTTTGTTAGAGTAAAAGCAATTTTTCCCAACTGGGAAAAAAATTCGGTGCCGAGAGGGTTAAAACATAAATGACCGTTAATGTCAAAGGTGGAAATCACAATAAGTATTCCAATCAAGCTGATGCAAGACTTCTGTCACTTCAGAAAACCCATCATTAAAAATAGATTTAAGAAATCGGGTGAAGAAACTGTCCACTTTGATAAGTTTGCTTTCTGCTGGAAAAAAAAAAAAAAACAGAATTTTGAGTATATAACAAGGTGCCTAAATGGAAGAGAAAGATTTCTGATAGTATCTGAGGTGCTGTACTGACCCCAGACGAAGATTATTATATCTAAAGGTTGCGCCATTTTACGACGTAGCCAATAGGGAGGGACTCGCGGCTTGACATCGCTGAGTGCTTGTATCAGTTTCCCAATTGACTTTGCTTTAGATATGCACTACTTTTAATTGAAAATTATTAATAGAAATTTCTGTGTGAAAATAAGTTTAAACAATTAAAATATATTCTTTATACATACTTTAATTTTAGATGTAATGTTTGTCCTGTTATCTCTTTTTAGCTCTTCAAAATTTAATTGTTAAATTTGCTGTATTTTTCATTAAATTTAATTTATAATTAAATATGAAAAAATTCCTTTACATTATAAAAAAAAAAAAGGTATTTTATAAATAGCATCTTAAAGACTTAGGAAAGCAGTAAATTTAATGGTTACACGACTGCAGATAACATTTTGTTAATATAGTATATTTATAATATTCGATTGGTATTCAATTTGAAGTCTAAGATAATTCTAATATTATTATAATTTCAATATATCTTTGATAAAAACCCATAAAAAAGGTTTAAAAAATAATGACTTACATTTCAACTTCATAGCAATATTACACAAGACTGAGTTTTGAATAATTAGATTTTAAAAACAAATAAAATAGAAACTTTAATAAGTAAATACATGTGAATATTTAATATTTTTAAATGGAAATATTTATACGGTATAATTATATGATTTGGTGGAAATAATTTTTGAAATTCAGACTAATATAATTTATAAATACATTACCAAAAGTTTATTTAAAATAATATTTTAATGCTATATAATAATAATAAATATAAATCTACATACATAATTAAAAGAAATTAAGATAAATTATTGCATGAAAATTAATTTAACATTTAATCAAAATTTTTACATCCAAATAAAGTGCCATATTTAAAATTACGTCTCTTCAGCTTTTTAAAACTTAATTTTAAATATACTATTATTTCCTTCAGATTCCATGCAGCTAGTGTGATTAAATATTAAATTGATATATTTTTTTTTATATAATAAAAATGAAGACAGCAAGCGGTATTTCTAAAGATGATTTAAAATACAAATAATAAAATTTTTAATTTTTAAATTGCCAAATATTTAAAACTGAAATATTTATGTGAAATAGAAAAGCTAAATTTGAAATTTAGAGCAAGATACTTTTATAAATACCTTCCAAATGAGTTAATATAAAATTACATTTCAATGCTGATAAATAATGCTTACTTATGGTGATAAAATTATATAAAATATTTTAATAATTAATATATTTTAGGTTTTTACCCTCAGAATGTGCTTTAATTTCAAGGATTTGATTTCATCACAGGGTGCATTTTGAAGATTTATTTTAATGTGTGCTCCTTTATTTGCTATTTCTGGTAATGCCACGTTATAGCACCTGGTGATAAATTTGTTCCGTCTTCAACTAGTATCCTTGTTACTACAGAGTTTTCCCCAGGCAGTTTCAGAAGGGTGCTGCACCCTGCCTGCCCTTATGTTTACAAAATAGCACCCCTCTTGCCCCTCATAAAAAAAATAAGCTCCCTTGTTGCCCCCACCTGAAAAAAGTGCTTTCATTCCTTTGTTTATTAAAAAAATTACTTGCATAGTAAAAACTGGCTCATTGTTGTCTTTAAAATAGTGTTCTGTCTATTAAATATTAAAAAGTAGTTTTAAAAATCAAAAGAATGCCTTTAAAAATTTCAAGAAATGCCCTTAAGAATCTAAAACATGCCCTTTTCCCACAAGCAGCACCCTGCCCTTTTTTAAACCTGGGGGAAACTGTTACCGTCATTGGTCAGGGAATTTTAGCATATATTGTAAGTTGTTTATTAGTGTATATGTTTTCATCTACGCAGTAACAGTTGGTAATGGCTTTTAATAGCCAGAATTTTTTCATAAATTTGTAATATGGAGCTTTTCTTCAAGTTGTTCAATTGCAGTGTTAATTCCTTTTGAATATGCAAAGCTTGGATGTTCAAGGATAGGAAAATCGTTTGGGAAATTTAACGTCTTCTTTTACTATTTTATGTTTTTCTTTGTTTGGAATAGGCTCTAGACCAAACCAGGTCATTATTGCCAATCCTCCATACTGCCCACTTTTAATGACATATATTCCTATTAAGCTTTCAACCATATCTGAAAGACATTTCAGACCTGCCAACATTTGAAAATGAGAAATCATAGCACACAAAATTAAAATTAATCTGAAGGTTGGTTGGTTGGTTTTTCATGTTTTGTAGCCATCTTTTGACATTTGTAAAAGGAATAAGGTTTCATTCTTTCAACTCAATATAGTAAATTTTCTCCTTTAAAAATTTTTATACGATTTTTAGAGTTTCTTCTCGTTTCGCAGTTTTTTTTTTTTTTTTTTTTTTTTTTTTTTACATTTAAAAGGAGCCTGGTTTCAGTTTTTTAGCCCAGTGTAATAAATTTTGATGAAATTCGCGATCATTTCAAGATATTCAGAATTTTTTCCCCACAATCGTAATTCACATTTTCCTATCACGATTCTTTATTGAAATCCGCACTTTTTACCATGAACTTTTGACGAAATTCGCATTCTTTACCGCGATCCTTTGACGAATTTTGCGTTTTTTACCGCGATTCTTTGACGAAATTGGTGTTTTCTTTCTGCGATATTTCGATGAGTTTTGCATTTTCTTTGTGATCTTTTGACGAAATTATGTTTTCTTTCTGCGATATATAAAAATTCACGTTTTTACCACGATTCTTTGATGAAATTTATTTTCTTTTACGACCAATTGACGAAATTGACTTTTTTTACACGGTCATTTATCGAAATACGCGATAGTTTATCGCAACCGATCTGGAAAATTTTTTGTATCTTTTCGCAACCAATTAACAAAACTCGCTACTCGTTTACACGACCTTCTGATGAAATTTGCAATATTTTTCCCTCGATAGTTTATCGAAATTCGTAATTTATTACGCAATCTCGTGCAAAATAGGCGCAATTCAGCGACCTATTGAATGCAGTAAATTCTGTCTAAGACGGACTGTGTAAACCGGAAATCTGTCTAACGCGGAAATTTTTCAAAGTCCCGGCGAACCCAAAGCTAAAAACATTAATTCATGCTCTTCAAGCCGCAATCTGCCTAACGAGGAAACGGAAAGGTTTTTAAGGTCCCACCGAACCGAAAATTTTGCATAAGGCGGAAAAAGGGATATTTTAAAAATGAAATGCATTTGATTCATGAAACTTTAAAACTGATATGTATATACATCAAATAGTCTCGAACATTTTAATTAAATTTCGTAATAGATTGATAAAGGTAGTTCAAAAGTACCATATTTAACTTTATGGTTAAATATGGTAATTTTTAACCATAATAATCAGTAACACAATCTGACTCATAATGTGTTACTGAAGAATGCTTGTTAAACCGGAAGTAAAAACAAGCATCGATAAAATATTTTCCGTTTCGTCAGAAACTATGTTAAAGGTTAGGTATATGATTGTATATGTTAATGCGAATATTTTTCATCCATTTGCAGGAGTGAAGCACTAATTAATACTATTTCTTTCAATGTTCGAATAATATTTTTCAATGTTATTAAAGACTGTAAATTTAACAAGAAGATAAATTTCATTAAGAATTTAATTTTAAAAACTGTTCTAAATGTTACAAATGTGGAAAAAAAATATAGAACATGTGCATTTTTTAAATTTTACTTATTTATTTTATTTATTTTTTTATTTATTTTTATTTATTTATTTATTTTTTGGGGGGGAGGGTATTTTGCATAAGGCGGAATATTGTCTACGGCAGAAAATTTCATCGGTCCCGATCGATTCCGCCTTAGAGTTTACTGTAATCACTATTTGTTTCCGAGATCTTTGACGAAATACCAGATATTTTTAAGCGACTGTTTGAAGAAATTATCAATTTTTTCCGCAATCGATTCACGAATTAATTTGGGAAAATTCCATGAAAGAAAAGAAATTCGCCGACTTCCAAGAAATTTCAAAATATACTCGCAGAAAAATCATAGGTCTGTGGAAGAATTTGCAGGGGGAAATACTGCACGGCAGTTTTCATTATGCAGGACTTTCCTTTTCCGCATGCAAATCGTGCTATTTTGCACACTATTTCAAACCTTTACCCCCAAAGAACCCTCCCCCCTCCAGAAATTCTTAAAATGGCATCCCTGTTTCTAAGGAAGGGAATTCCTGTATAAATATTTACAGATACACGATTCACTCGGGGTTAATATACATAAGGAGGGTTTTATGTTAAGAAATTTGTTTTGCAGCCTAGAATTCCCCCCCTCGTGAACGTTTTTTAAATAATGTCCGAATTTTCAGACTAAAGACCAATTTTTTAAAACTTTCGGAAATGAATACTTTGAAATTTTGGAAGTTTCAGAACAGAATCATTCCTGAAAAATATGCTGCACGTGATAAAAATCGCAACTATAAACAAAAATGCGTTTGTGTTTTTTGAAAAAAAATCGTAGTTTAAGACCGATTTTCGTAGCATCGTAGTTTATGGATCCAAATCATAGCAACTATGATTTTTTCGTAGCAGTTGGCAGGTCTGACATTTAGATGATAAATTTACATTCTTTTCTGGTTTATTTATATACAGTGGAGTTTCAATGCACTTTTCTTTGAAATGGTTTGTAATTAAGTATGCTTGGAGATTTTTTTTTTTTTTTGCTTTTACACATAAATTCATGTTTACTTTTGAAATACACATAAGTGCTAAGCTTCCATGGGAATCCTGTGGGTTTTCATATAAGCACTTTGTGGCCGCAAAGTATTCCAGGAAGGAATCTCCCATGAATCCAAATCTCTCCAATTCATACTTCTCATTTGCTGATTTTTAAAGTTACATCATGGAGTGTTGAAAAGGGGCTTGGCTTATAATTATTTAATACTAGAAAGGTAGCCCGTCAAAAATGACGGAAAATTAGATTTGATATATACTACTCATGTTCAAGAATACGAGTTTTTCTCGCTTGTATTTGCTTTGGCATAAAAATCGCGCCAATATGACATCTGTGCCTTTTTTCTTTAATTATATAAACTGTTTTGATCTATAGTTATTAATTAAACTTTGGCACAGATGTCATATACGCCTAATATTGGCAAAATATTTTTCCGACACCAATTTGGCGAAAACCAACAGATCCGGGTTATCATATCAAGCAAAATAACGACATTTATGCACCGGTTAAGTATTCGTTGCGCATATGACATTGGTGTCAGAAAAAAATCGTGCCAATATGTATATGACATCTGTGCCTAAACTTTTATTTATTTATTGTTATTTCCTTTTCAAAATAATAGCAAATAATTTAAAGATATGTATGTAACTGGTATTCAAAAGCTGGATTTTTGCCAAATTGGCGTCAGAAAAAAATTACACCAAACCCGATGCGTATATGACATCTCTGCAAAAATTACTTCTGTTTCTTTATAAAAATGGATAAATAGCTTTTTTTTCTTTCTATATAGTACAAACTATAGCGCAAAATAATAGACAATTTGTACTTTTCCACTATTGGGGCTTTGGCGTATTTTTAAAAAGCTTGGTGTAATTTGGGCATCAAAAAGAGAGATTTGTTGTCAAATCATATAAACTGCTATGAAAACAAACTTGATGAGCTTTTTTGTTTGCTTATAGTATATGCATTTGGCACTACTTAGTTATCCCGTCGACCAATTTCGCCAAATTATATAAATCGCCAAACCACTCGCCAAATTATACAAATTGACAATTTTTATTTTAAATAACGAAAGAACAAAGGAATTAGTATAACAAATAAAAAGTTGAAATAAAAATCACTTGATGAAGTAAACACGCGTAACTTGCTTAAAGTCAAATGAATGTGACATTTACGATCAACCATTAATGGGATTTAATCTTATAGTTTGACGATAGATTTTTGGTCGACGGGATAACTAAATAGTACTATATATTTTATATGTACAGTAAAAGCTCTGTTATCCGGCATTCAAGTAACCGGAAAAATTCGGAGAAATCGTTTATTCCCCCCACCCCCACCCCATAAACAGTTGAAAAATTTTTACTACTATTTTAGGAAATTTACTGTTAGCATTCCCAAATTATTTCAGAGACTAATCCCGCATAAAACAGATCTGTGTGTATGTTCATAACAGTGAACGTTATAAAAAAATATAGCATAAAGCATTGTCTATAGCTCGTTAGCACAGAATAACTTCATGTTGCGTCATAGTCCGCGATAGTCTGCCGCGTCAGCTGTTTTTCTTTCTGAAAGAGAGAAGGAGGGGGTGGAAAATGAAGACAAGAGAAGAGAGGCTTGATCTTTCTTTTCTGCTCTTGGCGAAACTAGATGGTGAGGAGAGGGGGGGGGGGGGGGGGATATGATAAACGCATAGACGCCAACATTGTAAAGACTGCATCAGGAGTAAACCAGTTAAATTTCAGGAGTTTTGGACACTCTTCAGGAGTAAAATGTTCAGGTTTCAGGAGTCATTTCAGGAGTTGCACAAAGTTTTTTTACGAGCTATATTTTTTACAAATATTTTCAGTCCTCTTGCAGCTTTTGCATTTATCAACACAAACATAATTTAAATAAAGGTTACTTAATTTACTTTTACTTTTAATGTATTAATAATTTTTTATAATAAATTTTGGAATTTTTTTTAATCTCTACGGAGCAAAAAATCTGTGATTGATGTGAGTGTGAAATCCCGCGACCAATTAACAAAATTCGCGATTTTCCGCCGAGATTGATTGACGAAAATCGCGAATTTTTCACCGCGACTGACGAACGAAAATCGCGATGTTTTGCAGCGATTAGCAGACGAAAATCGCGATGTTTTGCCGCGACTTGCAGACGAAAATCGCAATATTTTGCCGCGACTTGCAAGCGGAAATCGCGATGTTTTACCGCGACTTGAGGACGAAAATTGCGATGTTTTGCCGCGACATGAGGACGAAAATCGCGATGTTTTGCCGCGACATGAGGACGAAAATCGCGATGTTTTGCCGCGACATGAAGACGAAAATCGCGATGTTTTGCCGCGACATGAGGACGAAAATCGCGATGTTTTGCCGCGACATGAGGACGAAAATCGCGATGTTTTGCCGCGACATGAGGACGAAAATCGCGATGTTTTGCCGCGACATGAGGACGAAAATCGCGATGTTTTGCCGCAACTTGCAGACGAAAATCGCGTTGTTTTGTCGCGACTGAACGACGAAAACTGCGATGTTTTGCCGCGATTGATGGACGAAAATCGCAATGTTTTGCCGCGACTGATGGACGAAAATCGCAATGTTTTGCCGCGACTGATGAACGAAAATCGCAATTTTTTGCCGAGAACTCATCGACGGAAATCGCGATTTTTTGCCGCGACTGACTGACGAAAAGAGCGATTTTTTGCCGCGACTCACTGACGAAAACAGCGATTTTTTTGCCGCGACTGACTGACGAAAACAGCGATTTTTGCCGCGACTTACTAACGAAAACAGCAATTCTTTACCGCGAATGACTAACGGAATTCGAGATTTCTTTTGCAGCGCAGAGAGTGATTGACGAAATCCGCGATTTTTATCATTGGCCGATTACCGGATTTCAGGATATTTCCCCCTCCCCCCCAACTGATTAACGCAAATCGCGATATTTTGCAGCGGCTGCGATTTTTATCAACGACCTATTTATGAATTTCACGATTATTTGCAACGACTGATTGACAAAATTTGCAACTTTTTTCAACGATCGGTTGGTGAAATTTGCGATTTTCTGCCGCGAGCGATTGTAGAAATTGGCGGTTTTATCGATTAATAGACGATTTTCGCGATATACTTCAACGACCGATTGACGAAATTCGTGATTTTTTGCCGCGATCGATCGAAGAAATTCGCGATTTTTTTGTCTCAAATTTCCGTATTTTCTACCTTATTACCGTACTTCCGTATTTTATCCTACATTTCCGGAGAAACTCCGGAATTTCCGGAGATATTGGCATCTATGTAAACGGTAGAAAGCTACATCTGAAAACTGAACTGTTAAGTGAGGAACCCAGGAGCATGAAGGAAAACTGTTTTCTAAGAATTGGGATGGGGATATGGTCATATCGTATTTCCCCCCCAGATGCACAGTAGCCCACCGCCCCCTCCCTTAAGTTACTAGAAAACTCCATCTGTCTGTAGAGCTTTCCATCTGTTCCGCCCATTTGGGTCTACACATTCAGTTTGACCAATTAGAATTTGACTTAAATCACGCTGATGCTTCCCCCCCCCCCCGTTTTGGCACATTTTTACTGCCATTCGCTTGTGCTTAATCAGCTAGCCTAGTAAATTGCTCTCAACCTTTATTAATCGTGTTCTGTCATATTTTTTGTCAAATTAAAAAATGGCAGATCAGTCAAATCCTAATAAAAGGAAACGAGTTGTTTTAACTATAACTCAGAAGCTAGATATTATTAGACATTTAGAAAGAGGGGAAAATAAACAACAATTGATGCGTATATTCAACATTGGATCCTCAACGATTTATGATATTAAATCGCAGAAAGAAAAGTTGATGGCATTTGCTTCCTCTGCAGAATCAAGCAAAGCAACGGATGAAAGGAAAACACTGCAGCAACCTCAGCATGAAAAACTGGATAAAGTTTATATCAGTGGTTTCTATTAAAACGAGAAGGAGTTCCTATTTCTGGGCCTATGCTGATTGAAAAAGCAAGAGATTTTTCAGAAAAATTAAATATTGCGACGGAATGCAAGTTTTCAGATGGGTGGCTTTCTTGCTTCAAAAAACACCATGGAATTTTCTGGAGAACGAAAATGAGCAGATAACGAAAGTGCTGAAGAATATTCTACTTTTTTTGAAGATTTTATTAAAAAAAATTATATTGATCTAAACCACTTCTATAATGCTGATGAAACCGGAATCTATTTTCGTTGCCTTCCGACCTCAACATTAGCTGGTCCTAATGAAACGTCAGCAGATGGTTTTAAGAAAAACAAAGACAGACTAACGATTCTGACTTGCGCTAATGCAACTGGCTCCCATAAATTAAAACTGTTAGTAATAGGAAAGTCGAAGAATCCAAGAGCACTTACAGGAATTAAACATCTCCCTGTAGTTTACACCAATCAAAAAAGTGCTTGGATGGATAAAGAAATTTTTACCTACTGGTTTAAAAAAGTTTTTGTGCCATCTCTAATTAGCGAGCTTGAAGCTAAGGGAAAAAAAACTGGAAGAAAATAAAATAATTTTTCTAATTGACAACTGCCGAGCGCATCCCAGCGAGGAAGAATTGAAATATGGCAATATTTCAGTGATGTTTCTCCCCCGCAATGTAACTTCTCTGATACAACCAAAGGATCAAGGGATCATATAAAACGTAAAAATGATTTATCGAAAACGTTTCATGCGTAAGATCGCAAATGCACAGACAACAGTGGCAGAATTTCAATCAGCTTTCACAATAAAAGATGCCATTTATGATCTTGCCAGTGCATGGAATGCCGTAAAACCGAAAACTCTTCGAAGGGGATGGAGAAAATTATTATTTACAGTAAACTTTTGTTCTGATTCATCAGATGAAGAATTCGAAGGATTTAAACCCAAGAAAAGGAACGAATTGCATGAAATATTGGAAACATTAAAAAATGGGTCTAATACTAACTTATCTCTATCGCAACTGGAAATGCCAGAAATCGAAAATTGGATAGTTATAGATAAAAATATTCTTGTCACCGAAACTTTAACAGAAGAGCAGTTAATTAAAAAAATGACAGCTCCAGAGGAAGAAACAAATGATAGTTCCTCAGAATCCGAAAATGAAATAGAGAAAATTTCGTGGAGTGAAGCTGAGAAAAGTTTATCTACTTTTTTAAAGTTTTGTGAAAAAAATTCACAATATTCGGCAAAAGAAGTTTTAGAACTGCATCTCATAAAAAAACGCTTCATGAAAAAAAGAGAACTTCCTTTCAAACAGACGGACATCAGACATGCGTTTCGTAGTATTCCTGGCACATCGAAAGAAACGCAATCAAACGAACAGTAACTGCTGAGAAATTATATCCCAAACTTTTTTTTAAATTTATTTACTCAAGAACAAGAAATTATTATTTTAAAAGAATTATGTAACAAAGATCTTTATACCAAATTGTATTTTAAATATATTTACTCAAGAATATTTTTTATTGGATGTGTTTGGATCAACTACACTTAACTGGAAATTAAAGAAAGAAAAGACACTGCAGGGTAAGTTTCTTTCTTTTTGCTTTGTTTTATTGTTGGGTTTTTATCAGTTCAAACTTTTTCTCATCAGGCGGGAGAAAAGCCATAAAAGTTTCGTGTTGTTGAATTAGCAGGGAAAAATATTTTTCATCAACCTAAACAGTAAACAGAAATAATATTATTCTAGATTAAAAAAAAAAAAAAGAACGAAACGGTACTTTTTTTTTTTTTTTCCCCCTCTTACTTATTATATTTTAAAAAAATTGCTTTCTCCGTTGCTAATTGCCCTACTGTGTTCAAATTTTCACCGAATTCAAATAATAATAAATTAGGCCGCTTACCTAATTTATATTAATTTAGAATAAGTTTTTAGAAATCCCCCCAAAAGACTCCACTATCTGAGCCACTCCAACAAGAAAAACAAAAAAAGCTAATGACTGTGTAGTTTGTTTTTATCGTGATCTGAGAAGTCGGGCGTTATCAGTTTGCATCTGATAACGTTTTTAGCTATGCAGAAAAGATTCATTATTACTGTGAGGTCAGTTGAGGTAACACAAGTGAATCATACCAAAGTTAATTTTCCAAGCTTCCATGTGCTTTTTTCGGAAAGGGGAGATGTCAAATTATATATAATACAACTTTACAATAGATTAATAAATAAATATAGAAATTTGTTTACTTTTATCTTTTATTCAGAAAGAATAACTTTATCAAATGCAAATTTAATAATAATAATAATAATAATAATAATAAGAGTTATTTGATCGACTTCCTAATGACAGGAAAATAATCTAAAAATAATTTTTCTGCTTCATTGTTACGTCGATGCCTCATAATCCAGGCAATAGAGACCGTATAGGGACTCTACCTAGCAAAATTAATGGTAGTACTGGAAATTGGCTTTCTAGATGTTTTTTGGCTCGCTGAATCCGAATTTGTAAATCCCCACCAAAATTTCCCCCGACAACCCCCCCAAATTTTGGTAAAAAGCCCCCAAAAAAGGTTTTTATTAAAAAAATCCATTTTTTATTGTTTTAGGGGAAAAGTAGCAAAAAATTCAGAAAGTAGACAAAATTTCCAACAAATTAGATATATGACATTATGACTTAGGATGAAGGGGAAGGGGGGGATCTGCCTCGGAACATGTGCCGCAGTGCTGCGTGGACTAAGTTGCGCAATTCCACTTAACAACTCGCACGTTTACATTAGTCCTCCCATCTTCCCTTCGAAATTTCTCTATAAGGTTTACTTTAAGTTTTTTGGTCGCTGAATCCGAATTTTTAACTTACCCGCAAAAATTTCCTCCCGAACACCCCCCCCAAATAGCTGTTTTTATCTTTTAATTTCGTATTGTTTTAGGGAAAAAGTATTAGAAAATTCAGAAACTAGACAAAATTTGCAACAAATAGGATATATGACATTATGATGTAGGGTAAACGGGGAGAGAGGGGGCTGCCTCGGAACATTCCCTGCGCGCTTTTCTCAAAAACCAAAATTTTTCAAAAAATCAATTTTTTGGGAGGGTTGCCGGGTTAAATTTTGGTGGGAAGTTACAAATTCGGATTCAGCGACCCAAAAAACATCTAGAAAGCCGATTTACAGTACTACCATTAATTTTATTACAGAGTTTTCCCCAGGCAGTTTCAGAAGGGTGCTGCACCCTGCCTGCCCTTATGTTTACAAAATAGCACCCCTCTTGCACCCTCATAAAAAAAATTAGCTCCCTTGTTGCCCCCACCTGAAAAAAGTGCTTTTATTCCTTTGTTTATTAAAAAAATTACTTGCATAGTAAAAACTGGCTCATTGTTGTCTTTAAAATAGTGTTCTGTCTATTAAATATTAACCCGGTAGCAGAAAGTTCGAGACGCGCGACGTGCGTCGCAGATTTATTTTGGACCTTGCAGATAAATTTGCCAACTTGAAAAAAATAAAAAAGCATTTCCTTAAAAAGTACGAAAATTCTGACAAAAAAATATCGCGAATTCGACAAATGGCCGCCGAAAAATATCAATTTCGGCAATCGTTCGCATAAAAAATCGGTAATTTATAGCCAAAGAATCGCTATAAAAATGCGAATTTCGTCAAAAGAGACCGGAAAAAAAAAAAATTTCTCGTCCCAGGGTTGTAGAAAAAATGCAAATTTCTGTCAAAGGATCGTGGAAAAAAAAACACGAATTTCGTCAAAGGATCGCGGAAAGAATGCGAATTTAGTAAAAGGATCGCGGAAAGAACGCGAATTTAGACAAACGATTGTGGAAAAAGCGCAAATTTAGTCAAACGATCGCGAAAAAACGCAAATTTATGTCAAAGGATCGCGAGCAAACGCAAATTTATGTCAAAGGATTGCGGAAAGAAAAAGGAATTTCGTCAGAAGATCTCGAAAAGCGTAAATTTCTGCCAAAAGATCGCTGTACGAACTTGAATTTTATCCAAAAATCCCCAAAAAACGTGGATTTCGTTACAGAGGCGCAAGAAAAATGCAAATTTCTGTCACAAAATCGCGGAAGAAACTTGAATTTCATCAAAGGATCGAGGAAAAAACACGAATTTAGTGAGACAATCGCGGGAAAAATGCAAATTTTTGTAAAACGATGGCGAAAAAAACGCAAATTTCTTTAAAACGATCGCGAAAAAACGCAAATTTCTGTCAAAGGATCACGAAAAACGCAGATTACTATCAAAGGATTGCGAAAAAAAGAAAATTTGTCAAAAGATCGGAATTAAATTTGCAGAATTTCGTCAAAAAAATCGCTGTAAAAACGCGAATTTCTGTCACAGAATCGCAGAAAAAACACGAAGTTCGTCAAAGAATCGAGGAAAAAACGCGAAGTTCGTAAGAAATCGCGAAAAAACGAGGAATTTCCTCATAAGATCGCAAAAAACAGCAGATTTCGTCAAAAGATCGCAAAATGGCAAATTTCGTCAAAAGTTCGAGATAAACGGCATATTTCGTCAAAAGATCGCGAAAAACCGAAATTTCATCAAAAGTGCGCAAGAAAAACTCATAATTAGTGCCGGTAGTGGATTTTCGCTCCCTGCCCATCCACCTGTTGTAACCTTTCGGAAATTTTGCTGTGAATTTCAGATTTTTTTTTTTTTTTTTTTTTTTGTTACTCAGAATCACCCCTGGTATTAATCAGTAAGAACGCTGTTTATTTTAACACTCATAATGTTTGTAACTCAGAAGAAAATGTAACACGCTACTCCCGCAGACAATTTTCATCCCACTAAATTGCTGTCGCAGACACAACCATAACTTTCTGCTACTGGGAATATTAAAAAGTAGTTTTAAAAATCAAAAGAATGCCTTTAAAAATTTCAAGAAATGCCCTTAAGAATCTAAAACATGCCCTTCGGAATCCAAAAATGCCCTTTTCCCACAAGCAGCACCCTGCCCTTTTTTAAACCTGGGGGAAACTGTTACCTTCATTGGTCAGGGAATTTTAGCATATATTGTAAGTTGTTTATTAGTGTATATGTTTTCATCTACGTAGGAACAGTTGGTAATGGCTTTTAATAGCCAGAATTTTTTCATAAATTTGTAATATGGAGCTTTTCTTCAAGTTGTTCAATTGCAGTGTTAATTTCCTTTTGAATATGCAAAGCTTGGATGTTCAAGGATAGGAAAATCGTTTGGGAAATTTAACGTCTTCTTTTACTATTTTATGTTTTTCTTTGTTTGGAATAGGCTCTAGACCAAGCCAGGTCATTATTGCCAATCCCCCATACTGCCCACTTTTAATGACATGTATTCCTATTAAGCTTTCAACCATATCTGAAAGACATTTCAGACCTGCCAACATTTGAAAATGAGAAATCATAGCACACAAAATTAAAATTAATCTGAAGGTTGGTTGGTTGGTTTTTCATGTTTTGTAGCCATCTTTTGACATTTGTAAAAGGAATAAGGTTTCATTCTTTCAACTCAATATAGTAAATTTTTTCCTTTAAAAATTTTTATACGATTTTTAGAGTTTCTTTTCGTTTCGCAGTTTGTTTTTTTTTTACATTTAAAAGGAGCCTGGTTTCAGTTTTTTAGCCCAGTGTAGTAAATTTTGATGAAATTCGCGATCATTTCAAGATATTCAGAATTTTTTCCCCACAATCGTAATTCACATTTTCCTATCACGATTCTTTATTGAAATCCGCACTTTTTACCATGAACTTTTGACGAAATTCGCATTCTTTACCGCGATTCTTTGACGAAATTGGTGTTTTCTTTCTGCGATATTTTGATGAGTTTTGCATTTTCTTTGTGATCTTTTTACGAAATTATGTTTTCTTTCTGCGATATATAAAAATTCACGTTTTTACCACGATTCTTTGATGAAATTTATTTTCTTTTACGACCAATTGACGAAATTGACTTTTTTTACACGGTCATTTGTCGAAATTCGCGATAGTTTATCGCAACCGATCTGGAAAATTTTTTGTATCTTTTCGCAACCAATTAACAAAACTCACTACTCATTTACACGACCTTCTGATGAAATTTGCAATATTTTTCCCTCGATAGTTTATCGAAGTTCGTAATTTATTACGCAATCTCGTGCAAAATAGGCGCAATTCAGCGACCTATTGAATGCAGTAAATTCTGTCTAAGACGGACTGTGTAAACCGGAAATCTGTCTAACGCGGAAATTTTTCAAAGTCCCGGCGAACCCAAAGCTAAAAACATTAATTCATGCTCTTTAAGCCGGAATCTGCCTAATGCGGAAACGGAAAGGTTTTTAATGTCCCACCGAACCGAAAATTTTGCATAAGGCGGAAAAAAGGATATTTTAAAAATGAAATGCATTTGATTCATGAAACTTTAAAACTGATATGTATATACATCAAATAGTCTCGAACATTTTAATTAAATTTCGTAATAGATTGATAAAGGTAGTTCAAAAGTACCATATTTAACTTTATGGTTAAATATGGTAATTTTTAACCATAATAATCAGTAACACAATCTGACTCATAATGTGTTACTGAAGAATGCTTGTTAAACCGGAAGTAAAAACAAGCATCGATAAAATATTTTCCGTTTCGTCAGAAACTATGTTAAAGGTTAGGTATATGATTGTATATGTTAATGCGAATATTTTTCATTCATTTGCAGGAGTGAAGCACTAATTAATACTATTTCTTTCGGTGTTCGAATAATATTTTTCAATGTTATTAAAGACTGTAAATTTAACAAGAAGATTAATTTCATTAAGAATTTAATTTTAAAAACTGTTCTAAATGTTACAAATGTGGAAAAAAAATATAGAACTTGTGCATTTTTTAAATTTTACTTATTTATTTTATTTATTTTTTTATTTATTTATTTATTTTTTGGGGGGGGAGGGTATTTTGCATAAGGCGGAATATTGTCTATGGCAGAAAATTTCATCGGTCCCGATCGATTCCGCCTTAGAGTTTACTGTAATCACTATTTGTTTCTGAGATCTTTGACGAAATACCAGATATTTTTAAGCGACTGTTTGAAGAAATTATCAATTTTTTCCGCGATCGATTCACGAATTAATTTGGGAAAATTCCATGAAAGAAAAGAAATTCGCCGACTTCCAAGAAATTTCAAAATATACTCGCAGAAAAATCATAGGTCTGTGGAAGAATTTGCAGGGGGAAATACTGCACGGCAGTTTTCATTATGCAGGACTTTCCTTTGCCGCATGCAAATCGTGCTATTTTGCACACTATTTCAAACCTTTACCCCCAAAGAACCCTCCCCTCTCCAGAAATTCTTAAAATGGCATCCCTGTTTCTAAGGAAGGGAATTCCTGTATAAATATTTACTGATACACGATTCACTCGGGGTTAATATACATAAGGAGGGTTTTATGTTAAGAAATTTGTTTTGCAGCCTAGAATTCCCCCCCTCGTGAACGTTTTTTAAATAACGTCCGAATTTTCAGACTAAAGACCAATTTTTTAAAACTTTCGGAAATGAATACTTTGAAATTTTGGAAGTTTCAGAACAGAATCACTCCTGAAAAATATGCTGCACGTGATAAAAATCGCAACTATAAACAAAAATGCGTTTGTGTTTTTTGAAAAAAAATCGTAGTTTAAGACCGATTTTCGTAGCATCGTAGTTTATAGATCCAAATCATAGCAACTATGATTTTTTCGTAGCAGTTGGCAGGTCTGACATTTAGATGATAAATTTACATTCTTTTCTGGTTTATTTATATACAGTGGAGTTTCAATGCACTTTTCTTTGAAATGGTTTGTAATTAAGTATGCTTGGAGTTTTTTTTTTTTTTTGCTTTTACACATAAATTCATGTTTACTTTTGAAATAAACATAAGTGCTAAGCTTCCATGGGAATCCTGTGGGTTTTCATATAAGCACTTTGTGGCCGCAAAGTATTCCAGGAAGGAATCTCCCATGAATCCAAATCTCTCCAATTCATACTTCTCATTTGCTGATTTTTAAAGTTACATCATGGAGGGTTGAAAAGGGGCTTGGCTTATAATTATTTAATACTAGAAAGGTAGCCCGTCAAAAATGACAGAAAATTAGATTTGATATATACTACTCATGTTCAAGAATACGAGTTTTTCTCGCTTGTATTTGCTTTGGCATAAAAATCACGGCAATATGACATCTGTGCCTTTTTTCTTTAATTATATAAACTGTTTTGTTCTATAGTTATTAATTAAACTTTGGCACAGATGTCATATACGCCTAATATTGGCGCGATATTTTTCCGACACCAATTTGGCGAAAACATCAACAGATCTGGGTTATCATATCAAGCAAAATAACGACATTTTGGCACCGGTTAAGTATTCATTGCGCATATGACATTGGTGTCAGAAAAAAATCGTGCCAATATGTATATGACATCTGTGCCTAAACTTTTATTTATTTATTGTTATTTCCTTTTCAAAATAATAGCAAATAATTTAAAGATATGCATGTAACTGGTATTCAAAAGCTGGATTTTTGCCAAATTGGCGTCAGAAAAAAATTACACCAAACCCGATGCGTATATGACATCTCTGCAAAAATTACTTCTGTTTCTTTATAAAAATGGATAAATAGCTTTTTTTTCTTTCTATATAGTACAAACTATAGCGCAAAATAATAGACAATTTGGTACTTTTCCACTATTGGGGCTTTGGCGTATTTTTAAAAAGCTTGGTGTAATTTGGGCATCAAAAAGAGAGATTTGTTGTCAAATCATATAAACTGCTATGAAAACAAACTTGATGAGCTTTTTTGTTTGCTTATAGTATATGCATTTGGCACTACTTAGTTATTCCGTCGACCAATTTCGCCAAATTATATAAATCGCCAAACCACTCGCCAAATTATACAAATTGACAATTTTTATTTTAAATAACGAAAGAACAAAGGAATTAGTATAACAAATAAAAAGTTGAAATAAAAATCACTTGATGAAGTAAACACGCGTAACTTGCTTAAAGTCAAATGAATGTGACATTTACGATCAACCATTAATGGGATTTAATCTTATAGTTTGACGATAGATTTTTGGTCGACGGGATAACTAAATAGTACTATATATTTTATATGTACAGTAAAAGCTCTGTTATCCGGCATTCAAGTAACCGGAAAAATTCGGAGAAATCGTTTATTCCCCCCCACCCCGACCCCCCCACCCCCACCCCCCCCCACCCCATAAACAGTTGAAAAATTTTTACTACTATTTTAGGAAATTTACTGTTAGCATTCCCAAATTATTTCAGAGACTAATCCCGCGTAAAACAGATCTGTGTGTATGTTCATAACAGTGAACGTTATAAAAAAATATAGCATAAAGCATTGTCTATAGCTCGTTAGCACAGAATAACTTCATGTTGCGTCATAGTCCACGATAGTCTGCCGCGCCAGCTGTTTTTCTTTCTGAAAGAGAGAAGGAGGGGTGGAAAATGAAGACAAGAGAAGAGAGGCTTGATCTTTCTTTTCTGCTCTTGGCGAAACTAGATGGTGAGGAGAGGGGGGGGGAATATGATAAACGGTAGAAAGCTACATCAGAAAACTGAACTGTTAAGTGAGGAACCCAGGAGCATGAAGGAAAACTGTTTTCTAAGAATTGGGATGGGGATATGGTCATATCGTATTTCCCCCCCCAGATGCACAGTAGCCCAACCACCCCTCCCTTAAGTTACTAGAAAACTCCATCTGTCTGTAGAGCTTTCCATCTGTTCCGCCCATTTGGGTCTACACATTCAGTTTGACCACTTAGAATTTGACTTAAATCACGCTGATGCTCCCCCCCCCCCCCCCCCCCCCGTTTTGGCACATTTTTACTGCCATTCGCTTGTGCTTAATCAGCTAGCCTAGTAAATTGCTCTCAATCTTTATTAATCGTGTTCTGTCATATTTTTTGTCAAATTAAAAAATGGCAGATCAGTCAAATCCTAATAAAAGGAAACGAGTTGTTTTAACTATAACTCAGAAGCTAGACATTATTAGACATTTAGAAAGAGGGGAAAATAAACAACAATTGATGCGTATATTCAACATTGGATCCTCAACGATTTACGATATTAAATCGCAGAAAGAAAAGTTGATGGCATTTGCTTCCTCTGCAGAATCAAGCAAAGCAACGGATGAAAGGAAAACACTGCAGCAACCTCAGCATGAAAAACTGGATAAAGTTTATATCAGTGGTTTCTATTAAAACGAGAAGGAGTTCCTATTTCTGGGCCTATGCTGATTGAAAAAGCAAGAGATTTTTCAGAAAAATTAAATATTGCGACGGAATGCAAGTTTTCAGATGGGTGGCTTTCTTGCTTCAAAAAACACCATGGAATTTTCTGGAGAACGAAAATAAGCAGATAACGAAAGTGCTGAGGAATATTCTACTTTTTTTGAAGATTTTATTAAAAAAAATTATATTGATCTAAACCACTTCTATAATGCTGATAAAACTGGAATCTATTTTCGTTGCCTTCTGACCTCAACATTAGCTGGTCCTAATGAAACGTCAGCAGATGGTTTTAAGAAAAACAAAGACAGACTAACGATTCTGACTTGCGCTAATGCAACTGGCTCCCATAAATTAAAACTGTTAGTAATAGGAAAGTCGAAGAATCCAAGAGCACTTACAGGAATTAAACATCTCCCTGTAGTTTACACCAATCAAAAAAGTGCTTGGATGGATAAAGATATTTTTACCTACTGGTTTAAAAAAGTTTTTGTGCCACCTCTAATTAGCGAGCTTGAAGCTAAGGGAAAAAAACTGGAAGAAAATAAAATAATTTTTCTAATTGACAACTGCCGAGCGCATTCCAGCGAGGAAGAATTAAAATATGGCAATATTTCAGTGATGTTTCTCCCCCGCAATGTAACTTCTCTGATACAACCAAAGGATCAAGGGATCATACAAAATGTAAAAATGATTTATCGAAAACGTTTCATGCGTAAGATCGCAAATGCACAGACAACAGTGGCAGAATTTCAATCAGCTTTCACAATAAAAGATGCCATTTATGATCTTGCCAGTGCATGGAATGCCGTAAAACCGAAAACTCTTCGAAGGGGATGGAGAAAATTATTATTTACAGTAAACTTTTGTTCTGATTCATCAGATGAAGAATTCGAAGGATTTAAACCCAAGAAAAGGAACGAATTGCATGAAATATTGGAAACATTAAAAAATTTATCTCTATCGCAACTGGAAATGCCAGAAATCGAAAATTGGATAGCTATAGATAAAAATATTCTTGTCACCGAAACTTTAACAGAAGAGCAGTTAATTAAAAAAATGACAGCTCCAGAGGAAGAAACAAATGATAGTTCCTCAGAATCCGAAAATGAAATAGAGAAAATTTCGTGGAGTGAAGCTGAGAAAAGTTTATCTACTTTTTTAAAGTTTTGTGAAAAAAATTCACAATATTCGGCAAAAGAAGTTTTAGAACTGCATCTCATAAAAAAACGCTTCATGAAAAAAAGAGAACTTCCTTTCAAACAGACGGACATCAGACATGCGTTTCGTAGTATTCCTGGGACATCGAAAGAAACGCAATCAAACGAACAGTAACTGCTGAGAAATTATATCCCAAACTTTTTTTTTAAATTTATTTACTCAAGAACAAGAAATTATTATTTTAAAAGAATTATGTAACAAAGATCTTTATACCAAATTGTATTTTAAATATATTTACTCAAGAATATTTTTTATTGGATGTGTTTGGATCAACTACACTTAACTGGAAATTAAAGAAAGAAAAGACACTGCAGGGTAAGTTTCTTTCTTTTTGCTTTGTTTTATTGTTGGGTTTTTATCAGTTCAAACTTTTTCTCATCAGGCGGGAGAAAAGCCATAAAAGTTTCGTGTTGTTGAATTAGCAGGGAAAAATATTTTTCATCAACCTAAACAGTAAACAGAAATAATATTATTCTAGATTTAAAAAAAAAAAAGAACGAAACGGTACTCTTTTTTTTTTTTTTTTCCTTCTTACTTATTATATTTAAAAAAAAATTGCTTTCTCCGTTGCTAATTGCCCTATTGTGTTCAAATTTTCACCGAATTCAAATAATAATAAATTAGGCCGCTTACCTAATTTATATTAATTTACAATAAGTTTTTAGAAATCCCCCCAAAAGACTCCACTATCTGAGCCACTCCAACAAGAAAAACAAAAAAAGCTAATGACTGTGTCGTTTGTTTTTATCGTGATCTGAGAAGTCGGGCGTTATCAGTTTGCATCTGATAACGTTTTTAGCTATGCAGAAAAGATTCATTATTACTGTGAGGTTAGTTGAGGTAACACAAGTGAATCATACCAAAGTTAATTTTCCAAGCTTCCGTGTGCTTTTTTCGGAAAGGGGAGATGTCAAATTATAAATAATACAACTTTACAAAAGATTAATAAATAAATATAGAAATTTGTTTACTTTTATCTTTTATTCGGAAAGAATAACTTTATCAAATGCAAATTTAATAATAATAATAATAATAATAAGAGTTATTTGATGGACTTCCTAATGACAGGAAAATAATCTAAAAATAATTTTCCTGCTTCATTGTTACGTCGATGCCTCATAATCCAGGCAATAGAGACCGTATAGGGACTCTACCTAGCAAAATTAATGGTAGTACTGGAAATTGGCTTTCTAGATGTTTTTTTGGCTCGCTGAATCCGAATTTGTAAATTTCCACCAAAATTTCCCCCGACAACCCCCCCAAATTTTGGTAAAAAGCCCCCAAAAAAGGTTTTTATTAAAAAAATCCATTTTTTATTGTTTTAGGGGTAAAGTAGCTAAAAATTCAGAAAGTAGACAAAATTTCCAATAAATTAGATATATGACATTATGACTTAGGATGAAGGGGAAGGGGGGGGATCTGCCTCGGAACATGCCCGCAGTGCTGCGTGGACTAAGTTGCGCAATTCCACTTAACAACTCGCACGTTTACATTAGTCCTCCCATCTTCCCTTCGAACTTTCTCTATAAGGTTTACTTTAAGTTTTTTGGTCGCTGAATCCGAATTTTTAACTTACCCGCAAAAATTTCCCCCCCGAACCCCCCCCCCCCCCCCCCCAAATAGCTGTTTTTATCTTTTAATTTCGTATTGTTTTAGGGAAAAAGTATTAGAAAATTCAGAAACTAGACAAAATTTGCAACAAATAGGATATATGACATTATGATGTAGGATAAACGGGGAGAGAGGGGGCTGCCTCGGAACATTCCCCGCGCGCTTTTCTCAAAAACCAAAATTTTTCAAAAAATCAATTTTTTGGGGGGTTGCCGGGTGAAATTTTGGTGGGAAGTTACAAATTCGGATTCAGCGACCCAAAAAACATCTAGAAAGCCGATTTACAGTACTACCATTAATTTTATTACAGAGTTTTCCCCAGGCAGTTTCAGAAGGGTGCTGCACCCTGCCTGCCCTTATGTTTACAAAATAGCACCCCTCTTGCACCCTCATAAAAAAAATTAGCTCCCTTGTTGCCCCCACCTGAAAAAAGTGCTTTTATTCCTTTGTTTATTAAAAAAATTACTTGCATAGTAAAAACTGGCTCATTGTTGTCTTTAAAATAGTGTTCTGTCTATTAAATATTAAAAAGTAGTTTTAAAAATCAAAAGAATGCCTTTAAAAATTTCAAGAAATGCCCTTAAGAATCTAAAACATGCCCTTCGGAATCCAAAAATGCCCTTTTCCCACAAGCAGCACCCTGCCCTTTTTTAAACCTGGGGGAAACTGTTACCTTCATTGGTCAGGGAATTTTAGCATATATTGTAAGTTGTTTATTAGTGTATATGTTTTCATCTACGCAGGAACAGTTGGTAATGGCTTTTAATAGCCAGAATTTTTTCATAAATTTGTAATATGGAGCTTTTCTTCAAGTTGTTCAATTGCAGTGTTAATTCCTTTTGAATATGCAAAGCTTGGATGTTCAAGGATAGGAAAATCGTTTGGGAAATTTAACGTCTTCTTTTACTATTTTATGTTTTTCTTTGTTTGGAATAGGCTCTAGACCAAGCCAGGTCATTATTGCCAATCCCCCATACTGCCCACTTTTAATGACATATATTCCTATTAAGCTTTCAACCATATCTGAAAGACATTTCAGACCTGCCAACATTTGAAAATGAGAAATCATAGCACACAAAATTAAAATTAATCTGAAGGTTGGTTGGTTGGTTTTTCATGTTTTGTAGCCATCTTTTGACATTTGTAAAAGGAATAAGGTTTCATTCTTTCAACTCAATATAGTAAATTTTTTCATTTAAAAATTTTTATACGATTTTTAGAGTTTCTTCTCGTTTCGCAGTTTTTTTTTTTACATTTAAAAGGAGCCTGGTTTCAGTTTTTTAGCCCAGTGTAGTAAATTTTGATGAAACTCGCGATCATTTCAAGATATTCAGAATTTTTTCCCCACAATCGTAATTCACATTTTCCTATCACGATTCTTTATTGAAATCCGCACTTTTTACCATGAACTTTTGACGAAATTCGCATTCTTTACCGCGATCCTTTGACGAATTTTGCGTTTTTTACCGCGATTCTTTGACGAAATTGGTGTTTTCTTTCTGCGATATTTCGATGAGTTTTGCATTTTCTTTGTGATCTTTTGACGAAATTATGTTTTCTTTCTGCGATATATAAAAATTCACGTTTTTACCACGATTCTTTAATGAAATTTATTTTCTTTTACGACCAATTTATGAAATTGACTTTTTTTACACGGTCATTTGTCGAAATTCTCGATAGTTTATCGCAACAGATCTGGAAAATTTTTTGTATCTTTTCGCAACCAATTAACAAAACTCACTACTCGTTTACACGACCTTCTGATGAAATTTGCAATATTTTTTCCTCGATAGTTTATCGAAATTCGTAATTTATTTTGCAATCTCGTGCAAAATAGGTGCAATTCAGCGACCTATTGAATGCAGTAAATTCTGTCTAAGACGGACTGTGTAAACCGGAAATCTGTCTAACGCGGAAATTTTTCAAAGTCCCGGCGAACCCAAAGCTAAAAACATTAATTCATGCTCTTTAACCCAGAATCTGCCTAACGCGGAAACGGAAAGGTTTTTAAGGTCCCACCGAACCGAAAATTTTGCATAAGGCGGAAAAAAGGATATTTTAAAAATGAAATGCATTTGATTCATGAAACTTTAAAACTGATATGTATATACATCAAATAGTCTCGAACATTTTAATTAAATTTCGTAATAGATTGATAAAGGTAGTTCAAAAGTACCATATTTAACTTTATGGTTAAATATGGTAATTTTTAACCATAATAATCAGTAACACAATCTGACTCATAATGTGTTACTGAAGAATGCTTGTTAAACCGGAAGTAAAAACAAGCATCGATAAAATATTTTCCGTTTCGTCAGAAACTATGTTAAAGGTTAGGTATATGATTGTATATGTTAATGCGAATATTTTTCATTCATTTGCAGGAGTGAAGCACTAATTAATACTATTTCTTTCAGTGTTCGAATAATATTTTTCAATGTTATTAAAGACTGTAAATTTAACAAGAAGATTAATTGCATTAAGAATTTAATTTTAAAAACTGTTCTAAATGTTACAAATGTGGGAAAAAAATATAGAACTTGTGCATTTTTTAAATTTTGCTTATTTATTTTATTTATTTTTATTTATTTTTTTGGGGGGGGAGGGTATTTTGCATAAGGCGGAATATTGTCTATGGCGGAAAATTTCATCGGTCCCGATCGATTCCGCCTTAGAGTTTACTGTAATCACTATTTGTTTCTGAGATCTTTGACGAAATACCAGACATTTTTAAGCGACTGTTTGAAGAAATTATCAATTTTTTCCGCGATCGATTCACGAATTAATTTGGGAAAATTCCATGAAAGAAAAGAAATTTGCCGACTTCCAAGAAATTTCAAAATATACTTGCAGAAAAATCATAGGTCTGTGGAAGAATTTGCAGGGGGAAATACTGCACGGCAGTTTTCATTATGCAGGACTTTCCTTTTCCGCATGCAAATTGTGCTATTTTGCACACTATTTCAAACCTTTACCCCCAAAGAACCCTCCCCCCTCCAGAAATTCTTAAAATGGGATCCCTGTTTCTAAGGAAGGGAATTCCTGTATAAAAATTTACAGATACACGATTCACTCGGGGTTAATATACATAAGGAGGGTTTTATGTTAAGAAATTTGTTTTGCAGCCTAGAATTCCCCCCCCCCCCCCCCCCACAGGCCCTGCCTCCTTTGAAAATGGAAAATAATAGCACAGAAAATTCAAATTATCTGGCGGTTGGTTGGTTGGTTGAATTTAGTGTTTCACGGCCATTTTTTGACATTCGTAAAAGGAATATGGTTGCAGTCTTTCAAGTCAATGTAGTAATTTTTTCCTCTGAAAATTTTTATAAGATTTTTAAAGTTTCTTTTCGTTTCGTGGCGTTCTTTTGAAAGTACGGAAAGGAACCTGGCTTCAATCTTTTAGCCCAGTGCAGTAAATTTTGACCAAATTCGCGATTTTATTCTGCGATCATTTCATGATATTTACAATTCTTTCCTAAAACCGTTTGACGAAATTGACATCTTTCTACGCGATTTTTTGTCAAAATCAGCGCTTTTCACCACTAACCTTTGTCAAAATTCGTGTTTTTTACCATGATCCTTTGACAACATTCGCATATTTACCGCGATATTCTGACGAAATTGGCATTTATTTAGCACAATCCTTCGATGAAATTAGTTTTCTTTCTACGATCTTTTGACGAAATTCGCTTTTTCTATCTGCGATCCTTTGACGAAATTCTCGTTTTTACCGCGATCCTTTGATGAAATTTATTTTCTGTTGCGGCCAATTGACGAAACTGATTTTTTTACAGGGTTCATTTGTCGAAATTCGCGACAGTTTTGCGCAACCGATCGGGAAAATTCTCGATATCTTTCCATACCAATTAACAAAATTCTCTACTCTTTTCCGCGACATTTTGACGAAATTTGCAAAAAATATTCGTCAATCGTTTATCGAAATTCGTAATTTTTTGTTCAATATTTTGACGAAATTTGCAATTATTTTCTGCACTCTTTTATTGAAATTCTCGATATTTTTCCACGATCATTTGAAGAAATTCTCAAAAGTTTTAGGGACCGATTCACGAATTGACTTTGAAAAATTCCATAAAAAAATAAAAATCGCGGACTTCAAAAAATATTTAAAATACTCACTAAAGAATCACAGGTCAGTGAAATAATTTGAAGGGTGGGTGGGGGGGGAGAGAGAAATACTGCACAGCATTTTTTATTATGCGAGACTTTCCTCGTCTATGCGCACATTATTTCATGTTCAATGATCCCGCATGTTATTTCAAACCCTGTCCCTCAAAGAAAACTTCATTACTAGTGGAGTTTCGTTGGGTTTTTTTTTTTTTTTTTAAATGAACATAGAATTAAACAATTCTAGGATTGAGGTGGGGACTGCCTTCGGCAACGTACTCCCGACGAAGCTACGATCTCTTCTGTCTCGAAAGAAGCGAATCTTGAATTATTGTGTTTTTTATTTCGAGCCAAATTAAATTTTCAGCTTTCTTATAAAACTGATTTGACTTTCTTCCAATTCGATTTTAATTACGTCAATTTCAAAAATTACCGGAGAGTTTTTCTGTTTCAAAAGTCAAAAAATCGCCTCAAAGCGCGAAATCCACCGCTAAAAGTCGTATTAAAAATTCGGAAAAGATTAAAAAACCACAGGTAATGAAATTAACTAATGCAAAAACTTTTGCCCATCTGTTCAATGTACCACTGATTTGTTCTAAAATTTTTATGATGATTTTATTTAAAAAACTTGTGAAAACAGAGCAAAGAATGCAAAATTCAAAATCAGTCCAATTTAGGACAACAATTTGAATTTTAATGGTATTGGAAAAATACCAAATACATTTAAACATGTTTCAGTGACATTCTAATCCGAAAAAAAAAAATAATAATAATAATTTAGTTTTCATTTACATGTATAAAAAGTATAGCCCCTAAAAAATCTAGAAATTTGCAGTGCAAAATAAGTACTATTTGCAAACTATAATAATCAAAGGAATGACATTGTTATGTTGTCACCAGACCATGAGAATAGAGATAAATAGGCTCTTTTTTCATTCTGCCCACATTGCCAATTCAATTCCTCCTTGAATCGAGAATTTTAAAATGAAAAATGTTCCCAGAAAAATGAGCGAAAATCACCTTGCTTCATCACTGAAAGTTTGGGGAAATTAACATTTACAGTGTTTTTAATTAATATTCTCTTCAACCTAACCTTTTTTGTACCCGGGCCAAACATGGATTTTGGCACCCCCTCCTCCTCTGAAAAGTATACTTACAAAGAGAATTTTACTAATATTCTAATACCCGATGTACATTAAAATTTTAAATATGTAATACTGAATTACGTAATCAGCTTTGTCAAATATTGATTCATTAAAATCTTGAAAATGGAGTCAAAAGAAAAAAGATTGAAAAAAATCACGCTTTATACAGGATCCTTATGCCATATCAACCTTAGATTCTTCTATGCTTTGGCATACCCCAGACAGGACGATTTTAACAATACTGTACTATAACAATCTTCATTTGGCGCCCCTTTGTTCTGGCACTTGGGGCATATGGCCCCTCTGCACCCCCTCCTAATTTCGGCCCCGATTCTCTCCTAATTAAAGTCCCACAAAGGTGAGAAAAGGGAAGTTCGATTTCTGCAATTTTAAAAATCTGTGGGTTCCAGTTTTGATCCTCAATTCTCGGCCAATTCTTAGGAGATAATGCTACAGAGAGATGAGCATGGAATTTAATAGCATTGATTTAAAAATATATGGAGGAATAAAAGAATAAAATTATTGGCAAATTATTCACAAATGTATGTAAAATAAAGGTAATCATTTTAATCAGTTTCAATATTTTGCATAACAGAAATAAGTGGTATTAATCAGTTAAATAGCAAGAGAAACCTAATTACCAACAGTCAATAATTGTTAATTAATGCAGATATTAAAAAAATGCTTTAAAATAATGAACACCAGAAACCGTCCAGTCCTGCAGTTGATTTTTATTCTATGGAACAATACCCGTAGCAGGAAGAACAATCGCTATGACAGGTAAAACTGTTATTGCTAGAATGACTTGACAGTAGCATCTATAAAAACCAATGACACTTACTGATACTACCCTGGCACATAATTAAAATGTACATATGAAATAATAAAAGAAATTATCCATCAAACATTAATTTTTGTGAAATCAATTTAATAAAATAGAAGGCGGTTGACCTGTTAAATATTAAATCAGTACTCGAAGAATGTCAAAATAAGTATTTGATAAGGAATAAGTCCTAATTAAGATTTCTCTAGTTGACATTTATTAACAGTCTCGTCACCCTGATCCTCATATGAGGCTCCTACTTTGAATTGCAATATTTGAAAGAAAAAAAAAATATATATATTTTTGTTATTTCCAGCACCTAATAGTGATAGCATATGTCGATACATTTACTATTATGACTTTAGTTAAGTTTCAGCATTTAATAGTAATAATATTAAAGTTTTATTAATTATTAGTAAACCGTTGGCGTTTCTTTTAATTCAAACATATGTTTCACTCTTTAATTTTAAATTAGACTCCTTTTTCGAATTAGTAATTTGTTATAAAAGATAAAAAATACTACTAAATTTTTTATGTTTGTTTAATCTGGTTGTAATATGACATTTTCCAATTGCCTTATAAAATTCTTCCTTAGACTATTTTTATATGAAAAACACGCAACATAACTACATTCGTTAGGTTTCTGTAAAGAACACATTCGCTAAATTTCAGTAAACTGTAACTTCTGTGATTTTGATAGCTACTTTTAATTTTGTTAGAGTAAAAGCAATTTTCCCCAATTGGGAAAAAAATTCGGTGCCGAGAGGGTTAAAACATAAATGACCGTTAATGTCAAAGATGGAAATCACAATAAGTATTCCAATCACGCTGATGCAAGACTTGTGTCACTTCAGAAAACCCATCATTAAAAATAGATTTAAGAAATTGGGTGAAGAAACTGTCCACTTTGATTAGTTTGCTTTTTGCTGGAAAAAAAAAAAAAACAGAATTTGGAGTATATAACAAGGTGCCTAAATGGAAGAGAAAGATTTCTGATAGTATCGGAGTGCTGTACTGACCCCAGACGAAGGTTATTATATCTAAAGGTTGCGCCATTTCAGCACGTAGCCAATAGGGAGGGACTTGCTGCTTGACATCGCTGAGTGCTTGTATCAGTTTCCCAATTGACTTTGCTTTAGAAATGCACTACTTTTAATTGAAAATTATTAACAGAAATTTCTGTGTGAAAATAAGTTTAACAATTAAAATATATTCTTTATGCATAGTTTAATTCTAGATGTAATGTTTGTACTGTTATCTCTTTTTAGCTCTTCAAAATTTAATTGTTAAATTTGCTGTATTTTTCATTAAATTTAATTTACAATTAAATATGAAAAAATTCCTTTACATTATTAAAAAAAAAAAGGTATTTTATAAATAACATCTTAAAGACTTAGGAAAGCAGTAAATTTAATGGTTACACGACTGCAGATAATATTTTGTTAATATAGTATATTTATAATATTCGATTGGTATTCAATTTGAAGTCTAAGATAATTCTAATATTATTATAATTTCAATATATCTTTGATAAAAACCCATAAAAAAGGTTTAAAAAATAATGACTTACATTTCAACTTCATAGCAATATTACACAAGACTGAGTTTTGAATAATTAGATTTTAAAAACAAATAAAATAGAAACTTTAATAAGTAAATACATGAATATTTAATATTTTTAAATGGAAATATTTATACGGTATAATTATACGATTTGGTGGAAATAATTTTTGAAATTCAGACTAATATAATTTATAAATACATTACCAAAAGTTTATTTAAAATAATATTTTAATGCTATATAATAATAATAAATATAAATCTACATACATAATTAAAAGAAATTAAGATAAATTATTGCATGAAAGTGAATTTAACATTTAATCAAAATTTTTACATCCAAATAAAGTGCCATATTTAAAATTACATCTCTTTAGCTTTTTAAAACTTAATTTTAAATATACTATTGTTTCCCTCAGATTCCATGCAGCTAGTGTGATTAAATTGATATATTTTTTTACATAATAAATATGAAGACAGCAAGTGGTATTTCTAAAGAAGATTTAAAATACAAATAATAAAAATTTTAATTCTTAAATTGCCAAATATTTAAAGCTTAAATATTTATACAAAATAGAAAAGTTAAATTGGAAATTCAGAGCAATATACTTTTATTAATACCTTCCAAATGAGATTTATTTTAATGTGTGCTCCTTTATTTGCTATTTCTTGTACTGTTTTATTATGGAATCAAAGTTGACTTACTCCACATTTTCGATTTTATTTCTTTTTTATTTCTGATGAATATATTTAATTAGTATGCCTCAATCTCAATCAAATAAAAGTCCTGGTTTTCAAAAATGTTTTTATTATGTCTTTGTGCATATTTGGAAAAACCAGTTGAACTTTTTTGCAAACATTTTCTATTACATTAAATTCTTTCGAAAATGAGCTGCCATGAATTTCATTAAAAATCCTTTTATATGTTTTACCTCTGCCAGCCACTTATTTGAAGGCACAATCAGTCCGCCTTGTTATAACATTTCGATCCATCCGATAGAATTGGTTGCTGTAAATAAATGTTTATATGCCTCACCTAATGATATCAAATTTCTAACTTTTTTTGCAATGTAGCCAGCCATATATCTAAGTCAGGCATGAAAGCGTGAAATGGAAAAAAATGTGGAAATTTTTTTCCTTCTATACAACGGTATAGCACAAAATTAGACCTCACCAGGCATCGAGTAACACTTAAAACGTGGCGATTAACTTTATTGTCCTCACTCGTCACTTGTCACACAGGTGGGGGGGGGATCATCAGTCGAAAATTCGGACAAAAATATTGCTAATTTCGATATGGTCGCCGAAAAAAAATCAATTTCGTCAATCGTTCGTAGAAAGAAAATCACCAATTCCGTCAAATAATCGCGAAAAAATGTGAATTTTGCCCAAGGACTACATAAAAAACGCGAATTACGTAAAAACATTACGTAACGCGGAACAAACGCAAATTTCGTGACAAGATCGTAGAAAAACACTAATTTCGTCAAAAAATCGCAGGAAAAAAAGAAATTTCGTGTAAAGATCGCGGAAAAAACGCAAATTTCGACAAAGAATCGCAAAAAAGAATTACAAAATTCTTCAAAGTATCGCGGAAAAACGCAAATTTTGTGAAAAGATCGCAGAAAAACGCAAAATTCGTGAAAAGATCGCGGAAAAAACGCAAATTTCGTGAAAAGATCGCGGAAAAACGCAAATGTCGTGAAAAGATCGCGGAAAAACGCAAATGTCGTGAAAAGATCGCGGAAAAACGCAAATGTCGTGAAAAGATCGCGGAAAAACGCAAATGTCGTGAAAAGATCGCGGAAAAACGCAAATGTCGTGAAAAGATCGCGAAAAAACGCAAATGTCGTGAAAAGATCGCGAAAAAACGCAAATGTCGTGAAAAGATCGCGAAAAAACGCAAATGTCGTGAAAAGATCGCGGAAAAACGCAAATGTCGTGAAAAGATCGCGGAAAAACTCAAATGCCGTGAAAAGATCGCGGAAAAACGCAAATGTCGTGAAAAGATCGCGGAAAAACGCAAATGTCGTGAAAAGATCGCGGAAAAACGCAAATGTCGTGAAAAGATCGCGGAAAAACGCAAATGTCGTGAAAAGATCGCGGAAAAACGCAAATGTCATGAAAAGATCGTGGGAAAACGCAAATGTCGTGAAAAGATTGCGGAAAAAACAAATTTCGAGAAAAGATCGCGAAAAAACGCAAATGTCGTGAAAATATCACGGAAAAACACAAATTTCATGAAAATATCGTGGGAAAAACGGACCACTCACCACCCGCCGACGGTTCCGAAAAAACTGCGGAACATGAAACACCCTTCATAAACGAAGCGCAGGCGGTTAATATGAACAGATTCATTGTAGATTCTGGCTGTACGCGTCACGTTGGATTCGCAAGGGAGAAATTTACAAATTTCAAACCCGGAAATTTCGGAAGCATCATGATAGCAGACGGGAAAAGACTAACTTCGCATGGAGTAGGGGATATTACACTAAACACCGATTTGTCTCACCTGTTCACGCTAAAGGACGTTTTATATTGCTCGGAACTGCAGAGTAACCTGCTGTCCGTTAAAAAGGCTACCGAAAATGACTTTAAAGTTATATTCAATAAAGACAATTGTAGTTTTATCAAAAACGACGAAACAGTGCTAACGGCAGCATTGAACAACAATCTTTACGAAATTGAACCGAAAGACAAATACGGGTACACAGTCCAAACACAGGCATCTTGCGAAAACTTAGACTGCATAATTACTTGGCATAGACACCTCGGACATAAAAATCAAGAATCAATCAAATCCCTAGTGAATCAAAACCTCGCAGAAGGCACATGTATAAAATGCATAGAGGGAAAACTCACAAAACTGCCCTATCCCAAAGAAGCCTCGAACAGGTCGAAAGAAGTTCTATTGCTTATACACAGCGATATTTGCAGTCCGATGAAAACTGAAACCTTTACAGGAAAAAAGTATTTCCTCACGTTCATAGATGACTACAGCAGGTTCACTATGACTTACTTACTCTCACATAAGGGAGAAGCAATAACCAAGTTAAAAGAGTTTGTTGCGCTTACTAAAAATAAATTCGGAAAACAAAAGCAATTAGGACCGACAAGGGCTGGGTTTTTTACAACCCTGTCTAGGACATACCTACAAACTTACAAGTTCAGACATGGCTGGGAAACAAAAATGACCCTCTCGAATGGGAATGAGGGGGCACGGGCTCACTCAAATCACCAATGTAGTGTGGCAGTCTGGTAAAGCAGTTAATGTAGGTCCAACCGGTGATGGACATTGGGAAATAAAAAAAAAAAAAATAGGCGTCAAATGACAACTGCTGTAACTATCTTAGGTGTCAAATTCAAATTTTTACTTGCAATTTCTAATTCATTTTTAACATTACTGCAATATTTTACACTACTTTTTAGAAAAGCACACATACTTGTTTTTATTTAAAACTAGCAAAAGCCATCCTTTGTTTGGATTTGTGAAGCATTACTTAATAAGAAATATTTTAAAGTAACAATATTTTTTTACATTATTTTTGCATCTTTATTAAGCAAAAATGTTATTTTTTGTTTTGGCACGTTTTAATTTTAGAAATGTAAATTCAGTCAAATAACTAAGAATTTTCTCCGATTTTTTTTTTTTTTTTTTTTTTTTTTTTTTTTTTTTCTGATAAAACGAATTTAACAATTTTATTTGTTTACAATTCTTTTATTGCCACTTTACAAAATATATATATAATTCTTTTAAAATACGTAAGCATCACCTGCGTAAATGATTTCATAAAATAAGAATAAATTGTGCATTTGAATTTTTATAATTGTATTTTCACAAATATTAATTTCATAAAAAAGGTATTTTAAAAATTTTATAAAAGAAATCATGAAACTATTTAATTAATCATGATTCTATCTATAATGACTAACTCCATGATTTATTTTTTCTTCTGAAAATAGACATGTTTCATTTTTTATTTGCAAAAATGCATCCGTAATAGAAAACATGTACAATAAATTAATTAAAATAATAAATTTTTTTAAGGTTATGAAAAAAAATATTGTGCAAATCTACAAATCATAATTTATTTTTATGTTTAATTTCAAGTCAAAATACTGAATAGTTTTTTTGTAAAGTGTACGGCAAATGTAATTTGTGTAGCCTAATAGAGGATTCGCTTCGCTCATCCTAATTATTGAAGTTCTTAATCTTCAAGATCATAATAATTAATAAACTATAAAACTATTATAAAACATTTTTAATTATTACTATATTTAGAAATAGAAAAATGCACTTAATCTTAAAAACAAAATTAAAACTTGATAGCAAATCAAAAACAAAATTTCATCCAAATGTTAATAACAATTCAATTGAGTATTTTACAAAAACACCACATAATGTGCCTGCATCTCTCAACATAAAATCAAAAGGGCACTAATTTATTTTTTTGCTAACCGTTAAATAAACAACAACAACAAAAAAAATAGGTGCCAAATTTGACAACCAAGAATATTTTTGTAGTTGTCAAATGCAATAATTTAGTTACATTTGACAGCTAACGGCCGCTAATTTCGAACATTCAGCCCAACACATAGTGTAATACTACACTCAAAAATTATTTTGAAATTGTATACATCACAGAAATAATACATAATGTGAATAGTAATATGTGTAAAAATTGCCACTACTTTCATGTGTAATGTGCATAATAAGATTTTATTTTGCAAAATCTTACCTCTTATAATATTTTAAATTCCGTAAAATCCCGATTGTAAGACCCCCTTTTTACAAAATAAAAATAAGTTAAATTTGGGGGGAGGGGGCTTATAAACGAGATTTCAAATTAAAGTCATTAAAAAACCTTTTTTTACCATTAATTTACAAGTAAATAAGGCGAATACAGACAGGGGTGATAATCTTCTGTGTCTTTGTAGATATTTGATTTGTAAAAAAAGTTATCTAAATGACCCCCATCTCCCATGAATTTCCCCCCCCCCCTTTGACCTATTTAAATACACTATAGTAAAAAATAAATAATACATCTTCTAAACTATCCCATCTTTCCAAAATCTTTTCTTCCCCCCCCCCCCCCCCCAAACCGCATCTCATGCAGTTTAAATTTGTAAAATTCAAACTTTTTTTTTTCTGCTCGATCTGATTTTTCTTATAGAAATATTTCAATGTCCACTTAAATCATTTCTCACCCTCCCCCGAAAAAAAGTTTTTTTTTTTTTTTTTCGTTGCCCACCGCCCCTCAACAACATGCACAGTATAATCCCCCCCCCCCCCCCTTTCTAATTAAACATAAAATATACATGTGATTCAGGTTTGAGAACAGCAAAAATGGAAAAAAAAAAACAAAAAACCCTCCCCTACATTTAGAAATCCCCCTCCTCCCCTTTGAGACAAAAGGATGGAGCGAAATTTTTAAAGAGGTAGATTTGATGAGTGAGACTTATGAGATTATGTAGATGGAACTTTATGTAAATCATCTTACTACAAAATAAGAAATAGGGCAGGAAAAGAAAATCATTTTAAAGATTTTAAACTGTGCTCGGTGGGGTTTAGAGGGGAAAGAGGAGCTTTTGGAGAAAGGAATGTAATTTAGATAACTGATTATACTTATTTTAATTAGTGAGCCACAAATAGAACAAAAGAATTAAGATTTTCAAGATGTTAAACTTTTTGTGCTGGGGGGAGAAGGCAAAGAAGGAAGCAGATTTTTCATGCAGAAAGAGGGGAGGGGGGGATTTTACTAAGATTATGTAAACACATATAGCAATCCAACAAAAAAAGCAAAAGATTCAAAACTGTCTTTCTTAGATTTTTATATAAATTTTTTTCACAAAAAAGAACATTGTGAAAGTGGGTGGGGGCTTATATTTGGGAATGGGAAATAAAAAACTACTTAAAAGTGGGTGGAGGCTTACAATCGAGATTTTACTATATTTATTTTTACTTTCAGTATCGTTGAGTCTATGCATTCACCAACTATTATATCACCTTTGCCTATAAAGAAATCCTACAAAGAAACGAAAACGAATCTAGAGCAAAAATATTTTCTACAGAGGAAATGTTATGTCGAAGTGTATAGAAAGAAAGACTAAGAGGGGCCCCTAAAGAGACCCCTATTGGCATGGGGCCCTGACCAGCTCCTTGTTTGCCTGATGGTTGTGCCTTCTTTGGTTATCCTGATGAGATGAGTGAACAAGCCCCTCAAACACTAAACAATTTCATGCCTTGTTAGTACAAAAAAGATTGAAATACAAAGCCTTATGCAGTTCTATGAAGGTAGGCTTGCAGTGCCACAAGCAACAACGGCAATGCTTCTGTTATTACATTGAATCTACAGGACTTTGACAATCTAGAACCATTAACTCTTTAAAAACAGCACAGGCGAAAAATCTACCTTTAAATCCTGACCTATAAAAGGAACAGTTTGGAAAAATGGACCTGTCCATTTCTCGCATTTGAGTTTCCTATAGTTG
This sequence comes from Maratus speciosus, assembly GCA_963932465.1. Lineage (NCBI taxonomy): Eukaryota > Metazoa > Arthropoda > Arachnida > Araneae > Salticidae > Maratus > Maratus speciosus. The sequence continues at coordinate 151,552,202 of OZ010793.1, read as the reverse complement.
TAAGTGGGAGAGGCTTCGTTTAAACATCTTGATGTATGTTTACTCTTCTCCCCCACATACTAAGTCTATGATATTTTCACTCATTGCTGTCAGAAACAACTGAGGAAGGATAGTAGTGATCTGTTTATTTGTTTGGAGTGTTAATTCTAGTAAAAACGTTATTTATCCCTTTCCACCTATAGTAAGAAATATTTACACTGCATTCTTACTCTATATATTTTATCGGAAACGTCTGTTTATACATTGTAAGACTTGGAATAAAGGCTTCAAATATTGTTCTCTGACATTCGCCTGTGTGCAAAAAGATTTTCCCACAAACCTCCTCACATGGAAAAGTATGTATTCATATAATAAAAATGGTAATAATCACAGAACAACGAAAAAAGTAAAAATTATACAGGTGTGTGTTTGATGTTATTTATGATGGCCGATTATCTACATGTGGGATATAGGTCAGAAGGAGAGTGACCTCTGTGTGTGTCTTTCTAAGGGAACCTAACCTGTAGGTTAACCAAGGTTCGAAGAAAACCACGGAAAATTCCAAACAATTAGGTTGACGGGCCCAATTCGGTTCGAACCCAGCATCTCTCGTCTACCAGCATTGAGAGCAGAACATCTCGGCCACTGGTGGATGCAGAAAAACAAATATCCTTGTAAAATTATAATTGGAAAAACAAAATTCGGCAAACATTCTATATGGGTAATAAAATGAAAAAACCAGATTAATTCAGCAAATCTGTATCTCATTCATTATGATGTAAATAGGTTGGTACCATCTAGGACATGACATTGCGGTGCTTAAGGAGTGCCGACGCGGCGTGCAACGCCGCCGCACGTAACCTCCAACTAAATATAAAAAAGAACTAAGAATGAATTTCGAAACAATGCACGGCCTAAAAGTATAATTTGGAAGCTCTGGTGGAGACCCTTGGGCCATTCCAGAGTTGGAAGCACGAGTTTAAATATAACCTCCAGAAGAAGGGACGCATAAGGCATCCAAGAATTTTTTGGTTGCCCTATACTTCGATGTCACTTCACCGACTGGCGTAGGCAAAAACGGAGAATGTAAAGGTAGTAGGGTACCAACGAGCACAGGAAAAAGCTATAGCATAAGGTAGCCAAGCCTATCTATCTCTAAACTTTAAAAAAACAAAGGGGGCCACATAGCTCACTAATTTAAATGTCAAGCCTAGTGCGCATTACAGGTCGCGGATCTCCTGGCTTTCGCACAAACCATTTAGCCTTGAAAAAGGCTTTGTGGTACTAGATATCGAAAGAACACTGCTATTGCAAACTGCAATTTGGCATTGACAGTGATCGAAAATGGGGACTAGTTAAGATTAAAATTAAAAGCTAAAAAAAGAGAAGTAACTTCAAAATTAACTATAAAACTGGGTCATGAATTTCATGACCGAGGTGCCTGAGTACCGCTGATCAAATGAACCAAAAATGGAGAGAAAAGGTATAAATGGCCAGGGTGCAGTGAGCAAACACCCTAAGGCCGGTTGGGAATAAGGTAGGCGAACCTAACCTTTCCCTAAATAGAAGTACCGAAACTGTTCGAAACAATCTAAAATTTTGAAAAATAAAGAGCACCCATAAACACTTAATAATTAAAGTAAAGGAAGCTCTAAATAAATAAATATAAAAATACAAAAGAAAAAACAATAATTAAATTAGGAAAGTTGAAATTTGCGGCTGTTGACAATGAACAGTTTGCTGCATGACGTCGCGGGGGAAAGCCAATTCTAGGTGAAAATTTCTTTCAATTTAGGGAAAAGATAGAATTTTCCCGGGGAATTCTGCATTTAAGTGACACCAGATGGGTTCCTCCTGGATGTTTTGGACCTCCCCACTATGGCATCATAACGACGGATGGCATCTAACGCAGGATTCCTCATGGCTGGGGTTGACCTGTGAAACTTCAACGTAAGTTTTTTGATTTCTGCAAATACAGGTTTGATTTTAAGGTCACGATGGATGACATCATTTCGAACATAGCGAGTCGCCTTAGTAAACCTATGCAGGAGTTTATTTTGAAAAAGTTGAATTCTATTAAGTTGAGATTTTGAAGCACTACCACACATTGCTGACCCATAAGTAACGATTGGTCTAATCATTGATTTGTATAGTAACAATTTATATTTGATTGACAGGGGGCTATTCCAAGCCAAAAGGGGTTTAAGGGAGCCCACGGCGCGGTCAGCACATCCCAGAGTTTCTGTGATGTGCTTGCACCATGTCAATTTGGAATCTAGGTGAATGCCTAAGTATTTATAATCAGTCTTCCAGGGAATATTTTCATTATTAAATTTAAAATTAAGATTAGCATCTGGGGTAAAACATTGATTGGTGAAGAAGATGGCGGCACTTTTGGCACTGTTCACTTTAATTTTCCATTTTCTTAACCAGATCGAAAGTATATCCAAATAAAGTTTTTAGTATCCATTTTGAAGTCTAGAGAACACTGTTTGTGTGAGTTTATGTTGTTTAAGCATGGCAGTATCGTCGGCAAATATTGCTAAGTCGATATCAGGCTCTTTAGGAATATCGTTGACGTAAATGTTGAAGAGGGTGGGACCGCTGAGGGAGCCTTGCGGCACAGAGCTGGAAATAGGTTGAGGGTTAGAGTAAGAACTTCCCATTCTAACAACGAAGGATCTAAGTTGAAAGTAGTCATTATAGATTTTAATTAATTGGCCCGGTACTCTGAGCACAATAAGTTTAAAGATAAGAACGATGTGCCAGACCTTGTCAAAGGCCTTTTGCACATCGAGAAAGATTGCTCCTGTCACGCTGCCAGATCTAATGCCATTGTGAAGAAGTTTAGAAACTCTCCACAACTGATGAGTTGTTGAATGACGTGCCCGAAAACCAAATTGTTCCGGTATAAGCACGTCATTAGAATTTAAGAACTCCTTAAGGCGGTTGACAAAGACAAGATAATAAAGATATAGGTCGAAAGCTGGAAAGGTCATGTTTGTCTTCCACCCCACTTTTGGGTAGGGGGTTAGAGTAGGAGATGGAAATTTTTTTAATTTGTTTATACTAGGAGAGGGCTCATACTCAATTTAAGGATTTAAAATTCAGAAGAAAAAAAAAAAATAAAGGGCCTTCTTTAAACATCTCACGGTAGAATTTAAGAGCAAATACTTTAAACGCGATTCTAAAAAAATATTCTTCCCTTCTCAAAATTCTGAAATTTTCTGCGATATTTATGAATTTATTTTTTAAAGCAAAATCGTGAAATTTCTGTCATGGCTCTTGAATGATTCTTAATTCTCCTGTTTTTTCGATAAATGCATTACACCTTGAATTATAATCAATTCTTTTCACATGACTCTTCTATGGCTTCCCGCTGAGGATTTTGGTTCAAAACGTCAATTTTGACAATATTTTTGAAAGAATGTGTGCTTCTATCGAAAAATGGAAAAAGCTGTTGGCTTTCATAGTTTCTGAATAAATGCACCTGAACATTTCATGTGCCTAAGTTTTATAATGTGTATTTAGCAGCAGTAATAAATTCAGTTGACTGTTGTTTTAAAAATTACGTAAACTCATTTTATTAATCAATAATATGCAAAAACCTGTTAATATTAAACCTGTGTGTAACAGAATTCTGTCTAAAACAGAAAAATATTCTAGATCCAAGGGAAGGCCTCCGTTAAATTCAAAACTTGTCTAAACTAAAGCTATTTTCCTATCCTTAAACAGTTCTGTTTCTAGAGTTTTTATTGTATTAGATAATCAAAATATAATAATACATAGAAACATTTCACTATATTTTTAATATAAAAATGAATATAATAATAAATGGCAAAAAACCTACTAATTACCAAGACTTAGTCTCTGATAAATGAAAAGATAACGCAAATTTTATCTGAAATATTTTAGATTTTCTTTCAATTAGCATCCATTACCAAAACTAAACTGAAATAATCCAGTGAATGAACTTTCTAAATGTAGCTAATTTGTTAGTGGTGAACAATTAATTGGTCTCTACTCCAGTAAGTGCCTGTTCGGATATTGCTAAAGATTTTGATGGTCATCTAATTGTCACACTAATAAAGCTTCTTTAAACTATAGGTGCAGATTCCCAAAATTTTTAAGGAGCCAATGACTCCTAAATCCAAAAATTCCAGTTGCTATATTGTGAAAAAAATTGCATAGAAGCAATAACGTTTATATGGGAAAAAACTCAGGAATTCAAAGTGAAAAATAACTTTTTTAATCTATGCACATGCAGGGGTGTAAAAATACCGGGCGACTAAATTTTCGACACTGGCGCCTAGATATGTCTTAGGAAATGAAAAATAATTCATATTTATAACCTTCATTATTTATGGATTTTTTTTCCATGCGCAAAGAAAAAAAAAAAGAATCAAGAACAAGTTTCGCTCTACTTTGACATCACAAAATTTAAATGATTTATTATTAATAAATTTAAATGGACCTTCTGTAAAAGCATTTGATCCTACAAAAGCAGTTGAATGCTGGCACTTTACATAAAAAACAACAAGACACATGAGCAGTCATAAACATCATAAAATTTAAAAGCAAATGAGGACAAACATTAAGTTAACAGTATTCATTTATGGCATAAATTATAGTCCTTGAAGTGCATTACATATTTATATTTTTGAGATGTTTAAAGAAGTTTTTAATGATTATTATTTGTATTTTACATCAGCACTTCCAATTTTTTACATCAATATTTATAATTTTATATAACATTACTTTTTTATACAAGAAAAATTTATGTCGTGTCAATATATTTAATTAAAAAGAGTAATTTGTATGAACTATTATTAACTTATACTGTAATTTCATTTTACAAATTTGTTATCGATAGTAACTGGCTCCTAGATTTTCAAAAAAATTTTACACCCCTGTGCACATGTACAACAAAACAGACTAAATATATCAAATGTGTACATTTAATTTAACCACAAAATTCTTTTAATTTGTATATAAATTAAGTGTATTATAAATTAAGTGTAATATAAATTTTAAACTATGTACAGTTCAGAATATAAAGTTGGGATATATATACAAAAAAAGGGGAAGATACAGGCTAAAAAATATGCATAAGCTAAGCAATCACAAAAGTGGAGAATATTAGAAAAACAATCTCTTATTTTCATTTTGTCCTACAAGAGTACATATAAAAAAAAAAAAAAAATAAGAATGTGTAAGTATTATTATTATTATTTTTTTTTTTTTTTTTGCACTATAAAAATAAAATACAATTCAAACAGTTGTTTTAGAAGAACACACAAGAAAAATTATTTTAAATAAAATACAGTTGACGCTCGTTTTTACGAATTCGTAAAGAACACTCAAATAGTTTGTAAAATAGAAAATAACCAAAAATGATATGAATACCTACATTATTTATGTCTATTTTTTTCAAACTAGCAAAAATATTTTTAGTACACGTAAAATATGTTATGCTTAAAACATTACATATGAAAACAGACTGTATTAGTAGATGAAAATACATAGAAGAAAATTAGGAATAAAAATAATCACTTTTTTTTTTTGTTTTAAAACCACATTTTGGAAAATACATGTTTCCATTTTATCTATGCTGGAAAGCATTTCAGTTATTGTTCTCTTAAAAAAAAAATGCCTTAGTCCTGACAACCATTCAGCTGCTTGTTTGACAGTCTGTCGTTAGGTTGTTTCATTTTCTTCCTTTTCAAAATCTGAAAGTTCTTCCTTTTCATTCATTACTGTCAGCAATAATTTGTTCATCTGATATTTCTTCTGTACAAATCACATCTGAATCCACATTCAAAAAGTCCGAGAATGAAATTTCAGGCAACAGTGGGTTTCTTTTGCGGAGTTCATTTATGAGTAACTCATCTTCACTCATGTCGTCAGGTACATTTTCTTGATTTTCTTCAAGTACAGTAGTAAAGCCTGCGTGTTGAAATGCTTTAGATATTGTAGTCCCTTGAACTTCATTCCAAGCACATACTGACAAATGCATCGTGCCTAGAACATCCATTTCGTAAGGCTTCTCCAACTCCAAACACATGACTACTCTTTGCAAAAGCACCCTTTTATATATGCGATTGAAACTGTTAATCACACCCTGATTCATAGGCTGCAAAATTGATGTTACATTCGGTGGAAGAAACTTCACACGGATGGCTTTAAGATCTGAGACTTCAACGTGAGCTGATCAGTTATCGACAATTAACAGAACTTTACATTTTTCTGATAGAAAACGACAGTCCAAGTCTCTTAACCATTTTTCATAAATGTGCCCAGACATCCATGCATTTTTATTAGCATGGTATGCAACTGGTAGTTTGTTAACACTTTTGAAACATCTAGGCTTCAAATTTTTTCCAATGAAAAACAGGGGTAGTTTTTGTGTTCAATTCATGTTGGCTGCGACGCTGTGAGCAAGATTGAGATTACTTTTCACCTTTGAAGGTAAATATTTTTTCAGGCAGCATCTTAGACTGGTTTCATCAGCGTTAAATACATCCGCTGAAGCATACTCAGTAATGCTTTTAAAACGTATTCTTTCCATTCATTTGCCAATGTTGTATTCGCTGTTCCACTTTCACCACACAACTTTCCAAAGCTTAAACCATGCCTGGACTTAAATTTTTGTAACCAACCGTCTGAGGCCTTGAAGTCTTTAAGCAAAAAAGTTCAATTGTTTTTTAAGGAGATTACTATCTACAGGAATGTTCATTCTTCTCATTTTCCTCATCCAAGAAATCAAAGCTTTCTCCAATTGGGGGAGTTTTGCTTGAAATATTTACGAGAGGGGTTTTTATGGGTGTTTCTATTTCCAGCGAGTTCCTCTCGAGATTTTAGAATTGTCGAGAGGCTATTCTTTGGAATTCCATACTTTTTAGAAATTTCTGTCTTGGTTAAGATTCTCTTGTCTACTTCTTTTAAAATTTTCTTTTTTACCTCAACAGATAAACATGTGCGTTTCTTCAACTGCGACATACTGAAATTATCTAACATTTCTGGCCCAATCTCCCTCTCGACTAACGAGACTTCACAGATTGGGTAGTCCAGATGATTGGTGAAAATAGTCGATTACAGAACAAAATCTTTTAAAATCTTTCCTTTAATCACTCAACAATGGCACCTGTTTGTTAAATGGAAATAGGCGGGTCAAGAAAGACGTCCGAGCTTCACTCGCCAATCAAGAGCCTTCCACCCACGTGCTTTTAAAATCAGTGATAATCAACCCCGTGACGCTACATGAACTTGTTGCCATGCCGCCTCCCTCCAAAACAGGGTGGGAAAAAACAACACATTCTTGGAATGCACCTGCTGTCTTTTGCACCTGTTGAGATTTTAATTATGTTGGCACTTAGTTCCGATATTTAAAAAAAAAAAAAAAAAAAGTATGAAAACTGAATTTCCAAAAAAGAGATTTTCATAATCTGTAGTTTGTAAATGGGAGAAAAAAATTACACTGTGTCTATGGGAATGTATTTGGAACCACTCTCTAGTCCGTAAAATTGCAAGTGTTCACTAAAAAGAGGTTCGTAAAAACGAGCGTCTACTGTCAGGGTTGCAAAAAAAAAAAAAAAAAAAACCTGGTTGCAAAAAAAAAAAAATACCGGGTTTTTTTGGGGGGTAAAACCCACTCTAAAAAACCCAATAAAACCCACGTCAAAGCAGGATTTATTGGGTTTTTTACAATCCATGATATTATTACCGTATATACTCGTGTATAGGTCGATCCCCTAAATTTTGAATGCAAATTCTGAAAAAAAAAAATCAAAAACCCGCGTATAAGTCGACCCCCTAACTTTTTACTTCAATTTTGTGCAAAATCAAACCAAACATTTCACTTGCCTATGCGAAAAAGTAGTAAGAAAATAAAAATAAATCATTGAAAAATTTTTTAATGATAAATTATTATTATTTGTATATTTTTTGTAATATTTTATTATTCATACACATAAAAAGTCATAATTTTGCAGTATTCCAAGTTTTATTATTATTTTTTTAATTGACTCGCATATAAGTCGAACCCCAAATTTGCTTGCTAAAAATTGTCAGAAATTCCTCGACTTATACGCGAGTATATACGGTATTTAATATTCAGTAACTTTTATATTAGTTTTTTAACCTTTGAGTTTAACCCTCTCTGGCGCGGTGTCCTTAAAAAAGGACACCTAATTTTAATTCCAAAACTGACAAACGGCACCAAGAATATTTAACTAAAATTTTCCTTTTATAATGTACATGAAAATAAGCAAGTTCGTATTTTCTAATAAATTTGTTTATAAACTGCGGTGTCAGTCCATTATTTCATCAGTTTATAAACATAATTACTCCGCGCCGGTAAGGGTTAAGGAGTTACACTATCCTATTAAAATATATTGTGGTGGTACTACCAAATCCAAATGTGACAAAGTCAAAATGAAATAATGTGATTAGGTCTTTTAAAAGCCTGTTAATATTATGAAAAAAAAAAGTCAAAATCAATATATAGCTATTAATATTTTTGCATAGATAAAAAATGGCAAGGTCTTTTATATCAATATTTTAACAAAATAAAACTTCATAATATAAGTTCCCAACTGGATACAAATTTGACTTATTCACTTTTGGTCAGTGTTGGCCAAAAATATGAGGGGTTTTTTTTTTTTTTTTTTCCAAAAAATCCAAATAACCGGTTTTTGTTTGCTTAAACCTTTTTTTTTTTTTTTTCTTTTTTTTAAATATTATTTCCTATTACATACAGATACATGTTTGTTGATAAAAATAAACATTGTTGAATATTATATAAGTCATTATAACTTCATTTCAAAATATTCAAATTAAATAATTACAATCAGTTATGTAGATAATTGATAGCATTTGCAATTTAAATATTTTTAGTAACAGCTATGTACAGTACAAAGTCTAAAGTTCGGACATCCAAAGTTCGGAATTGTCCAACGTTTGGACTTTCCAGCAGCAACATTCAACAAAGGAGGGAAAAACAAAATTATTGAAACAAACAAAAAAGATCTAGAACAAAGAAGCTTTATTACTGAATCAGAGCTTATGTCTATGTAACAGAATAAAATAAAAACTTCTTAATAAGAAACATAAGTGCACATTAACTGAAACGTATAATAGTTAAGTTAGAATTTGTTCTTAAATTGTATGTTCCCTTAAATAAAGGTTTTTGTTTTACTTTTTATTTTGTTATGATTTATTTACTTAAAATGATTGTTTAACTTTGTTTTTCATTACTGTTATATGCAATTTTTAATATATGAGTGTCATATTTTCCATTTTTAAGTAGCGAAATTTGTTTTTCTTTTTATTGGCAAAGCTCTAATTTTGATGACCCAAAATTCGGAAAAATCTGAAGTCCGGACTTAGTAGTCCTGAGGATTCTGGACTTTAGACTTTGTATTGTATTATGTTCAAAGAATAAGCTGTTCTATATAGTAACCATAGATATACACTATAGAACCATAAATATCTTGAAAATATTATCAAACATTATTTGATTAATAATTAATAAAAGATTTGTTTCAAAAATATGCTCTTAATGCAGAATACAGATAAAAAGTAATCTATTAAAGTAACTTTTAAATATGTGATATGTGGTTATTACATAATATTATATGATGTCAGAAGTAAAAGCTTTTTTACAGACTTTTACACTGATTTGTGTTATTTCAATTCAAATTACTTGTATATTAAGTTAACCAAAGAAAATATAATAAGATTTCTTAATACCCTATACTTTAAAAAAGTAAGGGACTCTCACAGCCCTCACTTCTTAAAAAAATAAAAAACCAATAAAACCCGTAAAAAACCAAACCCCCCCCCCCCCCCAAAAAAAACCCGACCGGGTTGGGTTTTTAATAAAAAACCCAGGATTTTTGCAACCCTGTCTACTGTACTATCACAGACTATTACAGAGGTGATTCTGTTCAGAATTTTCCATTATGAATTTCAACAAATGGACACTGAAAAAATCAATTTCGTCATTTGTTCGCAGAAAAAAATTCCAATTTCGACAAATCACCGAGAAAAAAAACCACAAATTTCATCAAAGGATCACAAAAAAACCCTGCAAATTTCATCAAAGAACCGCAAAAAAATGCAAATTTCGTCAAAGAACTGCAAATAAAAAACGCAAATTTTGTCAAAAGATTGCAGAAAAAAACAGGAATTTTGTCAAAGAATCGTAAAAAACCTACCACAAATTTCGTCAAATGATCGCTGAAAAAATGGGCCATATTTTCTTTTTGTACGACCTGTTGATGAAATTCAATTATTTCGATTGACGAAATTTGAGGTTTCATTTCGTGAACAATTGATGAAATTGATGGTTTTAATTGGCTAGCGATCGATAAACTCTGCCAGATTTTCCATGACTGTTTTTACAAATTTCATGACCAATCGAGGAAATTCCAGATTTCTTTTTATGACCGACAGACGAATTGATTTTGTGGAAATCTCCTAAATAAATAATAATTGCAATTCTGCTAACTCGTAGAAGAATCGTATGCAGATACCTAGTGTCTACCTGTAAAAACATACCTGAATAATCCCAGAGCGACAAATTTAATGAGTGGGACCGAAATGTATTTTTTTCTCGGCTCCAATTTTTCTGCGTTGCAAGCTAACTGTGGTATACTGCTGCTGTTGAATTAATTTGCGGCGCACATCTAACGTAATTTTTTTCCCTGATCCTGCAGACATGACAGTTTTTTTAAAAGAAAACAATTTACGATTCCGCGGAAATGTGGCTTCCATGTTTAGTCATATTTTTTAATTATGGACAATAAGATAAAAAGAAAAGCAGTATAAATATCGTGGGGTTATGGAGGAGACATAATCCCGCGATTGGTAAGAAAAAAAATAATCCGAAAATCATTCGGCGAAAAAGGGGCATCCTTATAAGCATGGCGACTTAGACACCGAAAGTTAGTCGCCAAAGCAAAAAATTTAATTGTTCAATTGGCGACTGGCGACCATGAATCTGCACCTATACTTTAAATGGAATCATGCTGTAAATGGAAAAAATTGAAGGATAACCAGAAGGTATATCAGGGTGTCTACAGAAATTGTAAAAAAAAAGTTCCCTGATTTCCCCGACTATCTTTATCAGACTTCCTTGATTTCTATTATTAACAATTTACATACGGTATCTTTTCATGTATGGTGCTTCCTCGTATAACACACTTATCGGACTAGCTTATATCTCATTTGGAAGAAAAACATAAAAATTGCCTAATTTTCAGGGTTGGTAAAAAACCGGGTTTTTTTTTTCTCAAAAAAAAAAAAAAAAAAAAAACTAGAGCCGTACCGAGTACTCGGTAAATACTCAGTGCTCAGCAAAATTTTGGCCGAGTACTCGGCCAATACCGAGTAGATGTAAGAATTTTATTTTTTAAGCATATTAATTTAAAACTGATCTGTAAAAAGTTATTCGAATATCAATGTATAATATATGCAATAATTCATAAAACTATATACTATAACACTAAACTATATATTGAACAATATGTCTACAAAATATAGTAAAAGTTAAGAACAAAAACCCTCATAAAATAATTCCAGATTAAAATTTAGTTTCACATTTATACAAATAAAAATAAGTTGTTTTTAAATATATAGGAAAACAGAAAAGACTTATTTTGGATAAAGAAACTGAAAATACAAAAAATGTAATAAAAAAATTAATAATTAAATTTATTATTTTCAAATTATGGTGCAAAAACACCAAACGTTCTATCAGTAGACAGGGCATTTCTTTTACAACTATAAATTTCGCCTCCCCCCCCACCACCACCACCACCATGCAAATGGAGTGTCAATTTTACATAAGTTTTCTGTTCAGAAATCCTGTCTCGCTTTTTGTACCTCTCTTTGTATTTTTCTATCTTTTATTTTTAATCAAAAGAAAATAAGGTACAGTTACAAAATAAATATGAAATGTTTTGCATTATTCAATGAATTGTTACCGTTACCAATAAACATTATTTTATTATTTTTTTTTTTTTTTTGATAGACAGATTTCAGGTATCGGAATAAATTAGAGGGTTGATATCGGAATAAATTAGAGGATTGAAGAAAATGTTTTAATTTTATATTGGTTAATAATTGTACATGTTATCTGTCAATTCTCCTTTTTTTGCTACTGGTTTGAATTGTCAAAAATTGTCTTTAAAAGGTGCACAAATAAATTCCAAATTTAATTAGTTAATTTATATATATATGTACATTTATATATATGTACACACAGGTATATACATACACACACACATATGTACACCTAAGCTCACATTATGTACACATCAGCATTTTTTTTCCTTATTACCCAACTATTCGGTACTCGGCCAAAGTACTAATCGGTACACCACTAAAAAAACCCGTTTTTTTGGTTTAAACCAGGTTTTTTTGGTTTAAACCGGGTTTTTTTTTAAATATACTTTCCTATTACATATACATGCATATTTATTGATAAAAATAAACATTGTTGGATATATAAGTAATATAACTTCATTTAAAAGTAATTTAAATTAAATAATTACAATCAATTATTTAGAAAATTGAAATCATTTAAAATTTAAACATTTTTAGTAAAAGTCTTATGTTCCATGAATAAAAAGCTCTACATAGTGAAACATTGATACCTTGAAAATCTTAATAAACAATCTTTTGATTACTAGTACTATAAATAAATAAATGTTGTAGTTTCATAAATATAATATACTTTCCCATGGCTATTCAAAATTTATTTCTTTGAAATATTTGCAATCTGAGGTGTCTGATTTTTCTGTTAGAACACTACATGAACAATTATTATCTTTTATTGAAAGTAAAGCTTTTTATAAAGAATTGCTGGAATGATTTGAATTTAGCAGCAGGGTCTTTACATGTTTCAAGAAGTATTGTCATTTGACACTTCTATTCAGAAACTGCCACGTTAAAGAAAAAAAAAAGGTGATAGTAAAATAAACAGAAATACCTATTTACCAGCTTTTTAGACTATTTAAAACATAGATCTTAAAATGGAAAGTAGATTTATAAAAATTGTCAGCCACTAAAACATTTAAACAGCCATCAGACTTAATACAAAGGATTTTTTTCCAAGCTATTTTATAATACGTATTACTTTTAAATGTCTAAACTAAAAATTAATAATATATATTTTTAGGCATTTTTATGTGACTTTTTTCGGTTATGTCTCATGTGGACCTTATCTCGATTTTCACATTTTTGTTAGATCTAAATAGTGGATTCGATTTAAATATATCTTATTGCGTATTTTAGTTAAAAGTAAACAGGTGCTTTGCTAGCACCCAATTTTTCAATGTCCTCTTGTTCGACTTCATATCTTGAGCTTCTTTTTTATTCTTAAGGCTGTTTGTTCTCAAATCCGAAAGGGCAACTTTTTGACATACGTTTTAATTAATTTTTGTTCGGAAATGCATGAAACTAACAGATGCTGTTGTTCAGATTCTATGAAACGGAACTGTCTTTTCAGTTTTTTTTTTTTTTCAAATGCAATAGATTTTTCAGAAAACAGTGTCAAAGTTGGCGTTTTGAACCGAATTTCCATGTGAAAGAAAAATAACTACTCAAGGAAGGTTAAAAACCTCTTTGTCACATAATCAAAATTGCTTATAACTCAATAGGTAATTTATCAAAAATTGAAAACACGCTTCGATTCCAAATCGCTTCCAGTCAGGCCTTCCAATTTTATATCTTTCCGTTAAAAAATGAATTTGTAAACGTTGCATTTTGTGCTTGTTGAGAACAACCTTAAAAGATAATCTCTCCAATCAAGAAAAATTTCTCTTGCAGCTTGACTGAAATCTTAAAGATCATTTTATGTTATTAATTGTAAATAATCTACGTTTTCTCAAAGGAAAATATTTTATTCAAAATATTGAATATTTTTAATCTTCAAAATATTGAATATTTTTAATCTATTTTTATCTTTGCTACCTTCAGATGTTTTAAATTTTATCTTTAGAGCTTCAGATATGTTCATTAACACATGCAATTTGTATTCTACATGCATACAAATATAACCTAGACTCACTATATCTCACGGTGACTGCTGGGTTAAGACTGTTAAAAGTAGAAATTATTTATATCCAATAATTTGAAACACTTAAATTACAAAAATGAAAAAATATTATATTAGATCTTTTCTAAAAAATCAGTTGGTTAACCAATTAATTTAAACTGTGCCAATCCCGCTGGTAACAGAATAAAATCATAATGCAAAACCCCAATCCCAATGTAGGAATGCAAGAAAAACAAAGACTTACTAAACCCAATAGCCATGATACAGCAAAGAAAACTCACAGCCAATCATTCATTAGTATACAGAACAAAAAGTAACCAGTGGAGAGAATTACTTATGATTATGTCATCATTGAGGCATATGTAATTCTTAGTAAATATAACTAATCAAGCAATCCAAGTAGTAAAAGTATTTTTAGCTCAAATCTGCCATTTGGCTATTTTTAAAAATAAAAGGCTTAAAAAAAAAAAGAAGAAAAATAACTAACTACTTGTTTTTTTCTTCCCAGCTAATTTTAGAAAAATTAGTCTGCTATGTAGATTTAAAGCTTATAAGAAAAGTTTGATTAAAAATGTTTGTCACCTTTACAAATTTATTAATTCATTATTTTTCTAAAGCTTTGCTTGTAGCTTCTGCATAACTTGGATTTAGCATTTTTCAATAACATGTAAAATAAAGGAAAACATTAGGGAAAAAGAGAAAAAAAAAACCACATAAAAAAACCAGCATGGTTTAAAAAAAAAAAAAAAAAAACATTTGGTTTAAACCAAACAACCTTGCTAATTTTCATCAAGTATTTGTTGACAGTTTTATAATTCCGAACTCAAAGTTTAGTGCAACAACTTCATATAGTGGCCAATGGATATAGGATGGCCAGAAAATTTCCTCATTTTCTGAAAAATGTTCAACTCTAAGACATATCTCAGGGATATGTTTAGGAAAATTTTAGGTCCTTTAAAGGACCCTTCACAAAATAATCTATCTTAAAACAGGACCCTTCACAAAATTTTTTATCACCAAACAGGACCCTTCACAAAATATTTTATCCCAAAACAGGACCCTTCACAAAATTATTTGTCTCTTAAATAGGCCTTTCACAGAACTTTTTCACCTTCAAATTGAACTTTTCACAAATTTAGTCATTTAAAAATAAAATCTGGCCTGTAAGTAAGCAGTTTAACTCACCAAAGAGCATATTACTTAGCTTTTTATATATGATGGCTATAACATGAAGACATCGATAATTTAAAATTCACAAAATTATGACTAGAATTTTCACAAAAATAAGAAAAACTTCACAATTTCACAAAAACAGGACCCTGTGAGAAAAGTCTGGACAGACCCCTGTATCTACATCTCACGGGATAGCTAATTGGATTAAGCTGGTCACTTGGTCACATTATGCTAATGTATCATTTAATATTTTCTTAAAATTGCTTTACACATAAGCGCTATCCATAGAAAATGAGGACATTGGATCACATTAATTCCTGTTAAATATAAAAAATTCATACCACATGCATCTTTTTTAAAATATTGGAAAAGGCGAATCAGCATGTGAAAAAATATGATAGTATATAAAATAAAAGAATCTGTCTTGTTTGCAACTCGAAAATGCAAATATTTTTGCATACAGACAAATTTCCCTGATTTTCGAGAATTTTTACAAAGTTGCCACATTTTATTCAAATCTACATGTTTCATCACACAAACGGTGATTTTTTAAAGATCTGTACCGACAAAAAAATTATTTCTGCAAACATTTAAACTGAAATGGGTAAATTAACCTAGAACCAATCAAATCATGCACAATGTTCAATAAAAAAAACCTGACATGATAGAATCACTATCAGTGCCAAGCACCAGGAAAAGGTTGGGTTGGGTTGATTTTTGACGGCCAATTATCAACTCGAGGTATATAAGCCCAAGGGGAATGCCCTCCATGGAGGTCTTTCTAAGGGAACCTAACCTGTATTTATGCATAGAAATCCAAGGTTTTGAAGAAAACCACGAAAACTGAAACGATTAGGTTCGAACCCAGCATCCCCCGTTATAGCACAAAATTAGCACTCGCTAGGCGTCGAGTAACACTTAAAATGTGGCGATTAACTTTATTGTCCTCACTCGCCAAACTCAATGGGCACCACTCGCCAAATGCGATGGTTGAAAAATCGATGCCAAGGAGGAAAGGGGTGAAATTCGTTCGGAATTTACGTCGTCCAAATCGTCGATTCTCCTGAATGTAAGACAAGGGAGTAGCAGGGGTGATTCTGTCTTGAATTTTCTGAAAATTTAAGGCATTCGGTTCCGGGGGGGAAAACAAAAAGGGTCATCAGTCCGAAAATTCGGACATAAAAATATCGCTAATTTCGATATAATCGTCAAAAGAAATCAATTTCGTCAATCGTTTGTAGAAAAAAAAATCACCAATTCTGTCAAAGAATCGCAAAAAAACGTGAATTTCGCACAAGGAAACGCGAATTACGTCAAAACAGCGCGAAAAAAATGCAAAATTCGTGACAAGATCGCGGAGAAAACGCAACTTTCGTGACAAGATCGCGGAGAAAACGCAACTTTCGTGACAAGATCGCGGAGAAAACGCAACTTTCGTGACAAGATCACGGAGAAAACGCAACTTTCGTGACAAGATCACGGAGAAAACGCAACTTTCGTGACAAGATCACGGAGAAAACGCAACTTTCGTGACAAGATCACGGAGAAAACGCAACTTTCGTGACAAGATCGCGGAGAAAATGCAACTTTCGTGACAAAATCGCGGAGAAAATGCAACTTTCGTGACAAAATCGCGGAGAAAATGCAACTTTCGTGACAAAATCGCGGAGAAAATGCAACTTTCGTGACAAAATCGCTTAGAAAATGCAACTTTCGTGACAAAATCGCGGAGAAAATGCAACTTTCGTGACAAAATCGCGGAGAAAATGCAACTTTCGTGACAAAATCGCAGAGAAAACGCAACTTTCGTGACAAAATCGCAGAGAAAATGCAACTTTCGTGACAAAATCGCAGAGAAAATGCAACTTTCGTCAAAAGATCGCGATAAAACACAAATTTCGAGAAAAGATCGTGGAAAAAGTGCAAATTTTGACAAAGAATCGCGAAAAAGAATCACAAAATTCTTCAAAGTATCACGGAAAAACGCAGAATTAGTAAAAAGATTGCGGAAAAACGCAAAAATCGTGACAAGATTGCGGAAAAACGCAAAAATCGTGAAAAGATTGCGGAAAAACGCAAAAATCGTGAAAAGATTGTGGAAAAACGAAAAAATCGTGAAAAGATTGCGGAAAAACGCAAAATTCATGAAAAGATTGCGGAAAAACACAAAATTCATGAAAAGATTGCGGAAAAACGCAAAATTCGTGAAAAGATTGCAGAAAAAACGCAAAATTCGTGAAAAGATCGCGGAAAAAAACGCAAAATTCGACAAATTCCGTCAAAACATCTTGAAAAAAAAAAATTCAAATATTTTCAAAGAATGCCGAAAAAAAAAAAACTCACAAATTTCGTTAAAAGATTACAAAAAAAAAAAAAAAAAAAAAAAAAGAAAACGCAATTTTGTGAAAAGATCGCGGAAAAAATACAGATTTCGTCAAAAGATCGCGAAAAAATGCAGATTTTGAAAAAGGTCACGAAAAAAAAAAAAAAAAAAAACGTGAATTTCGTCAAAAGGTCGCTAAATTCGTTAAATGGTCGCAAAAAAAAAAAAAAAAATGCATATTAGTTAGTGCCGAGGGGGGTGTGGAGTCTTCCTCTGCGGTAACCTTTCTGAAAATTTCCTGTGAATTTATTTCATTGCAATTAATAGTAAAAATAAAATTTTTCAGTTGAGTAATCATATCGAATGGTAAGTAATATATATTAGTAAATTACAATGTTGATAGTTACAAAAAACAATTTTGTATGGAATGTACATAACTTTGTTACTGGCCAATGGGTAAAGATGTTAATTTTGACCAATTTGTCTACCAGCTTCAAGAGCAGAACCTCTCAGCCACTGGTAGGGCTGCACCAGGAAAAGGAAACATATAAAGTGGCCCTACATACTCTATTTGTTGATTGTTTCTTTACATATTAATTAATTGCATTTTTTCAATGCAAAAATAAAAGCTCATTTTTAAGATTTTGTTCATCTGACAAAACCCAATTTGCCTCACTCTGTCTATCATAGAGTTCATACTTGGAAGACGTATAAATTAGAGACTTGAAATTTTGCATACTTATAGTTGAAATACCTCCTTTCACACAACAAATCATAAAATTTTGAAAAGGGTATATCATTTTAATTAAATGAGCTAATTTAATGATATCCGGCCAGTTTTGCGATTTAGATTTTAAAACAGAACGTTTATTTCAGTCTCTTACACTCATTAGTAAGATAGTTCCACGGTAAAACATTTGCCAGCAATTCAAATGGTTCGAGTTTAAATCCCAGTGTCAGCGTTTGAAATTTTTTTTTCACAAAATAGATTTTATCTAACAGTTTCAATTTTAGTGAATTTTTGTACATTTTTTTTCCATTTTAAGGTCAAAATTTGTTGAAAAATATTCTTTTTTAAATAAAAAATACTTTGAGAGATTTCAGCTTTTTAAATTTACTTTAAACAATTTTTTTTTCTTTTTTAGAAATTTTAAATTGTGTTTAATTAGTTTGATTTCTATATTTTCAATTTGATTTAAAATAAAAAATAAAAAAATTGCATTCATTCTAAAGTTAAATGTAATGGTGCTGCTATCTGTGTAAGAATTTAATAATTGTAAATAAATTATTTGGCTTTATTAATAAAAGGCTAAAGTCATTTGAAAGGAACATTAAATGAAATCCTTTTTGTGATCTTTGATCACAGTTACCCACTTGCTTAAATTAGTAACTTGCCAGATTATATTTTCCTGTTTTTATCCAAAATCATGTTATTCTGATTTTTAGAGTATATTACAAATAATCATTGATCTAATGATATGAATAAAGCTTACAGACTTTTTCATGCTCTACAAAATTGATTATAACCAACCAGGGACTGACAAAGGTTGAAAATTCTTAGGCGCCAGGAAAAATTCTAAGGAGCCAGGTTGAAGAATCATTTCTCTGACATTAATGCATTTACTGCAAAATGGAACGTTGGCTGATGAAAAACTTGACAACAAAATATTTCACAGTAATGCACATCGTTTTAGGCTTGAATACAATAGTCAGGAAGCATGGCGATTTCATTTACACACAGATATAAACATACTTGATTTGCATATGATTTTGAACTATTTAAAAACACTTAAAATCTATGAAACGTAAATATAATAACAAGTATACTAATCATACTTCCAGGATAGAGTCCTAGCCCCTCTCCAGATCATGAAAATTAGCTCCCATTCGGAAGACTGAAAAGTGCAGACCTGAAAGCGTTTACATTGCATATTTAACTAAAATGGCTCGGATTGAAAACATCGTTTGGGAAGGACGCCCACCAAACAGACCAATCAGGAAATGGCATTGAATCGATGCAAGCAGAGATTCGATGAAAAGATCGATTAAAGAAGCGATATGCGATGTCGCCATCTGGCAGAGAAAATATCATTACGGAAAATTAAACTTCGTCTGGAGTTGAATTTTGCCGGTATATATGGAAGTAGTGAAACGAAAAATGGCAGACGTTATTACGAACGCCAAAAGATTAAAGAGGAACTTAAGTCAACTAGATATTAACTGAAAACAATATAGAAAGGTAAGTTTAAGTTAATTTACGTCTATTATTGATACAGTCGAACTTTGATAATTTGAACGTCTTTAATTCGAATTCGTGGATAATTCGAAGTTTTTTGTCGGTCCCTTGAAACTTGTATTCAGTTAATGCTAAATCTTGGTTATTTCGAAGTCCAACTTCTTTAATTCGAAGTTTTTACCCTTGCAAAAATGACAAAATCTACTTTCAATGCAGTTTATTTGAAAAGTGGCCGGATTATTTTCAGCTATTGTGGAAAGTTCGAAGTACAACTTCTTTAATTGAAAGTTTTTACCCTTTCAAAAATGACAAAATCTAGTTTTAATGCAGTTATTTGAAAAGTGGCCGGGTTTGCAGCTATTGTGAAAAATTGTTTAGGGAAGTGAAGGGGGTGGGAGAATAATCTTATCTGTTCTACGAAACAGAGCAGGGATAAAGGGAGGCGGAACGCAGAAGTTCTAAACAATAAGAACATTGCAACAGAAAACGATGAAGATACTGAAGATGAGGTAGAAGAACAGAGGCCGATTCCAACTTTAAGTGAGGCCGTGTTTCATTTAGCGGAATATAGTCGTTATGTAGAAGGACAATCTAACGTGAGTGAAGCTGTGTTTCGAGCTGTAGGTACCCTTGAAGATTTTGTTAAAAAAAATCAATTAAGCACTTTAAAGCAATCTGAAATATCTCAATATTTTAAAAAGCTGTAGATTTTTTTTTAAATTTAAAATTAATAAACATATTTTTTTTGCAATATCTGTTGCGATTTATTATTTTACGACATAATTTTTTTTTTTTGATAATTCAAAGTTTTTCAGTGGTCCCTTGCACTTCGAATTATCCAAGTTCCACTGTATTATAATGAAATAAATAAAAGTAAATAAAAGACTTTATGAAATATGAACTTAGAAATAAAAATGGTGTAAGTGGAATGAAATGATAATATAAATAGATAAGGGAGGCGATGAGAACCCCAATCTTTGATGGTTTCCATCAGATAGAGCATTGAACTCTAGAAACGGTGTTATGGATTCGAATCCTTCGCGTCCCAAATAGTATTAGTGATTTTTTTTTATTGATTGCTTTATATTTTTTTATATAAAATAAGATATTTTTGATAAAGATAAGTTTTAATATTAATAATTTACAGAAGCACATGTATATCTATTATAATAGTAAAATACTTATTTAAATACGAGAAAATGAGGTATTTCTCGATGAAAGTTTTAGATTTGAACACCTTTTAATATTCAAAGTTTCGTTTCAAAGTTATATATATGTTCTATACTAATAAAAGAACAAATCGCTCTGTGTGTGTGTGTGTGTGTGTCTGTCGGCAATGGCTAGCGAAATCTACCTCACATAGAAGTCTGAAAATTCAGGAGTGATTGGTCCAAGACACGTCCTGATGCACCTGAGGCTCAGATTTTTAAGGGCCAGGGCCCTTTCAGTTTTATGCACTAAATTGTTAATAACATGCCTCTTTTCTATCCGATCTTCGTTTTTGGGGTGAATTCTCCTTTCAGTTTCTACCCCATTTCTACATTTCAGATAAGACCCTGGCACCCTTGCAAGGGGCCCGGCACAGGGCACCTTGCCAGTTTTAGTGCACTAAATTGTTAATAAGATGCCTTTTTTCTATCCGATCTTCTTCGTTTTTGGGATGAATTCTCCTTTCAGTTTCTGCGCCATTTCTACACTTCAGTTAAGACCCTGGCGCTCTTGCAAGGGGTCCGGTACAGGGCCCCTTGAAGTTTTAGTGCACTAAATTGTTAATAATATGCCTCTTTTCTATCTGATCTTCGTTTTTGGGGGTGAATTCTTCTTTCAGTTTCTGCCCCATTTCTACATTTCTGTTAAGACCCTGGCAACCTGGCAAGGGACCCAGTACAAGGCCCCTTGAAGTTTTAGTGCACTAAATTATTAATAACATGCCTCTTTTCTATCCGATCTTCGTCATTTTTGGAGTGAATTCTCCTTTCAGTTTCTGCTCCATTTCTACATTTCAGTTAAGATTGGCACTCTTGCAAGGGGCCCAGTACAGGGCCCCTTGAAATTTTAGTGCACTAAATTGTTAATAAATTGCTTCCTTTTTATCAGAATTTCATTTGTGGGATACTTTCTCCATTTAGTTATTCTCCTGTTCCTACATTGCAGTTAAGACCATGGGCCCGTAGGGCCCAGTCCAGGGCCCATTAAATTTTTTGTGTGCCATGCGTTTTTCACACCCTAATTTTCTCACATAAGCTGTGCATAATTTTAAAGTTGAGTCTTTAACTCTTCTCCTTAGACCAACACTCACATATTTTTATTGGGGCCCTAGGGCCCTTTTTTAAGCATTTCCCCAATTTTTTGCACATTTCTTTTAAATTATATTCTAATGATCCCTTAAAAATAGTGCGATTCACTAGCTTTTTTTTTCTAACAACATCTTAGGTTCTCCAGCTATTACATGAACGACAAAAAAATATGTCAGACTTCAACTACCACCAATTTTGAAGATAAATAGTCTTCTTGGGGCCCTTGGGGCATCTTCTTTAAAAATGATCCGAATTCCTTTCAATTTTCTTTACCATATTTCTAGCGTCTTCAGATTACATTAAAAACTACTAGAAAGTGTATTTATACCAAACTACATGCCACTTAAGTCCCTTCCCCCTTGGGGCCTGCTACAAGTTCCCTTGAAGCTTTTGCACCATAAATTATTAATAAATTGCCCCTCTTAATCCGACCTTCATTTTTGGAAACATTTTTCAATTTACTTATTCTCCAGTTTCTATATTCCAGTTAAAATCTGGGGCACCTTAGGGCCCAATCTGGGCCCCTTGAACTTTTTGTGTACTATGCATTTTTTACACCCTAATTTTCTCACCTTCTCATTGCATAATTTTAAAACAGTCTTGGACTCTTCCCCCTAGATCAACACCCTCAAATTTTTATTGGGGTTCTGGGCCTCTTTTTAAGCATTTATCCCATTTTTGTGCATTTCTTCGAAATATTATTCTAATGATTATTTCATATCCTATGATTAATTTTGACTAATTGAAGATCTAAAACGCTGAGTACTAAAACATTTAAACATGTTTTCATGTTAGGGCCCTGCTCTCAACTATCAGTTGGGCCCCCTGTTATAGCTCCCTTAAAAATGGTTTGATTCACAAACTTTTTTTTTCTAACAACTTCTTAAGTTTTCCAGCTAATATGTGAACGACAAAAAAATTTGCAGACTTCAGTTACCACAAATTTTGAATATTAATCGTCTTCTTGGGGCCTTTGTTGCAGCTTCTTTAAAAACTATCCTATTCTATAGCAATTTTGTTTAAGATAGTTTTAGCGTCTTCCAGCTACTTTAAAACTCCTAAAAATTTTTCTTACACCCAATTACATTCCAGTTAAGAACCTGGCCCCCACGGCCCGGTCTTTCTTTATACCTCAGCTACCACCTTTTCGAACATTAATCTCCTTTTTCAGCATCAACTTACATCTACTCCCTACAGCCGTAAATTAAAAATCGCGTTACTTTAAAGGTAACTTTAGATAAGGGATTTCATCCGTTTATTAAATATCATGTTAATGCTGACAGTAATTCATGAAATTTAGAAGGTGAGGAGGCATCTTCCAGCGCTTGGTGGCATGTTATTTCCTCGGGTTTAAGGGCTCAATTTCAACGGGATTTGCTGCCTTGAACTTAGATTTCAATTCATCTACTTTCTATATTATGAAATTTTATCTTGGGCTTTAGTTACAAACATTTTCTAACATTAATGGTGCATTCTTTTTTTTTTTTTTTTTGGATTCCGTGGGCTTGGTTCCTACGAGGTTTGGCTCACTCAACTTTGTTTTCGATTGTCTCCGGCATGTGCAGGCACTTCTGGTAAATACTGCCATAGGTAGTGGGGATCTAGATTGCAGGTTCGTTCAGGAAGAAGTTTGATGGGAACACATTAGACGCTGCGGAAGTCAATGGGGCCTCCGAAATTAGGTTCATTTAAAAGAATTTTCAAAGATATAAAATCATACAAACTTAAGTTTTGTTTAAGGTTATCTACAAACCCCAAGCGGGCCTGCTAGTTAAAAATAAATATTTTCGCACATGGAATTATTTTGGTTAAAGGAAAAAAATTAAAATTAATAAGTAGGTAAAAAAGTTAGTTGCCAAGGGGAAGTTTTTAGTCGCATAGGCGACCTCGTGCCCGGGGTTTGTCAGACCCTGATTATAACTCTTTTGTCGCTAAAATATGCAAAAAGTATTTTATTAAGTAAAATCTAATTTCATTTGTAGATTTGTGTACTTTTTTGCGAATTTTACCCCAGTTTCACTCTTGCTTGGACAATTTACAAACATGAATATTGCATGTTACAGGGAATTTTATCTTTTAAAAATATGGAACTGTAAAAAATGCAATGAAACTGTTTCACCAAAGGAAAACTGGAAAAAGTGAAGAAAAAATTTGATTTTTTCTAACTAGTGAAAAATGCACTAGGGCTAGAAGGTCAAAAACTTTTTTTTTTGGATCAACATGGAAACAACATTTCTAAAAGTCAGAAAATACCTGATCTTTTTCAAGGCAAAGCCCTGTTTTGGCCTATCTGCTGGACTACACTGATAATCTCACTTAATATTTTTATATACAATATATATAAAATCTTAAAATATTGTACCTTGGGAATCTTCCTTGAAGAAATAATGCCCAGTTGAAGGTAGTCCAATTCCTGGCTTTCCAAGAAATTTGCACACCGATGTTCCACTACGACAATCTTGAAAAATTTTCAATATACTATTCCTTCTTTCTGAGCATAAAAAAAAATTGCTGCCTAAAAGAATAAATCATTAGCTATAATTGTTGCATAAGTAACTTATATGTAAAATACATATATTTTTTCATTCTTACAGAAATTTTACATTACACAAACAAATATAAATATTTATATGTATACTAGCTGACCCGTCCCATGTTACCCTGGCCCTTGATGAATGACTCTTAAATGAACCTCAAATTTGTATGATTTTATATCTTTAATTTCCATTTTGTCTGAATTTATATTTTTAAATGAAAAAATAGTGAAAAAGACATTGAATTAAAAGTACAGGCAAAGTTCTTTAATCCGCACAAGTTGGGACCAAAGGTTGTGCAGATTATGGAATATTGCAGATTATGGAGTATTATGGATTATATGTCATTTGGACACTATTTTAAATATGATATATAATAATTAATTTAATATGCTATCTCAAAATTAGCATTTTTCAAATTCTTGTATTAAAAAATTGATTGTATTCACTTTTATATTTAAATTTTTCAGATATTTCTTTTAAAAAATCATTTTTGGATCAATAATTTGTAAATTTGTTTAATTGTTTACATTCATTAAGCAATGCGAATTATAGGAAATTGCGGATTACGGGAGTGCGGATTATAGATCCTTGACTGTATATGCTATTTAGTATTTTATTTGCTGTGTAATCTATGCGTACCGAAAACTAGCGAAACCACGACAAGACATTCAACTTTTTACTGATTTCATTGAAATTCTCACACATTTTATTTTATAAAAAGTGTTTCTACCTGTGCAAACATTTAAAAATTTTTGCATATGATGTAAATCTGTTCTATTTAGACTCTCTAAAAAGATTGTGTTAAAAATGGACATTTAGTTACCCGGTTTAGCACAGAAAAAAAATATAATGTCCGTAACACACGAAGTGACCTGTGCTTGTCTGTGTATTTGAACGGGTTAAAATTCATATTTTTTAAAACTGGTTGCACCATCGATTAGAAGGCTTCAGATTTAAGAACATATTTTTGGCTTGTAGGTACTTCTAAAATTGTCCGTGGAAGGGTGCTGCAATAAGGGTGAAAAAGTTTTTCAGAATGATGACATTTTTTGAAAAAAAAATTTCAAAGGGTTAACTGTGACTTATTTTCAAATTGTATGTGTCATTTTAGATGTAAGAGTACAATCTTTTGGAATATGTCTTTCAATTTTAACTTTACCAAGCAGTTTGGTTGATTTAGCTGAAAAAAAAAAATATTCTAAAGCACAAAATCTAAAGTCGATTCATTGGTTCTCATGTGCTTGGTTTGTGCACATGCACAATCACTTTCCTTGATTGAGAATCAAATAGATGACTTTTTGGTGAGTGAGTTGCAATGTTTAATTAATAACTCAATTAATAGAAATTTAAAATTCTGAGTCTGAAGTGCATCAGGAGACACTTTGGACTAGCCTCACAAAAATTTTCAGCCTCTTACGTCCCATAGATTTTGCTAGCCATCGAACACAAAATGTGTGAAATTTTCTTTTATTTGTATACTACCTGAGCTACCCAGCATTGCTCGGGCCCATAGTAATATTCTTAAACTAGCTAATCTGCCCGGCGTTGCCCGGGTACGTCAAAAAATAGTGCAAATTGCAAAAAAGCTCTGAAAATCACAGTAAGATATTGTTGAGAAAATTTTAAATCGCTGCACAAATTTCGGAAAGAAAAAGATTATATATTGTGTTCGAAGATTGAAAGTTGATTCCTTTCACTAATGTGGAAAAATTGCAGCAAATTGCTAAAATACACTAAAAATCACATACAAAATTCTCGAAAAATTCAAAAATTGCTATATGAAATCCGAATAAACTTCATTGAATTGAGGGGAGAACTTACTTTAGGTAAAAGTGGAATGTCAAAAAATTGCAGCAGATCGCGAAGAAACGTAAAAATCACATTAAAATTCAGAAAAAGTTAAAAAATCACGAAAGTCAAAGTTTACTATAACTGGATAAAAGTTTCAAATCTAAATCCTTTGATGAATGTAAAATTTTATTCAGCAGCATTATTACACGTTTCAACCATCAAGTGCTTCTGGATAAACAATGTTAATTGTCTTCCCATTAGGTGCTAAAATGTAAAGATTTTGTCTATTTCCAACTCTAGAGCATCCAACGTATAACTGACCGTGTGAGAAACATGGATTGTGGAGATAAAGTCCAACAACTTTTAAAGACTGGCCTTGTGCTTTATTTATGCTCATTGCAAAACTGAGTCGAATTGGGAATTGTACACGTCTAAATTCAAATGGTACTTCTGTAGGTACCATTGGCATCCTCATAATGAAGACATCTTCACCTGCAGCATGTCCAGACATAATAGTGGCCTCAATAACATTTTGCTTCAAATTCTTAATAATAAGTCTTGTTCCATTACACAAAGATGGCGGATCCAGATTTCTAAGAAGCACAATTGGTGCACCAATTTTCAACTCTAAAATGTGTGAAGGTATACCAGGTAGTTCAAGGGAATTCAAAAATTCTGTTGGATAGTTCAGCACTTGTTCTGCATCACAAGTTGTATCAAATGATTTGTAAATATGAATTGTACCTGGCAATTCTTTGTTTGTAGAATTTACAGCATCATTTTTTGGAGCAAGAATTGCACGTTCACTGAGCCATTGAGGATTCCTATACTGCTGAATTAAATCAGGGAACACTGCTTGTTTCAACTCATTAAGTGATAAAACACATCTTCCAATATCTTTTGCTGATATAAATCCTTGCTCATCAGAAACCATGGCACCATTACCAAGCTGCAAAAGTTTATTTGCAAAGTCTTCTTCTGAAGAATCTCTGTTAATATGAACTCTCATGTTTGTTGTTAATCTGAGTCTTATTATGCTGTTCCAGAGATAGGATGATTTAATGCAGGCTTTCATTTCATCTGCTCTTGTTCCCCGTGGAATCACAGGCAGTGTCTGACGAAAATTTCCAGCCAAAACCAAAATAATGCCTCCCATGATATGACTGTTATGCCTTATATCTCTTAAACTAACATCCAAAGCTTCTAAAGCAGACTTATGTAACATAGTACACTCATCCCAGATAATTAATTTGCATTTCTGCAAGACCATTGCCTTGTTTGATCCCCTTGAAATGTTGCAAGTTGGTGTCTCTGTGCTTGCTAGATTTAGTGATAATTTCAAAGCAGAGTGAGCAGTTCGTCCTCCTGTCAATAGCGTAGCAGCAATACCAGATGAAGCGATAGAGCAATTTCTTAAGTCGCACTTTTGCCAAAAGCACAATAAGAAATGTTTTTCCAGTACCACCCAGAGCATCCAAGAAATATATACCACCATGAATGTCAGACACTGCATCCATAACTTTGTCATATGCTTTTTTTGATCTTGAACCAATTTCGGTTCATTTTCTTCCAAATATTTTTTAAGTTTATCCGCATCGTAAGATGATTCTGCAAGTAATTCATTATTTAAGCTTAATTCTTGTTCTCGAGAAGGTTCTGGTAAGCCATAAGTTTGTAAATACTTACCACCTAATGACTGAATCTTGTTCTCTATCATTATGAGAGTCTTATTGAAAATAGTCTGATTGTAACTAATATCTGTATTATTCTGTTGTAGTTGAACTTGGTGAAGTATATCTTCAGAAAGATTTTCTTTATGGTTCTCCTATAATTGTAAAGGATTGGACATGTTACATGATATAAGCATAACTGCAAAAAGGTTACGTAACATCTTTGGAGATCGAGTGGCAGCTGCCTCTTCTAAAGTCTTGTTCCAGTTTTCATCATTTTCAAGAGGTCCTCTCAGATGGCAAGCTTCTTTGTATGTTTCACAAAGCCTATTGTCAACTGTTCTGAGATATTCAAAAGATGTTGGGCCTCAAACTTCATGTAGCAGCAATCTCAGGTGAAAGCGTTCAGAATTGTTTGGATGCACCGTGTATACTCGTCCAAGTGCATCGGTGGACTTTATTCCTGGGAAGCCTGGTACATTTTGTCCGTTACTGCGGCGTTTCCATTTCTTGTTATCTTTATTCTATGTGTAATACCTTGGTACTTGATGATAAAACAAAGTGCAAGCAAACTAGTCTTCGGTACAAAGCTTGAAAAAGACCGTAAGGGTTGTTTGTGGAGGATTTTGTGCACGGTCTATTGCATTTTCAGTTGTGAAATAGATCTTCTGTCCATTTTCAAGATGAACACCTAAGTGCATTACTGCTGGGTGACGTTTATGAATATTAAAATCAAGTATTCTCCAAACTGCTTCATTGCTGTTTATGTATCTTCCCATTTCATATTGCGTAACCTCATCATAATCATTAGCATTATTGCTGGTAATTTCATAAATGGCCATGTCTGATCCTTTATTGACATACAGTAGAAGATCTTTATAACGCAAACCTAAAAACACAAGGTTGTGCGTTATATGGAATTTTACGTTATATGGATCACATTATCATATCATTAAATTTACCATGTAAACATGACCAAATATATCTGAAACATATCAAAATACATTAGAGTATCTTTATACTGCATTCCTTGTTACCAGGAGTTAATATTTGCATAATATAGATTATTCCACACAATGTTAAATTTACTTTAGAAATGTAATCCAATCCAAATATACCAGTATCAAATCAATCATTATATTGCTCATTTTCAGAAATGTTTATTGTAATAATAGCAATTTTTTCGTTAAAAAGTTCTGAATTAAGGATAGAAAGTTGAGCTAATGCAACAAATTTAGTTTTCTAAAAAGTAGCAATTTTTTATAGTGGAAATGCAGGTGTTTCTTAACTGCAAAATTCATTGTTTACATTTGAGAAGTTGTGCGTTATATGGATAATTGCGTTATATAGAATTGCGTTATAAAGATCTTCTACTGTATTTACAGATGGATTTTATGGATTTTACAGAATTGCAAAACTCTACATTAATGTGGACATTAAAAATTCTGGATAATACAGTAGACTCCCTTAAATCCGCGACCCTAAAATCCACGAACGCCTAAAATCTGCACATTTTTTCAGATGTAAACAATGAAATTTACAGTTGCAGGAACAAAATCCAAGATGGCGCCAAAATCGGCGACTACCGCAATGTGTTTTTTAGTAAATTTTTTGTTAATCATTCTCTTTTGGCTATTACAGCTGATTTATTACTAAATAAATTTACATTACTTTTGATTTGATATAAATTAGCATATCTATATAAACTAGTTGGATGTGCCAATCCCAAAACTTTCTTCTATCTTATACATCTTAATATTTCAAAACCTAGTTACACATGTTAATACTTCAATATTATTAGTTCAATACTATACCAACTTTGATTTTCATCTTAAATTTCTGCTCAAGTCAATTAAACGGACTAAAAACGAGTTAATCTATATCATGATATTTGTTAAAATTATTAATTTTTTCTTATTCTGTCGTTATCAGCTGTTTGCGAATAGCCGGCATAGCAGGAAGCGAGTTCCCGCCGCTGCATGAGTCGCCGATGCACAATAGAACTACGAAAAATCAAGAAAAGTATACAAAAATCACTAGCACGGAGCCCCTTTACCGCGCAATATTTCCAAATTCAAGGAGAACCTGTTGGCGAAAGCCAAAAACAAGCACAAACATTTTGGTTCAATTGTATGCATAATTTTATACGCTGTTCGATGGTACAATAATGAAAATGGCACAGAGATCGGAATTATAGCGCCCCCTTCTTTCGGAATTTTTTCAAGTTCAGGGAGGACTTGTTTGCCATAGCCAGAAACATGCACAAAAAATTTGGTTCAATTATATGGATAACTTCATACACTTTTCGATGGTACAATAATGAAAATGGTACAGACATCGCAATTATAGTGCCCCCTTCCGGCAGAATTTTTCCAAATTCAGGGAGGACCTTCGTGACATGATCAAAAATAAACACATAAAATTTGGTTCAATTCTATGCATAACTTCATACACTTTTCGGCGGTACAATATTCAAAATGGCACAAAAATTGTACAAAAATCGCTATTAAAGCGCCCTCTACGAGCGATTTTTTTACAAACTAAGGGAGGACCTCCTTGCCATAGCCAAGAACTTAATTTTTTTTTTGGTTCAATTCTATGCATAACTTCATACACTTTTCGATGGTGCAATATTCAAAATCGCACAAAAATCGCTATTACAGCGCCCCCTAACGGCGATTTTTTTGCAAATTCATGGAGGACCTGCTTGCCATATCCAAAAACTTAAAATAAAAATTTAGTTTAATTCTATGCATAACGTCATACACTTTTGGACGGTACAATATTCAAAATCGCACAAAAATCGCTATTACAGCGCCCCCTACCGGCAAATTTTTTCCAAATTCAGGGAGGACCTGCTTGCCATAGCCAAAAACTTAAAATAAAAATTTGGTTTAATTCTATGCATAACTTCATACACTTTTGGCCGGTACAATATTCAAAATCGCACAAAAATCGGAATTACAGCGCCCCCTACCGGCGAATTTTTTCCAAATTCAGGGAGGACCTGCTTGCCATAGCCAAAAACTTAAAATAAAAATTTGGTTCAATTCTATGCATAACTCCATACACTTTTCGATGGTACAATATTCAAAATCGCATAAAAAACGCATTTACAGCGCCCCCTACCGGCGAATTTTTTCCAAATTCAGGGAGGACCTGCTTGCCATAGCCAAAAACTTATAATAAAATTTTGGTTTAATTCTATACATAACTTCATACACTTTTTGATGGTACAATGGCGACAGACAGACGGACAGACGGACAGACGGACGGACGGACAGACGGACGGACGGACAGACGGACGGACACACAGACAGACAGACATTTTCTATAAACATGTTTTTTGGAATCTCTGACCCCTAAAACATGCAAATCCGTCGAAAACCGGGAGTCGAAAAAAATTTCGATTACAATACTTTCTTCTATTGAAGATAGAAGAAAGTAAAAATTCCAGGGTTTAAAATGGAAAAATCCACGAACCGGAACGCTATTTTAAAATTATTGTTCGCAGAATTTTTTTTTTAAATTATAGACAAATTTATTTCTAAGCATATAAAGCAGTATAAGAAAAGCATTCAAGACTCTAAATAACAATGAAAAAAATTACAGTGAGTGGAATAAACTACGTATCGATCTTATGATTGATTGACCACTAGATGGCAATACGGGACGTTTGGAATCGAAATAAATCGATTTCATCCCTAATAATTTGATATTTTTCTAAATTTTTATTTTACATAATTATTTTAATAATTACTTGCTTTTAAACTAATAAATTATTTTAATATTTTATTTATTTTAATGTTTGCCTTTATTGTAAGTATTTATTATAATTTCCCTTGCTTAACTACCAATCAAATTAATGTTTCAAAAATGTAAACAAATCAATGATCCGCACAACCTCTGGTCCCAAGCTGTGCAGATTTGAGGGAGTCTACTGCATTGGACAATACAGCACGATCCATGTATTATCTATTACAACAGGTGATCCCCGAACTGTTATATTGACTGTAAAACCGCAATTCTGTGGGCTTCGTCGTCGATATGATGGATACCCATCTTTTCCTGTCTGTGTTTCTTTTAAAAATGGACGTGGATATCTTTTAGTGCATGTTCCATCTTTCATGCAAGTAGAATGTAGATTTAAATTACCACAGGGTCCATGCACCATCTGCGTTTTGACAACATTAAATAAATGAGGGTCATCATCAGGATTTGGAATTTCAGCACTTATAAAACTGTCAACTCTGTGTATGTGTAATGGGTCTTGAAGCCATACCAGAATGTGAGCATGTGGCAATCCACGTTTTTGCCATTCCACAGTATAGATAAAGCATCTTGATTTTCCAAAAATGTGACCTTTATAATGTATTAGATTCATTAGTGTCTTCAGTTTTAAGTGAAAAACTCTGGCCAACAAATCATGACGGTCTTGTGGTTTTTGTCCCACGAACAGCTCATTTTTTTATCTCTGGCCAAGAGGGATTGCAGGTGAATGTGATAAAAAGATCAGGACGACCATAATTCCTTACGTACGTCATTGCATCTCGTGTCCTTTCTTGCATGTATCGTGGTCCACCAGTAAAAGTTGAAGGTAAAATTATTAACTGTCCAATTTCTGAAGCATTGCCATAATTCATAATAGCATCCCTCAAATGCACATAGTCTTCTACCCTGAGTGACCTCTGATTCAAACGAATATACCTCAATCTTTCTGCCTCTATCTTTGCATACATGTCAACTATGAACTGGTGGAATAGATCTTTACCTCGAAGCAATATATATTGAAACTTGAAGTACGCATCATAATTCTGTAGGAGTAGAAAACCATAGCAGAAATTTTTTTAGTAGTAAGTTCACCAGTATTGGGATTTGCCATTCGGAGTTCAAAATGATAACCATCCTCACCTCTCTGAAATAAAATTGGATATTGTAAGGAATCGTATGCTCTGTTAGTTTCAGCAATTTTCTGTAAAGTACCGCTTCTTGTTTCTAAGACAATATTTCTGTTTCCGTGTTGCTCTCCTGACATTATTAATGTAACTTCTGATGTCATAGGGACATTAAAGCGTCTCTCATGTTCACCAGGTGGTGTTTTATCAGCATGTATAATAGGGTGGAACTAAAAAACGAAGTTTCGAATTTTATATTCTAATAGTGATTATTTTTTTCCTTTTTAACTCCATAAAAAGAAAGTATTTTTCTTTTAATTTTAAAATGATATTTTCCGGTTCCTCAAAGCGCCTGATTTTCCATAAAAAACAAAAAAAAGCCAATAATTGCATGAAAAGTTTTTTAAGCTTATTGTTAAATTTATATTTTGCAAAATTAAATTAATTAAGTGTTAATTTCCTGTAATAAAGAGAATAATTTAGTTTGAGTGCCTTAGGAAAGTTAGCCCTACGTTATTTGTAGTAGAAGCCAGCGTCGTGGGCGTTGGCTTTCATTGTCTCTGATTTATTTGGCTGCGACACATAATAAGTTAGTCCAATTTAACGGGTGTTAACAGTTTCTTTAATTATTTTTCGATAAACATTCGGTGTCAAAAGTGACAAAGTCTGTTAACGTACCTAAATCTAGATAATTGTTGAAGTGTCCTGTATTTCGTGAACCAAAACAATTAACATTAGATTGTCATCTTTGATGAAGATATGAAGAAGTTATGAAACATTATTTTTGGGTTCAATTTAACTTAAAATCTGACAACTGGAATCTGGTACACACTATTTCTAAAATATCTAAAGCTGTTGATGATACAATTAAAAGTGTATTACTGAGACCTTCAATTCCAACGGTTTCTGATACACAAATCATAAAAAATGATTAGAGACTAGTGCGAGAAATGTCAAAATTTGAAGAAAAATATTAAGATTAGAAAGAATAATCCCACATCCAATATAAAATTGCAAAATGTTAGGTAATCCTGTAAAAAACATTTCTTTGTGTAAAAGCACTAAATATCGTGAGAAATGTTAAAATTTGAAGAAAAATATTAAGATTAGGAATAATAAGCCCACATCCAATATAAAATTATAATATGTTAGGTAATCGTGCAAAAAAATATTCTTTATGTAAATGCACTAAATATTATCGTGTATCAGAACAAGAACGTCACTTTCTCAAAGACCAAAGAGAGATGGGGTGATGACAATAGGGTCAAGATATAAAAACTACAAAAAATGTGTAGCAAGACTAGAAATGGAAATATCAAGGAAAAAAGTTATTTTTAAACAAAAAAATGATGTTTTGATTGAATGATCGTCAAGTGTAAAAAACAGTTCGGAAGGAAATAGTTCAATCGATTGTTTTTCTAAACCTGAATTTGATAATCAACACGGTGAAAGAACCGGAGTATTAGACAGAACTGCAAATATTATTGCAAATGGCACCTTAGAAGATATGGGTATTTCTGATGATAATAAAGAAAAGGTAACTGAAAGAAGGACTTGAAGATGACTAAGAGAAAAGAAAAGGAAGAATTTGAAAGAACAAGAAAGATGAAATGAGTTAATTTTAGAAGGTTAGTATTTTTATGGCAGAAAGGATAACACTATGATAACTGAAGCAGAGGGAAAAAAGTATAAAGAATCATTAAAGACGAACATCTGGTCTCAGTTCAAAAACCAGGATAAAAATATATTGGTCATATTTCATTGACATCTTCTTCTTATATTAATATAGCCACTGCAATTTTGGTGTATTTTCATAATAATAATACAGACATTTCAAGTTTGAGAGTTATTAGGTGAAACAGAAACGCCTTTAATGCAGGATGCAAATCTGGAGTTGTTAAAACATCGGAAGCAATACCCTAAAAACTTTATAATGGATAATTTTATTATTACATGCAAATGAACTTTTTTCTTAGATACTTATTTCAACATCTTGCTGAAAAACTACGGGTACAAAAGGATTTTCTGGACCAGTAAGAAAGCGACTTGAAAAAATGCGAACATATTGAAATTATAGACTATAAAAACATTGATCCTATCTTGACGGTCTGATCGGATGAAGAACTTAAAAAAAGTACAAACAGGGGATACACCTGAATTTTAGATTTTCCTTGTCATACTCAAACAGTGGAAACGTGTGTCAAAATTGTCCCGCGAGCTGCGTCAACCGTCTCTAAATATTAAGCAAAAGACGGCTTAATCTTGGGAAAGTTGAATTCCCACAATGTAATGACAAAGTTTGCCTAAAAAGACAGTAGGTTGAATATCCAATTTAATTAATTCATAACAAAGGGAGGTAAGGAGGGTGGAAGTCGATATTTAACCACCTCCTCGTGATGACTTCTGGATAGTATTTGCTAAATGAAAGTAGATATGAGCTGACAGCTACGTTGTTTACTTTCACAGGGTTCATACAGAGTTGGGAAGAAAAAAATCCAAGGAGTACCCGAAAAATCCAAGGAGTCCAAAAAATTTTAAGGATTTGCCATTTTTTATTGTTGCTTTTATGTGCTGCATCGTTATGTGGTATGCACACTCCAATTTTTAATGCCCAATTTGGAGAGAAAAACATTTCAAAAACAAATTTTACTCTATTAGAATATAATTGTTAGTGCTGAAATTGCACAGTATTCACAATATATTGCTTATTGATTTCGTAAGTTTAAATACAAAATTGACAATCTTCTTTTTTATGCAGTGATCAATGGTCATGTCACAGGGGTGATCTGAGTAAAAAGAAAATTCTGAAATTCACAGCAAATCTTCTGAAAAGTTACACCAGAGAGGGGGGGGGGGAGGGTGAAATCTACTCCCGACACTAGCTATGCGTTTTCTCTTTGACAAAATTCGCGTTTTTACGCGATCTTTTGACGAAATTTGTGGGGGTTTTCGCGATCTTTTGACGAAATTTGTCGATTTTTCGCGATCTTTTGACGAAATTTGCTGTTTTTTCGCGATCTTTCGACGAAATTTGTGGGTTTTCGCAATCTTTCGACGAAATTTGTGGGGTTTTTCGCGATATTTTGACGAAATCTGTGGGTTTTTTAGCGATATTTTGACGGAATCTGTGGGTTTTTAGCGATATTTTGACGGAATTTGCGGGGGTTTTCGCGATTATTTGACGAAATTTGCGTTTTTTCGTGATCCTTTGACGAAATTTGTGTTTTCCCCGCGTTCCTTTGACGAAATTGGCGTTTCCCCCGCGATCCTTTGACGAAATTGGCTATTTTTCTGCAAGCGATTGACAAAATTTCTTTTTTTCGGCGACTATATGTTCGAATTTTCGGATTGGTGACCGATTTTTTTAAAATTTTCGTAAATGAATGCCTTACATTTTCGGAAAATTCTAACTAAAATCACCCCTAGGTCATATAAATAGAGATTAGTCAAACCCTAAACACTTATTGTGTATATCACATGCATGATACATCTTAAAGAAAATTTTAAAAGGCAAAAAAAAAGAATGCTAAATGCTATACAAGAAAAAATATAACAAGTTTTGAATTTATTCTTTTAGAACAGCGGTAATCGCTTTCTTTAAAGGTGAAATTTAGACAAATTCGCATTTTTTTAGCGATCTTATGATGAAATTCGCGTTTTTTTTCGCGATTTTCAGGGAGAAATTCAGTTTTTTCGCGACTTTCTGGCAAAATTCGCGTTTTATTTTAATTGTTTAACGAATCTAACGTTTTTTCGCGATCTTTTGATGGAAACCGCGTGTTTTTCGCGATCCTTTGACGAAATTCGTGTGTTTTTCGCGATCCTTTGACAAAATTCGCGTGTTTTTAGCGATCCTTTGGTGAAATTTGCGTGTTTTTCGCGATCTTTTGGGGGAAATTCGCGTGTTTTTCGCGATCTTTTGGGGAAATTCGCGTGTTTTCGCGATCTTTTGGGGAAATTCGCGTGTTTTCGCGATCTTTTGGGGAAATTCGCGTGTTTTTCGCGATTTTTGGGGGAAATTCGCATTTTTTTCGAGATTTTTGGGGGAAATTCGCGTTTTATGCGATCTTTAGAAGAAATCTGCTTTTTTTCTCGATCTTTAACGAAATTAGCGATTTTTCGTGATCCTTTGAGTAAATTCGCGTTTTTTCGCTGTCTTTTAAGAAATTCGTGTATTTTTAAGAAATCCGAGTTTTCCCGCGATCTGTAGGAGAAATTCACGTTTTTTCACGATCCTTTGACAAAATTTACGAATTTTTCCCGCGATCAAATGACAAAATTTGACGGCATTTTTTTGAAACATATTTGCAAAAAACGCGATTTTTCCGAGATTCTTGGCTAAATGCCAAACATCGATAAAATTTAAAATAGAGGTCGGCTAACAGTGTCGAAAAACGGACTTTACGAACCTAGTGGGAGCCCTGCTATTAAGATTACCCTACCCAATCAATGTTATGCTTCAGATGAATGACGTGCATAAAGGATTTACCGTGAATTTTTCAATCGGGATTTTTTTTTCCTCGGCAGCAATATCGCTTGTATCCGAAGCCGCAATAGAATATAAGGAGTTTCTAAGTAGTGGTTTGTTTATCTAAGTAGTTCTAAGTACTACTTGGGAATGTTTTAATTTCTAAGGAGTTTCCAAGGAGTCTAAGGAGTCTGTGCGAACCCTGCTTTCAGTTACTTTATACTGAAATTTCAAAACTTTGACCTCCTTGAGGAACCGGAAAACAACTTAATTTAAAAAAACCTTTTCAGCCAAAAGTTTAGACATCCAAAAAGGAAAAAAGTTTTCACTATTACACATTAAAATAAAAAAGTTTTTTTTTTACCCTATACTTAAGTTCCACCCTAATGTATAATCAAATTGTAATCAGGTCTGGCTTTCTCCATAGCAGATTTAAAGTAAATTACATATCTGTTTCCTTGCTGAAATATTTGTTGAAGCTGCAACACTAACTTTTGATTTGTTGCTGGAATGTTCTTACAACGAAGTTCAGCCTGTTCCACATTGTCAGACACAAAGTAAATCTGCAAAAATTTAGGCTCCTGATCTGGCAACGGTTGAAGGCTTCCAATTATATGATACACTTGTCCCTGTATCTTGAATGTAGGCATATAGCCAGGTTCTCTTATCCGCTTTGTTGTTCCAAACGATGTCATTTGAAAACATGAGTTGTAACTCCTGATATTAGACAGAAAATGATTTGACTGAAATGATTCCCCGGAAAACATTATACAAAAGCTGTGGAGGATCAGTTAATGGCGAGAGTTTTACCTTACCACTACTACAGCACATGCCTTTACTTCAGAGCTTCACAATATATACAAACCATACACATTGCTCCAACGTTGCATAAAGGGTCTTGAGAATAATCAACAAATGGGTTGTAATTGTATGCTGCATTTTCTTTTTCTATTCAAGCATTCATTCGAGTAGTTGCAACAGAAATGAGTGCCCCTGCCAATCTTGCATCCCTTTCTTCGCTTGTCTCATGTTGACGCAATTGAGACATTGAAATCCTGTTTTGCTTTCGCCTGGCATATCTTTCTTCGCTTGTTTCACATTGGCGTGATTGAGACATCAAAATCCTGTGTTGTGCTTGCCTGGCATACCTTTCTTCGCTTGTTTCATGTTTGCGCAATTGAGACATTGAAATCCTGTTTTGCTTTCGCCTGGCATCTCTTTCTTCGCTTGTTTCACATTGGCGTGATTGAGACATCAAAATCCTGTGTTGTTCTTGCCTAAAACTTTCTTCGTTTGTTTCACGTTGGTGTGATTGAGACATCAAAATCCTGTGTTGTTCTCGCCTAGCATCACTTTCTTCGTTTGTTTCACGTTGGCGTGATTGAGACATCAAAATCCTGTGTTGTTCTCACCTAGCATATCTTTCTTCGTTTGTTTCACGTTGGCGTGATTGAGACATCAAAATCCTGTGTTGTTCTCACCTAGCATATCTTTCTTTGTTTGTTTCACGTTGGCGTGATTGAGACATCAAAATCCTGTGTTGTGCTTGCCTGGCATACCTTTCTTCGCTTGTTTCATGTTTGCGCAATTGAGACATTGAAATCCTGTTTTGCTCTTGTCTTGCAGCCCTTTCTTCAGATGTTTCTCCTTCTCTTCTACGTTGTCCCTCTCTATCACTTTGTTGCCTATTCCTGAAACATTTTTTTTTTCTTGGTGGTCGAGGCATTTTTTAGATATAAACACCCACACAAAATAAAAAAAATAAAAGACCTGTAGAAACCAAATCCTAAATATACCTAAATTTGTATATTCAATCAACAAAAATATAAAATCACTGCAGAACAGCCGCTAAAGCATTGGTATCAAAATATACAAATGCAGTAAGTTATCATTGCCAATTTCGGAAATGAAATACATAACTGTACGTGAAAAAAGTGAATACGTGAAAAATAATATAATGATCAAGACTACCTTATCATATTATCAGACTTGACAATCCGGTGAAAGTCTATGGGTGAGATTGTCCCCAATAATTGCCAACTTATTCACTGACTTTGGCCGTAAGTTACGCCACCTGGTGCATACTACTGGTAACACTATGTAAACAAATGTATAGTGAAAAATGGAAAATATTGTGTTATTGACATTAAAAAATATTTTTTGAATTCCACTAAAATAAATACGTAAAATCAAATTATTTCGCACAATTATTTTCTGGCTTTTAAAAATGAAGATTTAAATGCAAGATTTATTGGCTCTTTTTCAGTAAAGAGGACTTTGCGGTTTTTTTTTGTTTTTTTTTTAAATCTCAGCGCAATTCGGGCTTCAAAAAGTGAGATTTGTTGCCAAATGATACAAACAGTTACGAAAAGAAAAATTTATGAACTGTTAGCTTGTTTTATAAGAATTTACATGTATAAATTTAATTTACAGATATTATTATTGTTTTTTATACACAATTTACTTATCTGTAAATAAAAATAGATAAATTGCTTTTTTATATTAAATAAATTGTATAAATATTGAAAAATATTGCTTCTTTATATGAAACAGTGAATAGGTTTTTATGTAATCTGTTCCACAGCCAAAGTTAGCTGCAAAAAGCGCGATGCTGTAACAATGTGGTATCATTTATACAGTTTTAAAATAAAATTAGTTTTGCGCCAAAGTACATTTACTGTAATAAGAGGGCATAATACTGTAATAAGCCAATTGGCTGTAGGTCTGGTTAATGAAGAATCCCAAACTAAGATTTAAAAACACCAAAATCGTAGCACGACAATAATTTATCTTTTCGGGTAAAAGTTGAAGAACACGTATAAATTTAAGTGATTATTAAACTTTTGGCACAGATGTCATATATTGACGCGATTTTTTTTTCTGTCGCCAATGTCATATACGCAGCGGGTACTTAACTGGCGACAAAGTGTCGTTATTTTGCTTGATACGGTAACCTGGATGTTATTGTTTATGATGTTGATGTTTTCGCCAAATTTGCTGTATATAGCATCTGTGCCAAACTTTTTTATGTTTCCAATTTTTTAAAGTGTTTATGGCTTCAGTCCATTTGTTTGTCCTATCCGTGTTTTACCTTTCCTAAAATACTTTGATTGTCGCGAAATCTATATATGTTATTATTATTATATTATTAAGGCTGCTAATTGCAAGATTCGTGCTTAGATAAATTTTAGTACATTATGAAGTGCATTGAA
This sequence comes from Maratus speciosus, assembly GCA_963932465.1. Classification (NCBI taxonomy): domain Eukaryota; kingdom Metazoa; phylum Arthropoda; class Arachnida; order Araneae; family Salticidae; genus Maratus; species Maratus speciosus. The sequence continues at coordinate 151,511,559 of OZ010793.1, read as the reverse complement.
CTTCTATATATCATATACAGACGTACATAATTTCTCATATACACAGTAAAAAAACATAACACATGTGAGTTACAACAAAGATATTAATTATGCGCCAAGATATGCCAATTGGCTGTGGACCCGATTATGAAACTTTTCATGAATGGCTAGTGTATTAAAAATCGCAGAAGTCAAACTTTACTCTGATGTGTAAAACATTGTGATCGGAAATCTTTCGTGAATGATAGAAAATCGAGGCAACAGGTAAAAAATATCACTAAAAATCGCATTAAAAATCGCTAAATTGCAAAATCGTACATTGCTAAATTTACTATATCAGGCTGAAAGTTTGAAACCAAATTTTATTACAGAAAGTCAAAAAAATCGCCGTAGAACTCTAAAAAACACCAAAATTCGCATTGAAAAATAAATTAAAAATCAATAAATATTAAAAAAAATCGCAGGGGTCAAAATTTACTTTAAAGCGGTAAAAAATATTTCATAAATGACAAAAAATCAACTCTAAACTCAAAAAATCGCATAAATTCAAAATTCGTAGCGTACAAAATTTAGTACATTAGGCTAAAAGTTTGAAACAAAACTCCTTTTACCAATATCAAAAAATAGCCGTAAAATGAGAAAAACACACTAAAAATCGCATAAAAAATTCAAAAATTGCTGCACGAATTCCGAATAAACTTTTTTGAAAAGAGAACAAAATTTACTATATTGGGTTAAAAGAAAGAAACCGTATTCTTCTTACTTATATGGAAAAATCGCCTTGAAACTTAAAAAAGTGCTAAAAATCGCATATAAAATTAAATTAAAAAAATGCAATCAAAAAATCGAAAATCGGGCTTCGAGGCGCAAAACTTCATATATAGACATACTTTTTCCCCAAATTTTGTAGCCCTACGTGCAGTGGTCTCTTCAGAACACCGTCGACACACTCACTCACACACAAACTTCTTTCCTTATTATTATAGATGAACCTGAAATTTATATACTGCAAAATCTAATAAAAAGACCGAATCTCGAACTGAATGAACCTCAAACCGTGTCCCTGCTGCTTCACTTCATTGTCGACGGGTATAGGGAAACAATGCTTTTACCCCTGACTTATCTCGGGGCAGCCGTTGAAGTTGTTAAAGGACCTTTCAGCAGGCATGCTGTGCATGCACTGCAAAATCTTGTAAAAAAAACTATGTTGAATATTTTAGTTCCAGATTCCACCACCCGGGGTGGAACTATATTCTTAAAAAAATTGTTTCTGAATAAAACTCTGTTAAATAACCTTCTGTAGATATTAGTCAAGGGGATGGTGGACTTAAGCAAGAATTTAAGAGATTTGCTGAAATTACTATTAAAAAATAGTGGTAAGTATACTTTTGAAATTTTTATATTAAGTAATATTTATCTCAAAACTCTGTCAAAAAGCTGCATCTAAAACCGTAGAAAACTGTATGGTTTTAAATATATGATCGCCTCCCGCCAAAAAGAAATTTTATCACCCCCCACCCCTCCCAAAATTTGATGCCCTCTATTTTTTAAAATCTTTAATATGTGTTATAAACTATCTGAAACTTACAAATTGATCAGTTCATCAGTCTAATTTTAACCTACCCATACATTATCAGATTTGCGTTTCAACGATGCATTTCTTTTCCTTTTTAAAAATCGAATTTTTTATAAAACAAAAATTTGTGAATTGATTTTTATAAAGTTTAGATATTATTAAACAGTGTTTAAAGATAGGGCTAAATGCATAACTTTAAAATCTCAAAATGGTGTGATTTAAAAAATGACGACGTTCCAAATAATCTTAGTATAAAAAATCCCTGTCGGCTCGGCATTCAGGCGGAGGTAGATTTCGAAGTTAAGTATTAATTTCACCAACAAAAACTAAATCAAGATTGGAGATAAACCCAGTTTAACAATTTTATCTGGCCACTTTTGACGGATTTTTAATTTCATTTTTCTGTAAGAGTTGGTTTTATCAGAATCATGTTAAGGCAGTATTAAAAATATATATATATATTTCCATGCTCAACAACTCGACATTTTCTGACACAGTTTCATACTCAATTTTAAAAGTAAAAAAAAGCATGAAACTTACTGACATGATTTTTTGAAGAGAATAAGCTACCTGTTTTTTTTTTTTTTTTTTTTTTTTTTTTTTTTTTTTTTTCGTTCAATTAATTAAAACTTGATTTACAAATGATTATTGTCTTAGTACGACCATTTTTTTTCATTTCCAGCGCTATCGCTTCGGGAAATTCGGCTCAAAACGCACACTTTGACAGCATTTTTTGAAATATATTCTGCCATTATAAAAAAAAAAATTGACCAATACGGCACATTATATAGTTTCTGAATAAGAGAACCTGCCAGTTGGATGAGTTTGACAGCAAAAAATGATTTTAAAAATGAGTCAGAAAATAAGCAATTTGGATTTGACTACATACTTAATACGATAATTTTTTCATCAACCCCTATTTTTGTTTAATTTGTTTTTGTTCGTTCTTTTTTATCTTTGTTTTCTAGCAATGCATAAATAAGGCTTCTAAGAAAAAAAAAAAAAATAGAGAAAGTATGAAAAGGACCTCCAGAAAAAAATATTTTTTTGAAATAACAAATATTAATACTATATATATATTTTTTAACAGAAGATTCTGTTACAACTTCCTAAAAGTAGGCTGTTTTTGCTGTATGATTCCATCTTGAGCCTACGGATTGGAAACGCTTTAAAGGTGGAAAACGCAATATGTAAATTTTTTTTGGAACTGTCAATATTTTTTTTTTTTTTTAAATATGTATAAAAAGTACCATTAGTAATAGAAATGTATCGTGAACATGGACATATTTTATTTTTACTTTTTGTAACTCCATAGGTTAACTCTACTGACATTCAGACAGACAGATCCTACAGATGGGGGACATCTTTGTATTAGTCACGCAGTCTTTTTCATTTTTTATTACTTTTGTACAATCTGAACGGTCTGACGAATCCATCTCTACCTTTTTTAGATCACAGGCTATCAAAGCCCGAGAGCTTATGTGCCTGTAGGTTCTGTATGTACATACGAAATGCGATAACTCTTGATAGAAATATCCGATATGCTTCAATTTTTTTTTTCTAGGTTCATTCTGATATGGCACTTCCCCGATTCATTTTGGGGGTTCATTGGTTAAGCATAAAGGGGGAACGGGGTGAAAATCCCCCTTAATTTAGATAAATGGGTTTTTCAGGCAGAATTTTCCAATTTGCCTCAAATTTTGTAAATAGATTCATTCAGGTAAGGTGCTCCTCCGATTACTTTTGGGGGTTCATTGGTTAAGTATAAAAGGGGAAAGGGGCTAAACCCTCCTTAATTTAGATAAGTTGGTTTTTCAGGAAGAATCTTCCAATTTGCATCAAATTTTGTAAATAGATTCATGCTGATAAGGTGCTTCTCTGATTACTTTTGGGGGTTCATTGGTTAAGTATAAAGGGGGGAACAGGGGCTACCCCTCTTTAGTTTAGATAAGTTGGTTTTTAAGGCAGAATTATCAGATTTGCGTCAAAATTTGTAAACAGGTTAATTCTGAAAAGGCTGTTCCTTGATTACTTATGGGGGTTCATTGGTTAAGTATAAAGGGGGGCTTGGGGACTAATCCCTCCTCCATCTAGATAAATGGGTTTTTCTGTCCGATTTGCTTGAAATTTAGTATCCCATTTTATTCTGATATGGTGCTTCCCTGATGAGATTTGGTGGATTATTTGTTAAGCATAAAGATGGGAAACAGGGGGGGTTTGGGTTTTGGCTAATCCCCATTTAATTTATTTTTCGGGGACATTGTTCTTTGAAATAAGAGTATAATATATAATTAGTTTGAATAGCCTGTGAGCTCAATGCCACCAGTTTAACTGAGCACTTTTCAGTTTATTTCATTGTTGCGACTTTCTTTTCTTTTGTTGATGACCACAGAACAGGTGGAAAAGAAAGACCAGACTATATTTTTATAGCTTACACAGAAGTAGAGTTTTTATGTAACTTCACTATGATTTTAAAATGCAGGACAAACAGGGTGTTTACTAATTCTGTGTTTGAGTAACTTTGTTTTCGCTGACATACTTAGAAGGAATCATAATGCAGACAAATTTCGAAAATTAAAACCTTCATTAGCATTCAATAAGCATTTTTAATTATCTCGGATAATTATATATAAAAAAAAAATCCCAGCCTAAAGTACATTAGGACTTGTTTTCACCTATCCTTATCCAAATTTGCTGATTGCTACACCATAATAAATTTCTCTAGATGTCGCCTACAGACACACACAGGAACAAACATCTTTCTTTTAATAATACCACAGGATTCAAAGCAGGCTCGTTTGGGTTAAAGATCATATTGCACAGAATAATGATAAAAACCATTTTTTAATTGAAAATTAATATATTTTTTTACATTTAATATATTTTTTAGATTGCACTCACCTGACCAATACCAAAAAGCACTTTTATTTGAAAAATATTATTATACATTCAATTAGTTTTGAAATTTATTAAAAGCAATACTCTCATATTAGCCACATGCCATTGTTAATAGCTAAATAAATCACCCAAGATAGGAACCATTTGATTCCTATTATTTCAGCGATTAAGCGCATAATTCGATTACATATCATTTAAATTTGTACTTTATTTGTATTATTCTTTTTTTTTTTTTTTTGGTGAAGTTTTAATTTCATATTGAAAATCTGCTGGAAACAAATGCTGAACTATTTATATTGTTTTAAATGCAAACTGTTAATCTATCATAATTGTGCAGTACACGACAGATTTTTTAAATTCATGCTTAGAAATTATTTAAAAAAATATAAAGCAGGGTTCCCAGAAAACATGAAGGGCAAATTCCCTGACTTTCCATGACCAAATCTCAAAAAAGTCCCTGACTTTCCCTGGCCAAACGGGCATATAACGAAATTTGCTACTTATTTTTTCAATCCTTTTTGAAACAGCGATTTTTTTCCCGAGACTATTTGATGAATTTCGCGTCATTTTTTTTTTTTCTTCTTTAAGACTTTTTAGAAAATATTTGTAAATTTCCTGACTTTTCCTATATATTTTGAAATTTCCCTGACTTTCCATGACTACTTTGAAATTCCATGACTTTCCAGATTTTCCCTGATGCTGGGAACCCTGTAAAGTCTGTAAATTAAGATAGTTTTTGAACAAATACCATTTGAAAGGTTTTTTTTTTTTTTTTTTGAATATTTGAATCGAATATTTAATCGAATTTGAATATTTGAATATTTATAATTTGAATCGAATTTGAATATTTGAATATTTGAATTGAATATTTGAACTATCTTGAATATTTGTGTTAAAGTATATATATGTTTTAAAACTTATGACATGTACGCTATTTTTTGGCTGTATGATAAACTATGAAATCTTAGTGTGTTTTTAATGTCTGAAAATAAAATTGGTAGAACAAATGATGATTATACCATTTGAAAGTTCATTTTTTCCCCTTTTTGACGTGTGAAAATTGAAATTGTGTAATGTTCAGAAGTTAAAAAGTTACCAATAAAAACAAAATTGACTGTCCTGGCTTTAGTTACCATTGATATAATGCCAGTATTATTCATGACATGTTATTCTTTTCATTTTTGAATAAGACTAACGGAGATAAGTCTGTTTTTCTCAAATGGGAAAAAACAATGAACCCGGGGTAGGCGGGAAGGCTCCATTGATAACAGAAGTGTAAGCCCGCTCTGGGCTCCAATGAAATGAGCCTTGAATTATTGGGATTTTTTATTTCGACCTATATAGAATTCACATTGTCAGCCTCATCATTAACACTGCTATAGGAATAGGAACCAATATGTTATTTTTTCAACTTAAATTTGATCATTGAAGTAGCACATTATCACATAATGTAGTTTGTGCAAATGTTAGTAGGTACATTTTACCAATCTATGTCCTTGGAGCCTCTTAGCATTCTATAATAAAATACAAGATTTACAGCTTTCTGTACACCAAGTCTATTTCTTAATTTAGTGTGGATAAGTGAAAAGTTAAAAAAAATTCGCTCTATGGGTAAAGAACTACAAGGTACGATGTTTGATAAAGTATATATTTTAATTATACCAACAGATGTCGCTACATTGCAGATATAAAAATGTAAGAAGTCTGTACTACAAAACTATAAGCTGTGAGAAAAAGACACGGCCCTTTAAATTTGTAGTTTTTTTCTAAGCTGTGTGAAAAGGACATTGTTTTTTGTTTTTAGTTTTTGTTCGAAGTTCTACTTCGAGAATGTGTTCTTTTTAATAAGTTTTAGTTTAGATTGTTGTGTATTGTGATCCGAGCTGTGTCCGGAATTGAGTGTGGTGAGATTGTATACAATAAACGGTATTTAAAAAGAGAATGAGAATTTTAATGAGAGTAAGAGTGCTTTTCTTATAATTCCGGGCCAAAAGCGATTCATATTATGGTCCGTCTTCAGTACCGGAGAGAAACCAGGAGGGTGTGATAAATATTTACCGAAAAGTAAAAGTTAGAAAGCTTGTAATCAACATGTCATCGTTTAAGTGCTTAAGCGGCTAAAAGTGTGAATCACAGCTGCGTGTCTTGACCTTGTGTTTTCCTTTTCGCACATGGATTAATTATTTAAAGAGTCGAGGAGTAAGTGTATACCCATTTAATTTATATATTTTTTGTCAAAATGAGTTTGAAAGAGTTGAAAGAGCTTAAAGCTAAAAAGAAAACAAATAAAACTAGTTTGACAAAATTAAAAGATCGATTATCAGGTTCTGAACTAGAGCCTACTTCTCATAAAGGAGAAACACAATAAGCTGGTTCTAACTTTTTCTGAATTATTTGACGCGATTTATAAAGATGAAATTAATGATTTTATCAAAGAAAACGAGGAAATAAATCAGTCATTAGAGAATTTAGAATTTGAACTCAGCAAAAAGCTTTCAAAAACAAAATTTCAGAATGTTAATTTGGAAAATGCTTCAAAAGGTTGATAATAATATAAAATTGCCGAAGCTGACTCTTCCGATATTTACGGGAAATTTGCATGAGTGGCTTTCTTTTAAAGATATATTTAAGGCCACTGTACATGATAACTCAAATTTATCAGGGGCAATGAAATTGCAATATTTAAAATCTTCATTAAAGGGAGATGCTTTTAGAATCATTCAATCCATTTCAATTGTGGATGCTAATTATGAAGTTGCATGGTCGCTTTTAGAGGAACGGTATTCAAATTCAAGAGAACAAGTTTACGTGCATTTAAAACGTTTTATAAATATTCCTGTTATTCAGAATGAGTCCCCAACAGCATTATTAAATTTAATAGACATTACAAATGAGTGCACTAGGTCATTAGAGATTTTAGAACAAAAAGTTGAGGGGTTTTCTACTACCATGTTTGCTTACATTTTAGCTCAAAAATTAGATGCAAATACAAAAATGTGGTGGGAAAGACATCTTAAGCAGGATAATTTACCAAGTTTAACTCAATTGCTAGAATTTTTGAGAGACCATGCGCGTACACTAAGTGCGTCCAAACAAGTAAATACAAAATGAAATTTTCAAAGCGAAAGCCATACAAGGCATAGCTTTTCAAAGGTGACTTCCATGGTTACGAGTTTAAATGAAAAAAGTCCTTCCGGACGGTGCCGGGAGGAAGAGGTAGCTTTCATATTCCTTATTTTTAAAAAGCCAACTTATATTATTCAAACACATGAAGCTCAATTAAGTGGAAACCGAATGTGGGAGATTCAATACTAATTTTTATCAATACTAAATCATTATGAATGACAATTTCGCGAAATTAGTCAGCTTTATCCAAGCTGCTTTTATTTAAAGTCACTTATATTTGGCTGCCAAATTCGACGATTTCTTAAAGTGCCTGCCATTTTAAGACAACATGGTAGATGAGGCTAACCAGAGAACTTGGTCGAGACCTTAGTAATTGCTGTGCACATGCTCACTCATATCGGAATCGGTTGATATATTCGAGTGCTGTCGCAGGCAAAAAATCAGATTTTTCAAAATGTCACCCACTTTAGAAATTGAAACTGCTGTATCTGAGCCATTTTTTAAGATAAAGACAAACAAAAAATGCTCCTGAATCCTTATATCAAGGTCAAATACTTAAGAAAGAAACCTTTTTCAATTTCTAATTTTTTTGCACCTCACTTTAAATATAATTTTTTTTTTTAATTTAATAACCGCCATTTTGAAACAAGATGGCTGATGAAGCTGGCCAGCGAACTTGGTCGAGATATTAATGTATACTATCCACATGCCTTCTGCCATCGAAATAGGCAAATAAGTGTGGTATCGCGTGACAAATACGAGATCGTTTCAAAGTGTTAGCCATGACAGAAATTCAAAGTGCTATAATTCAACCACTTTTTAAGATATAAACAAAAGAACAAATTTTCAGAAACAAAAACTGCTCCAGAATCTTTGTATCAAGGCCAAACACATAAAAAAAACTTTTTCATTTTCCAATTTTTTAATACCTAATTTTAAATTTTAAATTACTTTTTTTTTTAAATGGCAACCCTTTTGAAACAAGATGGCGAATGAAGCTGGCCAACGAACTCGGTCGAGACATTGGTATGTACTATGTACAGACCAAGTTACATTCAAATCGGTTCATAAATACGCCTGTTATCGCGTGACAAAAATCAGGTCGTTTTAAAATGTCAGTCACAATAGAAATTCAAAATGTTATAACTCAGCCATTTTTTTAGATGTAGACGAAACAAAACCTGTTCCGGAATCTTTGTATTAAGGTAAAACACATACAAAGAAAATCTTTTTCATTTTCCAATTTTTTGGTATCTCATTTTAATTTTTTTTTTTAAATATTTTTAAATGGCCACCATTTTGAAACAAGATGGCGAATGAAGCTGGTCAACGAACTCGGTTGAGTTATTTGTATGTACTATGTACACACCAAGGTACATCCAAATCGGTTCATAAATACGTCTGTTATCACGTGGCAAAAATCAGGACGTTTCAAAATGTCTGCCACGCTAGAAATTCAAAATGCTATAACTCAGCCATTTTTAAAGATATATACGAAACAAAAACTGCTCCCGAATCTTTTTAGCAAGGTCAAACACATAAGAAAAAAATATTTTTTCAATTTTCAATTTTTTGCTACAGCATTTCAAATTTAAATTTTTCTTAAAATTTTAAATGGCCGCCATTTTTAAACAAGATGGCGGATGAAGCTGGCCAACGAACTCGTTCGAGACATTGGTCTGTGCTATGTATAAACGAAGTTACATCCAAATCGGTTCATAAATACGCCTTTTATCGCTGACAAAATTCAGGACGTTTCAAAATGTCAGCTTCGCTAGAAATTCAAAATGGTATAACTCAGTCATTTTTTAAGATATAGACGAAACAAAAACTGCTACGGAGTCTTTGTATAAAGGTCAAATACATAAGAAAAAAATATTTATCCATTTTCAATTTTTTAGTACCACATTTCAAATTTTAAATTTTTTTTAAAAATTTTAAATGGCCGCCATTTTGAAACAAAATGGCGGATGAAGCTGGCCAACGAACTCGGTCGAGACATTGGTATGTACTATGTACACACCGAGTTACATCTAAATCGGTTCTTAAATACGAGAGTTACAGTGTGACATAGGTCAGATATATATATATATATATATATATATATATATTGATATATATATATATATATATATATATATATATCAATTTTGAACGGAGGGTGGTTTCGGGGTCTGGGGGTCATGATCGATGAAAATATACCAAAATTTTTTGAAATCGCTTTCCTCCGAACGGCTGCAATAGGTAGCTTTTTGTAAAGAAAGCTACCTAAAAATATGCACAAATGTGTTGTATGTAACCAGGAAAATCACAGTGTTTTTAAATGTCCAAAATTCCAAAAATTTAATGTACAGGACAGAGTAGAATTAAAAAACATAATTTGTGTTTCAATTGTCTTTCACAATACCACTGCGTCAAAAAATGTAATTCGACATTTTCGTGTGCCAAATGCCATAAACGGCACAATATACTTCTTTGTTTTGATAAGCGTGAGAGAAATTCCGCTGCAATGGGAAACACAAAAAATTCTAGCGATAAAGAAGCGCCAAACTCACAGGCAGCGAATGAAGGTAGACAAACATTAAATGCTGACGCGATACCCTTTGAGATAAATAACCAAATTCAGAATTTCGCTGATACTGCGAATGTGAGATCGAGTAATGTTAAAACAGTTCTTCTTTCCACTGCGGTTGTTTATATGAGAGATAAATTCGGAAATAAAATTCCAGTGCGTGCCTCATTGGACAATGGATCAATGAGCAATTTTTTTAACTTTGCAGTTAGTTGAAAGATTAGGAATTCGCAAAGAAATAAATAATGTTTCGGTATCGTGTTTAAGTGGATCCTCAGTGGCAGTAGATCAGTAATAATTCGGGAGATTATAGTCGGGAGTTAGATTTTCTTATTATACAAAGGATTTCGCAAATTATGCCCTCAAAATATATCAATATTTCAGAGCTAGAAATTCCAGAGTCAATCATTCTGGCTGATCTTGAATTTAATAGGCCAGGAAAAATCGATCTTTTGCTAGGAGCGGAAGTATTTCTAGAATTGATAAAGGTGGGTCGTATGAATGTATCAAATTCTAAATTAACTAGCTGACCCGCCCGGTGTTGCCCGGGCCCATAATAATATTCTTATAAATGAATCTGAAATTTTTATCGCAGGTCCGTACAGAGGGGGGCAGGTGGAGACGGTGCAAATTACCAGGGACGACTCTTGTTCAGTTCCAAAGTTGTAAGTGAAAGGTTAAGTTTTCTAATTTTTATATGTCTCATACTTTAAACTTTTTTAATCGAAATTAACTGATGAATTTAATTAAAATGTAATTATATTTTCCATAATTTTATTTTTTATTTAAAATCTTTATATGAAAAAGCAATTACAAACACAACATAAAGAGTAATGCTGAAAAAGAAATAATAAAATTGTAAGCAAATATTACTATATAGATTTTTTTTTTTAAGTACCATCCACCAAAATTATTTTCTAATAGAGCAACGCCTGTTTATAACGGAATCCTAAAATAAACGAAAAAAAAAAAGTTCCAGCTCTTTCCCCCTCCAAAAAAATGCTATTATGCTTTGTTCAATTTAAATAATCTGCATAAAACTGAATTTATCACTGGTCGTTTTCGTTTCCGTCTAAGCAGGTTTTATTGTATCTTACTTCTGGGGGGCCCGTAATAATATTCTTAAATGAACCTGAAATTCGCAGGTCCGTACAGTCAAAACTACCTGTCCGTACAAAATTACTTTTTACGTTATGACAACATTTTGTAAACTTCTTGCTGCTGTTTAATTCGCATTTCCAATACAGTGCTTTGCAGAAATTGCACGTTTCACCCACAGTTATGCATGCCCCGAAACATTTAAATCAGTAAATTGGATTTCAGAAGCAACACGTGCATGCTACAGTTATTAGGCCTATTTTGCCAATCGCTTAATGAAGTTCTCGATCAATTCTATTTGGATTTCGAATCTATTTCTATTCGACTCAAATTCGGCTTCTTCTTCACTGTCAAGCATTCACCAAGATTTTTTACGGGCATTTCAAATGATATTTTGAAGCTACATAATTGCAGTGAAAGATATTGCATGGAAAAAGTGAAACGTAAACAAACCCGATCGCCCTAAATCCTGCCAAGGATTCTTACACAATAACCAATCAGACACGTTTCTCGGACGTTGCCATTAAACAACAGCAAATAATCGCGATTTCTGTGCCACGTACATTAGCGTAATATATATATAGATACTGCAAAATACGGTGTTTGGTTGCATAGTGAGTGGGAGTGTTTACGACTGTAGCGGTCAGGAGCAAGTACATTGTGGGTTAGTTAATAAAACAGATTTAAATTTCGAAATGAGAAAACTTTGGGAAATAGAACAAGTAGAGGAGACCGCACCATTGAGAAATACCGAAGAAAAATCATGCGACACCCACTTTATAAACACACATCAGAGAGACATATCAGGCAAATTCATAGTACAAATGCCCTTGAAAAAGGATCCTAGTTCATTGGGAGAATCAAAACAATTTGCGGAAAATAGATTAAAATCACTTTGGAATAGGCTAGTTAAAAATCCAAATCTCTTAGAGTTATATTGTGCATTTATGTCCGAGTATAGAGAATTAGGCCATATGGAGGAAGTAGAGGAGCCAAATGAGTCGATACGTGCAAATTACCTTCCTCACCATGGAGTCTATCGCCCAGATAAAAGTTCCACAAAACTAAGAGTTGTCTTCAATGGCTCACATGCAACTTCTTCCGGAGAATCCCTAAATTCTATACAATTGAATGGAGGTGTCATTCAAGATGACTTGTTCAGCATAATACTTAGATTTTGTACACATCGTTATACCTTTATGGCAGATGTAAAAATGATGTATCGCATGATACTTATTGATAAGAGTCAACGTGATTTACAGCGCATAGTTTGGAAAGATACTGTAAATGGTGAGGTGAAACATTACAGACTGTGTACTGTTAAGTATGGAACGACTAGTGCCCCATATTTAGCAATGCGATGTCTTAAACAGCTTGGTATAGACGGTGAATCCCAATTTCCGTATGCTTCAGCTGTGGTACAGTTGGATTTCTACATGGATGACGTATTGACTGGTGCAGCTGATTTAGAATCGGCTAAGAGACTGCAAGCTGAATTTATTCAATTATTAAGTACTTGCGATATGAAGTTACACAAATGGTTCAGTAATCATCCAGAATTAATGGAGCCAGTGTGTAAATCCGAGAACTACACTTTTGAGAAAATGAGTGAAACTAAAGCCTTAGGACTTTGTTGGAAAGCCCATGACGATACGTTTACTTTTAGTGTATCGTTCAGTGATCAAACTAAGGTGACTAAGAGAAGTGTTCTGTCAAATATCGCTCGCATATTTGATCCATTAGGATTGCTAGGTCCAGTGTTGACGAAAGCAAAGATTTTCTTGCAAAGACTGTGGAGACTAAACATTGATTGGGATGATTCTCTACCCAAAGCGGAACTTGATGATTGGTTGCAGTTCCGAGAATCGTTAACGGCCATCAACAACGTAAATGTTATTAGATATATTTTTACAAACGATCCAGTGCAATTTAAAATTTGTGGATTTGCAGATGCGTCTGAAAAAGCATACGGTGTAGTTTTGAATGTTGTTTCTTCAAATTCTTCAGGTGAACAAACTTCTCAGTTGCTCTGCAGTAAAGGTCGAGTTTCACCGATCAAAACAATTACCATCCCACGTTTAGAACTGTGTGCTGCAGTTTTATTAACAAAATTGATGGTAAAGGTTTCCAAAATCTTAAAGGTTCCTAAAGAAGCTATCTACTATTATTCAGACAGTACTATTGTGTTGTGCTGGCTTCGCAAACAACCATGTGATTTAAAAACTTTTGTGGCATCGCGTGTATCTTCAATTCAAAATCTTTCTGACATTAACCATTGGAGTCATGTGGCATCTGCTGACAATCCTGCCGATCTTGTATCTCGAGGTGTGGATCCCGACAAACTTTTTCAGGAAAGCTTATGGTGGCATGGTCCCCATTTCCTAACCCAACGAACTGAGCATTTTTCAAATAGTTTTGAACTGGAGCAAAGTGATAAGGACTTATATTCGTGTGAACTCAAAAATACTGTTTCAGAAACTTCATTATTAATTACGGACTGTGCACCTTTTATTGACAATTTTTTGCAATTAAGTAATAATTATGCTAAACTAATTAGAATTCTTAGCTATGTTTTTAGGTTCATTCAGAATCTCAAGGAACCAAAAGCAAGGTGTTCAGGTAGGTTAACATCTGCTGAGTTGAAGAGAGCTGAAGAATATATGGTAAGATCTGTGCAACAAAAAGAATTCAGTTCTGAATTCACATTGTTAACCAGTGACCCGGAGCCGAACAATTTTTGATGCTCCAGCTCCGCTCCTAGAGAAAATACTGTAGCTCCAGCTCCAACTCGGCTCTGCGCTTTTGAGTTGCAGATTTTAATTTACACGTTGAATTTTTTGCTCACAAATACTTTCTACCTTCATTAAAGATCTGACAAAATGCATTTTTCTTCTCATCAAACTTCAAATGCTTGTTCAGAAAGTATGACATCTTTTAGCTTTTGCTTTTAAAATAGAAAGTTTGGTGGAATTTTAAACACAAAAATCTTAAATTTCTTCTACACTTTTCAAACAGCCAAAATTGTACAACTACACATGCAAACAACAGGCGGCCATATTTGTTTTCGAATAGTGTTGTCACTTAGTTCAAGTAGAAAGTAGAAGTAAAGTAGTGTTACCATGTTTCGAGAAGGTTTCCTTCTCTAATAATAATAATAAAAACCTAAAAAATGATATAATTAAAATACTGAATAATGATGTACAGTAGAAGATCTTTATAACGCAAACCTAAAAATGCAAGGTTGTGCGTTATATAGAATTTTGCATTATATGGATCACATTTCACACATCATTAAATTTACCTTATAAACATGACCATATAAATCTGAAACATACCAAAATACATTAGAGTATCTTTATACTGCACTTCTTGTCACCAGGAATTATCCAAATTATAAATTTTTGCATTATATGGTCATTTTATATTGTTTATTTTATAAACATGGTCCAACTATACCTGGACCCAATCATTCATTATATTACTCATTTCCAAAAATATAATATTTATTGTAATAGCAATTTTTTTTCATTAAAAAGTTTTGAATTAAGGAGATAAAGTTGAATTAATGTATCAAATGTAGTTTTCTAGAGAGTAGCAATTTTTACGATGTGGGATTTCAGGTGCTTCTTACCTGCAAAATTCATTGTTTACATCTGAGAAGTTGTGCGTTATATGGATATTGCGTTATATAGAATCGCGTTATAAAGATCTTCTATTGTAATTAAAATATTTTAAGCCTAGAAATTTAAAAGACTGAAAAAAAAAAAAAAAGATTTAAAAGAATATTAAAAACTAAAGGAGCCCTGGAGCTGGGGAAAATTTAGAGCTCCAGCTCCAGGGAAAACACAGCTCCGGAGCGCTCCGGCTCCGGGCTCCAGCTCCGGGTCCCTGTTGTTAACTAAGGGTAAGGAATTACCAAAAAATAGTAGATTGATTTCTTTAAACCCTTTCGTAGATAAAAATAATGTAATCAGAGTTGGAGGTCGCCTCCAAAATAGCATGTTAAGTTATGTTCAAAAACATCCAATTGTACTGCCTTCTAAACATAAACTTACAGAATTAATTATTGAAAGTTATCACAAAAAATATCTACATATAGGACCACAAAATTTACTTTATTGTGTTCGTAGGGAATTTTGGCCTCTAAATGGTAGAGCTATTTGCAGAAAAATTGTACATAACTGTGTTATATGCTTTAGGGCCAAACCTAAAATATCAGAACAAATTATGGGCGAGCTTCCTAAGGATAGAGTGAATGTAGACTTTGTTTTTAATTGCACAGGAACTGACTTCTGTGGCCCATTTTTGATTAAATATAAAGGTCAACGTAAAGGTATTTTTCATAAGGTTTATGTTTGTATTTTTATTTGTATGGTAACTAAGGCAGTACATCTGGAAATAGTTAGTGATTTAACATCGGAGGCCTTTATTGCCACTTTAAAGAGGTTTTTTGCCAGACGAGGCAAACCTCGAAAAATATTCAGTGATAACACTGGCAATTTTGTAAAAACTAATTTAGAGCTTAAAAAGTTGCAAGATATGGTAAACAAACCAGACAACAAACTTGCAAATTACTTGTTGTCTGAAAATATTGCATGGGAATTTATTCCCCCTAGAGCTCCTAATTTTGGAGGTTTATGGGAGTCAGTCAGGAGTCAAGTCCTTCAAGTATCACTTAAAACGTGTTGTGGGCAATGCTAAATTAACCTATGAAGAAATGTTAATTGAAGGCATTTGAACCAAATTGAACCAAATTGAAGGCATTTTGAATTCTCGCCCACTTACTCCCTTGAGTTCAGATATTGATGACGGAGGTCTTGACCCCTGGACACTTTCTTATTGGTCGCCCACTTAATGCCATTGCTGAAACTAATTTGAGTAATACTGAAAATAACAGATTAAACCTATGGCAGAAAACCACAAAAATGGTTCAGACTATCTGGAAAAAGTGGAAAAATAGTTATTTAAGTACATTACAGCAGAGAAATAAGTGGGTGATAGCAAAAGACAACCTTAAAATTGGAGATATGGTTGTGATAAAGGAAGATGATCTTCCAGCTTGTAAATGGTTATTAGGAAAAATTGTAGAGGTATTTTGTGGCAATGACAATAAGGTAAGAGTCGTAAGTGTAAAAACCCCAAATGGAGTATTCAAAAGAGCAGTGTCAAAAATTGCCGTATTACCTCTGGAAAATTAATTCATTTTTTGCTAAGAAAGTGTGTATTATTGTAATATTGCTTTATTAATTGTGTTAAATATTTGTATAAGTTTAAATTAACTGTGACTCATTTATGTTATATTATAATTTTTATTCTTTGCAATGGTTGTAATTGTAGTGGTTTAGTTTGAAACCCCCCTCAGAGGTTTCAAGAGGGGCGGTATGTTTGATAAAGTATATATTTTAATTATACCAACAGATGTCGCTACATTGAAGATATAAAAATGTAAGAAGTCTGTACTACAAAACTATAAGCTGTGAGAAAAAGACACAGCCCTTTAAATTTGTAGTTTTTTTCTAAGCTGTGTGAAAAGGACATTGTTTTTAGTTTTTGTTCGAAGTTCTACTTCGAGAATGTGTTCTTTTTAATAAGTTTTAGTTTAGATTGTTGTGTATTGTGATCCGAGCTGTGTCCGGAATTGAGTGTGGTGAGATTGTATACAATAAACGGTATTTAAAAAGAGAATGAGAATTTTAATGAGAGTATGAGTGCTTTTCTTATAATTCCGGGCCAAAAGCGATTCATACGGAGTGAAGATTTACTATTAAATGTATGAATTTGGGATTTATTTCTTTGTTAATGCTTTTCCCCAAACACTTTGGCTTTTACAACTTTTGTTTTAAAGAAGCTCCTTGGAAATGGTAAGAGTACAAGTGTAATGGAAACCAGCCTTGTGAAACAGATAGTAAAACAGGGTTGCAAAAAAGACTGCTAAAATTAAAAAAAGCCAGGCTGGTGGCTTTTATTGGTTTTAACCGGCTTCTTTTGGCCAAAATTGGCTGTTATACAGTGAAGCATCTTAATTATAGACTACACATTTTAAAGTGTTTTTAATTAGTTTTAATGACATTTAGTTGATTTAGAATACAATAAGTAACCCAATTTCTCAATAATAAAGACATAATACTGAAAAAAAAAAAAAAAAAAAAAAACAGATGGATCTGCTAGTGATTTGAAGTGAGAATTAGAAATATGCCAGCTAAATTTAAAGAGCCATACCAACTGCTTTATCTGGTTTACACTGACCTTTAACCCCCCCCTCCCCCTTTCCTTCATTTTTACTGCTTTATAAAATTAAAAAAGACAATGATTACTAAGTTACATGTTTTATTACTTAAGAAATTTTAAGAGATATTAATATACAAGTCTCATTTTATTTCTCATTAATATTTAAAATCATACATAATCATATAATAAAAATACAATTTCTCACTATTAAAACAATATTATGAACAGCATATGCATGAATATGCACTCTTTTAAATAGCAACAAACTTTTCAAAATTTTATTTCAATTTTACTTACAGAATGTATTTTATTTATTTATTTATTATTTAATTTGCATAATTGCTAGATTTATTTTTATACACTTATGTACCAAACTCTCCTTAAATATTATACCCTTTTCAAATTTCTCTTTTTACGATTATAACGTAATCTCTTCATATGGACTCATAAGAATTAAAAATGTTTCCATTTTGATGTGCTACATTTTGTGATTGTTCAATAAAATATAATCTTTAAAATGTGTAGTATATGTGGGGCTATGTAATATAGAATTTTAAAACACCAGTTTAGAGTCTAACTTATATTCTTTTCAATATTTATAATTTTTTTTAAATAGATATAATGCCTTCACTGTTGCATTCTAGCAGTCAAGGCTTATTTATTTGATAAATAGAAATTTATAATTCTTTTAGTAGAAAATATTTATAAATGCAGAAAAAAAATAATTAATCTAAATTTAATATGAATTAGCTGTAAACCAACTTTTAACAATAAAAAACGGCTTTCTTTAATAAAAGCCGTCTTTTTTTAAGTGGTTAAAACCAAAAAAAAGCCGGCCGTCTTTTTTTTGCCTGGCTAAAAGCTGGCAACCCTGTAGTAAACAATCATGTTCATGATTGTTCTAAATCATGAAAATAAAGTTTTTATCAAATACAAGTACAAAATCTAAAGTCCGGAATCCTCGGGACTTTATGATGCCCGAACTTTGGGTCATCAAAAATATTGCTTTTCCAATAAAAAGGAAAAGAAAATTCACTATATAAAAAGGCAAAATAAAAAATCATAAGCGCAATTTTATGACATAAGTTTTAATTTATTTTTGTTCGGAGATGCATGAAACTAGCAGGTGTTCAGAAACTATGTAATTGAACTGTGTTTTCTGTCGTCTTTTTTTTTTTTTTTCCAAATGCAATACTTTTCAAAAAATAGTGTCAAAGTGGGCATTTTGAACCGAATTCCCCCATGAAAGAAGAATAACTGCACAACGAAGGGTGAAAAACGTCTGCAGGGATGAAAGTGCACTAAAGCAATTTTGGAGCAGCTTAGGAGCAGCAAAAATCTGATTTTGGAGCAGTAAAATCCATTTTTGGAGCAGCAAAAACCTGATTTTGGAGCAGTAAAATCCATTTTTGGAGCAGCAAAAACCCGATTTTGGAGCAGTAAAATCGATTTTTGGAGCAGTAAAAATCTAATTTTCTAGCATTTACAGCTGTTTTTGGAGCAGATCTAAACTCTAATGCTAACAAACTTCTAAAAATTAAAATGATTGCTATCTTGAGAATATTTTGACATCTGAGAGAATAATTACTCGGATAAAATTTCTTCACACTTTTTGCTGACTCTGAGCATTCTAAAAGACAGTTGGGTACTGATTAGAATAATAATGAAAAATTAGCAGCAAGAAGAAAAAAAATGTTTACTTGGGTTTAAAAAATATTATTTTAGAGCAATTTTAACTAATCAAAGAAACGTATATGAATAAAACATAACTAACCTGAATTAGAAACATACTGCAGACCAATACTTTTTAGAATGTATTATCCACTATTATTCAGATTTCTACTTTCAAAATTAAACAAACTAACAAAAATGGAAGGACAACTTGCTCAGTAAGATTTAAATTTATTTAAAATACAATGCAGTGAATAATCTTCCTTCATACACAGAAAAGCATAATTACAAATAAGAATTTCATGACATAAGTCAATATAAAGTTCCCTTCCCTTTACAATTCTCAAATAACTTGCTACTTTTAAATGAATGAATGGATGGATCAATATACAAGTTTGTGACAAACTTTTTATTACACGAAAAAGTAATCATATGGATGTTTCACCCTTTTTTACCTTTCATTTATTTAGAGCCAAGTTTTTAATTCAGATATTTAAAAATACTGAGCATTAAAACCAATAAAGCAACAATTTATATCATTAAAAAAATGAGATTTTAGCTCAGTGAAAATAATTTTGATAAATATAATTATGAAATATTAAATTTTACATTAAAATAAAAATTTGGACCAAAATATCAACTGAATATTTTTACTGAAACTATTCCATGAAGGCACAAATTTAGCACACTTAAAACCAATGTTGAATTCACAATAAAATATAGACAAAATGAGAAATTTAAAAACCAAAAAGAAAATGATGAAAGAAAAAATACCCCCCCCCCCCCCCCAATTGCTTTCCAAGTAAGTTGGAAAGCATTAAATTTTCTTCTTCTTGGAGAGAGCCCCTTGCTCCTGTCTATTTTTTTCTAAATCTTCAAGAATACATTTAATCTTGCTTGAGGATTCATTTAATAAAACTTGCCCAGATTCTATATCGGGAAAATTCTTTCTTTTCAGTCCATTTTTGATCAAATTTTCTGCATTCTCAAGCATCTTTTGGGAAGCTTCCAGTCTGCAGTTAAGCTCTTTTTCTTCTTCTTTCAGTTTAATTTTAATGTTTTCTTTTTTTTTTTTTTCTGTTCATCTAATACGTTTTCCTGTCTCTCTGTCTCTAAACGACGATTATAATTCTTGTAAGCATTTTTAACTGATCGTAATAGATCATTCGATAAATCAACATGAGTGACACTATCATAGTCCTCAAGATGAGATTTCACATTTCTCAATCCATTGATTGTGTGAAGAGATAGATTACTTCGGTTGCTCAATAGTCGATTATTTACACTGAAACCTCTTTCGCAATCAGAGTTACCATGAGGTATAGACAATAATGCTTTTATAAGAGTTTGAATGTGCTGGAATTTAGCACTGCCATCTGGTTTTGTCACCGAAAATACTGAGTTCCAGAAACATTGAATGTCTGAGCCTTCAGTTGATGATCCTTCACTAGAAATATTTTCACTTAGGAGTATAATCCATTCATCGGCCAAAGAAGAAATTGATGATATCGGAATTACATTGGGCAACTCTTTAGCAATTTTTTTTATACATGAAACCGAGGAATCTTCTTTTACAAACGCAGGATGAATACATTTTAGACGTTCTAAAAATTTATTCTCAAGGGGTAAAACTCTTAAAAGATATTTCACCGAGGAAATATAAAAGGATCGTGCACCCATAATGAATTCTTTTCTTCCCTGTTCGTCTAAAAGCTTTAGTTCCTTTTCAGTATCTGAACCAACTTCTGGCCTTTTCCAGTGACAACCTTTACTCACATCAAAGTTTTTAAGATCAAAACCAGTTTTGTCCATGAAACTTTTTGTTTGAAGAAATCTACCCGTGATAGCTTTAACCAAATTCACCATTTCATCATAAAGCACTGGAATCCAAGGATCTTTACTCTGAAATACCCTTAAAAAGTTGGTGAAAAGTGGGCAAACATTTTGCAAAAACAAAGCTTGTGCAAATAAGCTTTTATCATTCATAACTTTCTGAATCTTCTGGTGGCGAATTGATTGCCGTCCTGGTGGTGATAATCCAAAAAATTTCTTTAGAGCTGAAAATTGCTCAATAAACCTTTCCAGCGAAGTTTCAATTGTAAGCCAACGACTTGACACATGCCTAATGAAAATGTGTTCTGGCAAATCCATTTGTTTCTGCAACTCTATGAAATCACAGCTCTGTACAGCTGAATTCTTGAAAAAGTGATAAATATCAATTAGAATACTTTCAATATCAGTGCCAAAAGCATTCAATCCTTCGGAAAAAGCATTATGGATTTTGTGCAGTGAGCACTCGCTTGCATCCACTAAATTGTTGTTCAATGCCAGCAATTTTTTCTTCAATAATTTCATTGTATTAGGTCCATCACTGTAGAAACTAACCATTTTTTGTGAAGATAATTCATGTAGTGACTTCTTAATACTGTCAAAAAGAATATCACTAGTTGCATGCCCTAAATGGAATGATTCTAGATGTTTATTTAATACTTTTTTGTGCACTTGTGGGTGGTAAGCAACCAAATCTACCTTTGAAGACTCAATACATAAACAATATTCAGCAGTCCAACATGTTTGGGGTTTACAGCCTTCCCCTCCAAAGAAACTCTAAATTTAAAAGTTAAAGTTATATAAGCAATAAAGTCAGTCAAAATTTCTGGGGCAGGGTGAACCACCAAATCCCCCTTGACTATAGCCTTGTATTGGGCGGGGTAAGGAATTTCAGGGAGGGGTATTGCAGGATGACAGGTCAGAAATATCTTTAGAAATAAAAAAGTTTATGGTTTGATCAATGGGAGGAGAAGGTGGAAATTTCAGAAAAAATTAATATTTAATCCAAAAGTCTAAGAATCTAATAGTATTTCTTTTATTTTTCTATTAATTTGATAGATTTTGAGTTGTATTAGATTGCTACTGAATAACCAGCGATCATCATATCCCGAAAATTTCTTCAAAACAATTTTACTGCATTGTCAGATAGATTCTTTAAGAGGACAGGCATGAGATTGCAAAAAGGTAAAATAAGAAAAGGCACATGAAATGGGAAAATGAGAAATTATTTAAAATAGCGCACCTATAAGACAATTGAATTAATACGATTATTTTATTTGCAATAAAATAGACAATATTTTTGTTTAAATGCTGCTTTATTTGGGGGGGGGGGGGGAATCAAATTAATAATTTATACAAATACTATAATTCTGAAATGAAAATTTTTATTTTTAGTTCATAATTCTGATGTGCAATGTTTTACACAGCAATCTTAGCTAGTTGTCCAATTCAAATTTTAACATGCTTTCACTCAAACCATCACTTAATAAACATGGCTAGCTAATGTTTAACCTGCTATTCAGCAAAAGAAAAGCTGGTGAAAAATAATGTTGCAACAAATTTTTTCGCGCTCCTTTGACTAAATTCGCGTTTTTTCGCGATCCTTTGACGAAATTCGCGTTTTTCTGTGATCTTTTGACGAAATTCGCATTTTACCCTCACGATCCTTTGACAGAATTCGCGTTTTCCCACAATCTTTTGACGAAATTCGCGGTTTTTCCTCGATCTTTTGAAGAAATTCGGAGTTTTTCCGCGATCCTTTGAAGAAATTCACGTTTTTCTGTGACCTTTTGACGAAATTCGCACTTCACTCTCATGATCCTTTGACAGAATTCGTGTTTTCCCGCAAACTTTTGACGAAATTCGCGGTTTTTCCGCGATCTTTTGAGGAAATTCGAAGTTTTTTCCGCGATCCTTTGACGAAATTCACATTTTCTGTGACCTTTTGACGAAATTCGCATTTTACCCTCATGATCCTTTGACAGAATTCGCGTTTTCCCGCAAACTTTTGACGAAATTCGCGGTTTTTTCACGATCTTTTGAAGAAATTCGGAGTTTTTCCGCGATCCTTTGACGAAATTCACGTTTTTCTGTGACCTTTTGACGAAATTCGCACTTCACTCTCATGATCCTTTGACAGAATTCGTGTTTTCCCGCAAACTTTTGACGAAATTCGCGGTTTTTCCGCGATCTTTTGAGGAAATTCGAAGTTTTCCCGCGATGCTTTGACGAAATTCACGTTTTTCTGTGACCTTTTGACGAAATTCGCATTTTACACTCACGATCCTTTGACAGAATTTGCGTTTTCCCGCAATCTTTTGACGAAATTCGCGGTTTTTCCGAGATCTTTTGAAGAAATTCGCGTTTTTTCCGCGATCCTTTGACGAAATTCACATTTTCTGTGACCTTTTGACGAAATTCGCATTTTACCCTCATGATCCTTTGACAGAATTCGCGTTTTCCCGCAAACTTTTGACGAAATTCGCGGTTTTTTCACGATCTTTTGAAGAAATTCGGAGTTTTTCCGCGATCCTTTGACGAAATTCACGTTTTTCTGTGACCTTTTGATGAAATTCGCATTTTACACTCATGATCCTTTGACAGAATTCACGTTTTCCCGCAATCTTTTGACGAAATTCGCGGTTTTTCAGCGATCTTTTGAAGAAATTCGGAGTTTTTCCGCGATTCTTTGACGAAATTTGCTTTTTTTCTGCGATCCTTTTCGAAATTGACTATTTTTGCGAACGATTGACGAATTTTTTTTTCGGCGGCCATTTTTTGAAATTAGTATATTTTTATGTCGAATTTTCGGACCGATTTTTAAATTTTTGGAACAAATCACCCCTGCGAGAAACAAACGGCAAAAAATCGGAAAAAAGCGAAAAATAGTGGATCCTCGGAAGAAAGCGCAAGACCCCCCCCCCCCCCCCTTCCGTCGCCACCAACACTACAAATGAACGTTGTTTTTGTCAAATATTTAACATTTTTACAAAATTATACTTTCATTTTAACACATTTAGAGATTAAACTGCATCAAATTTTCGAATGAAAACGGCGCAGAAAAATGAAAAAGTTGTAAAATCGCGAATACGCGGACGACCCTCATGCAGATTTTTAATATATATATATAAATGCAGCAAGGCTTTTTTTTTTTTCCCCCGAAAGATCACCATCCATATGGGCGCGAAGGGTTCAGGGTCCCGTATGTATTATGATCGCGCCGCTTTATAACAATTGCGAACAGTAAATTATAAAATAATATAGAAAACAGTTATGTTAAATGAATAAAAAGAACATCTGAAGTATGAAAAGAATATCTCAAAAACAGAACACCAACGCGTACGGCGACTAAATAATAAAAATCTGCAAGAATTTTCATGCAGAGGAAAAGAAATCGAACGGTGTTTTCTTTTTAATTGTTAAAGTGAATTATTTTTCTGAAAATACTGGAAAATTCTTATTTTGCCATATTATTCTCAGCCTAACCAAACTCCTATTTTACATATCATATTGAATAAATTATTATATTAAGCTTGCTCTGAACATTTTTTTTTTAAGTTTTCTAATAACTCACATCATAAAACTTAAATTTGCTGTAAAAATAATTAGACTTACCTGATTGCTTGCCATGTAGAGACATCGCAGCTTCGGTTTTGGTTTTTAAATCACAGATAGAATCTCATTGTTCGACTAAGATTAGTAGGATTCCACACATGCGCCGCCAAGAGGTGTGACGTCGGATACGTAGAGAGAATCCCATTGTTCTTTCCGGCAGAAGACAATTCCAACACGTTTCCTTTTTCACCGTAAAGAGGGTGTCGTCTTTTGGCGGCGATCGCTTAATTGGCAACTTTCAGATTTCTTTCTCTCATCCGGAGTGAAGTTCCGAGATTTTAGCGGGAGAAAAATCGGGAAGTTTGCGGGTGCGACCGACTTTCCCATACCGAGAGTACGCCAAGCAAATCCGCCGCCAACTTTTTGCCGAAGAGAGGAAGAAAAAAATCACATAAAGGCCCGGATTTTAATGTATTTCTAGGGAGAAATTTACCACCTGGAAAAAGTTAAAAATGGAATTTGTTTTTGTTTCTCGGATCGACGAAATCGTGCTAAATTTCATTTTGGTACTTAACTACGTTTTGGCGCAGGTTTGGCGCAAATTCAAGGAAAAACGCTATTTCGGCGCAGACATGCGCAGCAATTGTATTTCTGCGCAGATATGCGCAGCACTTGCATCCCTGCGTCTGTCACATGAACAAAATCGCTTATAACTCAATAGGTAATTTATTTATCAATTAAAAAACCCCTTAACGGGTTAAACGTTTGTGACGCAGCATTTTATCTTATTGCTATAAGAATTTTAAATATGGAAGTTAAAAATAATGATATCAAATTTTAAGTGACGCTATATTATTTATTTCATCATTTTATTTTTGTTTTATTTATAATTGCATGCGTAAGAATCATGTTAAATTTATAAGGATGTATAAAAATTTATTCATTGATGCGTTATCATTCACATTTTTCATAAATTCAAACTGAGTTTTAAAAGATATGATATCAAAATTTAAGTGACACCTTGATGTAGCCTTAAACAATGTTTTAAAATTCAATTTTAATTGTTTTCGATTTGACTAAATATATTTACACATCTAACCAAAACTTTTAATTTTCCAATGCACTGTTAAAAATACCATAAAAAAATTAAGTTTTTGGCTGAGCAAACAAGCTAGGGACAGTCAAAAAACCACTTTTCCAGACAAGATTTGTTATTTTTTTAGCATTGGAATTCATCAGACATTTAAAATAAAAATGGCACATTGTACAGCAAACAGCACATAAGTTAGGATATTAATGTCTTTTTGTCTAAATAATTAAACAAATATAAAAAAAATAAGCACCAAAGTCCAGGGACGGGGTTTTAGCAATTTTTTTGAAAATGACCCTTATACATCTTAATATTTCAAAAACTAGTTACACATGTTAATACTTCAATATTATTAGTTCAATTCAATACTATACCAACTTTGATTTTCATCTTAAATTTCTGCTTCAATAAATTAAATGGACTAAAAACGAGTTAATCCATATCATGATATTTTTTTTAATTAATAGTTTTTCCTTATTATGTTGTTATCAGCTGTTTGCGAATAGCCGGCTTAGCAGGAAACGGGTTCCCGTCACTGCACGAGCTGCCGATGAACAATATAACTACGAAAAATCAAGAAAAGTCTTTAAAAATCGCTCTCACAGAGCCCCTTTACCGCACAATATTTCCAAATTCAAGGGGGACCTGTTGGCCAAAACCAAAAACATGCACGAAAAAATTTGGTTCAATTGTATGCATAATTTTATACACTTATGGTACACAGGGTTCGTAAATATCATGATAATATCAAAAATATCCGAAATTTTGATATATATCTGATATTTTCGATATACATCCGATATTTTCAAAATAGCCAACTTACTGCTGATAATAAATGTTTTCAAGCATAATATAAATTAGAAACTAAAACATATTTCATTGAACATGAAAACTTAATAAAACAATACTCTAAAAATACATTTTATTTATTTTTATTTTCACTTAAAACAAAATCAACTAATTGAAACCAGAAACAATTTGCTTTACACAAAAATATGTATATGTATATTGTGTAAATATGCATATTGTGTTCCATTTGTGGATCAATAATTCATTGTTCCTATTATAATTAAATTTTATAGAGGATTAATTTAAATTGATGTTTTGTAATTTTCCTGTAACGATTTTGTGGGTTATTATATGCCATCTCTAAATTTGGAGTTTCGATCACTTTATTCTTTGAATATTAGTTTTTACTTCATACCTATTCTATATATAAATCAGGTACTATCTAGTTATCCTGTTGACCAATTTCGCCAAATTATATAAATCGCCAAATTATACAAATTGACATAATTTTTATTTTAAATAACGAAAGAACAAATAAATTAGTATAACATTAATAAAAATACAAATAAAACATCGAAATAAAAATCACTTGATGATGTAAACACGTGTAACTTGCTTAAAGTCAATTGAATATATCATTTATGATCAACCATTATTGGCATTTAATCTTACTTTGGAGATAGATTTTTGGTCGACAGGATAACTAAGTAGTACCATAAATCACACATATGAAATCTTAACGGCAGAGATTTTTCAAGTAATGTTTCTTTTGATTTTTAAAGGTATTATATTTATATATTACAAAATTCAGTATCAAGAAAATTTAATGATGAATTACACAATATGAACTTTAAAATGTTTTCTGTTTACTTAAAAGGTGACAGATGTTACAAGTTTAAAATATACATTTAATTTAAATTTCCTAGTACTTTCAGTCTGCAAAACCCACAGCCATTGTCAGTGGCTGCAGGTTTTACAGACCTAAAGTACTAGGAAATTTAAATTAAATGTATATTTTAAACTTGTAACATCTGTAATATTATTATCTGTCACCTTTTAAGTAAACAGAAAACATTTTAAAGTTCACATTGTGTAATTTGTGATTGAATCAAGATGGAATATTATGCCTTATGGTTTTATTTATTGAAAATTTTATGTTTTGTAAAACAAAATTTTAAATGTAAAATATTTTTTTAAATTGAAAAATTAGTATAAATGTAAATTTTTCTTTTTTATTCCCTAAATACAGTTTAAGCTCAACTAAAACCAGGAAAAATTCTTTTTAAATGAAGCTATGAATAACTGATTATCTAAATGAGACAGTTTATCTTTCAATGGCTGTTCTGAATTAATTATGTCCCACATAATTGTTAGTTCTGCATTTCTTCACTGCCAGAAACAAAAATTCATTGTGATCAGATTTGTAGTATGTAATCTACAGAACAGTCAATAACAGCTGAAATTGTTTTAAACTGACTGAATATGATTTGATATGACTGATAGTTTTGACTTAAAATATAAAAAATATCTTGCACAGTAGTGTGGTTCAGTCGTTTATGTAAAAAAATAAACTTTCACTTATATACCAGGCCACCCTTCAATTTTTTTACACTTGTGTATAGTAATATTCTGGCAGAATTTGAACTTCATATTTCAACTGCAGGAGGGTGCTCAACACCCACTAACTTCATAAGTTTGTGTATTTCATTCAAATTTTTCTATATATTTGTTTAAAAAAAATAAAGACCTCCAAAATTAATTTCTTGGAAAAGAATAAAACAATATAGAAGTAAAAAATAGAAATGTAATCATTTTTGGTCTTTAATAATACAAAATAATGTCTAAAACTGATTCTTTCTTTGTTTCTGATGGAATGCATTTTCTGTTGGCTTCTATGACCTGCAGCAAGAATTGCTATTCATCGCCATCATTTGTTATTTTATTGAAATCTCCATTAAGCTTAACCCCTCGTTCTGCACTGTCATTCACTACTTGTAAATTGTGAAGCCACTCTTTTCCCTTGATATAGTCATCATTGTCATTTCATTTGTCCGAATAAGGCTTAAGAATGATTTCCTTATATTCATATGAGGTAAAAGTTCTGTTGTTCTTCGTGTTGTAAAGTCTGACAGCCGTACACCATTTTCTTTTAAAATCTCAAGTTCTGATCTTACATAACGCTTTTTAAGGCCTTGCATAGCTGTAAATCGCTCTACAACAATTTGTCTTCTATTTAAATTCTGTCAGAAAAGAGAGAAAATCTTATGAAGTCATCAAAACACTCCGACATGTGATGTTCCATCACTTTTCTAGCAGAAAGCGCAATCTCTTTGTCTGTTGATAGATAATTTTCAAGACCTTTAACTGTGTTGGAATAAATTCATTGTCTGAAGGCTCCGAGATTCACTATTTAGACAAATATTGGATGAACAGATGGTAGCTGAAGGTAAAGAGACTAATGCTTCATTCTACTTTTATTCTCTGAAGAGAACGTTCATACTTTTCGGTAACTATTTATCTTTTTAACCCATATACATTTTACAATTGGTTCTTTGATCCTGAAGAAAATTAGAATCTTCTTTAATTCTTATTATTTTCATAACACCTTCATGACCAATATCAAAGAAAAGAGTCCAAAATATCTAACCCCTCCTTATCATTGGGCAGTAGAAAAAGACCTTTGTTTTTCTTTAACAAAAGCCAATGAGAATGAATACTTTGTAATTTTTTAATTATGTTTGTGTTTCTTTTATTTTGTAGGAATTTCAGATCTCTGAAATATCTGCATTAATTCTTTAACTGACGAATGACTAACATATTGTACCAATTTTGATTCTTTAAACTGATAGACACGCTGAAGGATTTGTCTTGTCATAGTTAGCTGTTTCAATCTAGTTAATTGGTCTATTGATCTTAAGCCAATTAGAAAAATTTCATTACTAACACAAGTTGAAACCGGAGCGATTGCAAATTTTTAGCTTTGAAATTCCTTTAAATAGAAAATAATGGTTATTTTTCATAAAATTAAAGTTGTTGATTAATATATAAATGTTTTGATTATTTTATTTCATATTAGGCTTAGTGTTTGTCTTATTAACTGTAACATGAATAATTTTAGTATCCCATAACAGTAGATTAATATTTAATATAAGTAATGTAACCTAAACATAATTTTTGATATTTATTTAAAAATAAAAACTTTTACAATAAATAATTAAATTTATTTTGAATATTATTTGCATTGTCACCTTTCACTTAGGAATAGCCATGAGCTAAATGTAAACAACTTCAGGCAGATGTTTGCTGCCAGATGCAGAATTTGAAAATCTATAAGATAATTATTTAAAATAAAAATTACCATGAAAAATTAAATGTTTCACTGGCAAATTGTTTTCAATTGGTTGTAAAAAGAGTTGGTAGAATTCTTGTTTTGATTTAGTGTTGTCTGTAACTTTATCATGTAAATAATTCTCAGAAACGTTGCTACATATAATAAAAGATTTCAGAAATATTTAAATACAAATATATATAATATAACAATCTAAATTTCTTCTAAAATCTTCTGAAAAAAAATATTTCTGAAGTATAAAATATTGTTGCATTTCCTATGCTTCTGCTAATGTTAAATTGTAGGGTCATGGAGCACCCCTTAGAATTTGAGTAAGAAGCTAAAAATTTACCAGTATTATACTGTTGATGAGTCTAAACAAATTAGGGGGTGGCCCAGACTCTAGCTCAAAGTTTTTTTGAACCACCCTATTGCACAGTGATATTTCGAAAATAAATATCAAAGATAGAAAAATATAGAAAATATCAAACATCTCGATATTCTGAAAACAAATATCAAATAAATGAAAATATCGAAAATATCAAATATGCTGATATTTTGAAAATAAATATTGGATATATATCAAGATACATATCCATTGATATATATCAACGAACCCTGATGGTACAACAAAGAAAATGGCACAAACATCGCTATTACAGCACTCCCTTTCTGGCAGATTTTTTCAAATTTAGGGAGGACTTGTTTGCCATAGCCACAAACGTACACAAAAAATTTGGTTCAATTCTATACATAACTTCATACACTTTTTGATGGTACAATATTCAAAATCGCACAAAAATCACCATTACAGCGCCCCCTACCAGCGATTTTTTTTCTAAATTCAGGGAGGATCTGCTTGCCATAGCCAAAAACTTAAAATAAAAATTTGGTTCAATTCTATATGCCAACTTCATACACTTTTGGATGGTACAATATTTAAAATCGCACAAAAATCGCTGTTACAGCGTCCCCTACCGGCGAATTTTTTCCAAATTCTGGGAGGACCTGCTTGCCATAGACAAAAACTTAAAATAAAAATTTGGTTCAATTCTATGCATAACTTCATACACTTTTTGATGGTACAATGGCAACAGACAGACATTTTCTATAAACATGTTTTTTGGGATCTCTGACCCCTAAAACGTGTAAATCCATCGAAAACCGAAAGTCGAAAAAAATTTCGATTACAATAGAAGAAAGTAACAAGGGATTATCCACGGCTTCTTTATGGTACTAACACTGACTGTGCAAATTCTTCAGAGTAGAATCAGATACAAATTTTCTTATTATATACCATCAATGATAATCAGGGTTCATAAATATCAAAAATATCCGATATTTTGATTATATATCCGATATTTTCGATATATATCCGATATTTCCAAAATAGTCTTAGTCAACTTACTGCTGATAATGAATATTTTCAAGCATAATATAAATTAAAATCTAAAACATATTGCACTTAACAGGAAAACTTAAACAATATACTAAAAGTTCATTTTTTTTTTTTACTTTTTACTTTTAACTTTTTTTTTTTTTTTTCCACATAAAACAATGTGAAATCTAATCAACTAATCGATCATCGAATTGAAAGCAGAAATATTTTGCTTTACATATTAAAAACAACAACAACAACAAAAACCTATAGGATTCAGTATCAACTATCAAGACATCAGAAATTTATAAAACAAAATTTTAAATACAAAATTTTTTTATTGAAAAATTTCAACATAAATGTAAGCTTATCTTACTTTTTATTCCCTAACATGCGGTGTACAGTTTAAACTGAACTAAGCCAAAGCTAGAACAGATTCTTTTCTAATGAAGCTGTATATGACTGATTATCTAATTTAGACTGTATCTTTCAATGTCTGTTCTGAATTAATTATATCCCACATAGGGTGTAAAGAAATCATGATTATTTTTTTTTTAAATCAAAAAAATCGGATTTTTTTTATTTAAATCAGATTTTTTTTGATTTAAATCGGATTTTTATGATTTTTTTCCCAGCGCTCAAATACTGAATAGCTACCAAGAGTTTTAGGTTTCCAAAACAATTAAACGACTAATTGCTAACATAATCTATGTTTTTACACTTAAATTAATAAAATTATGATTATTAGTTAGTAATTATGGAAATTATAAAAACTGCAAATTAGTAGTTTCATTAGGTAGTATCATACAGTAATGTTATGTACATTAATATTGTAATAATTATGTAAAACTTTATAAATACTAGTGATATTTAACATTTATTAAAATTATTAACTGTATTTTATATTAAATAGTTAACACTACTTCAAATTAATAATTATTAAACAATTAACTCTCTAATTAGGAACATATTATACATTTTTAAGCCTTAATTATTAAAATGATAATAATGTAGTATTCATTTTAGAAATAAAAATGGACAGAATGCTAGTTCTAAAAAAGGGCAATATTTCATGAGGAAATATTAGTAATGTGTCTAGTAATGATGCAAGGAGAAAAAAAAATTAGTATGATAAATAAAGCTATTAATTACTGTTAATTGCTATTAATTACTATTTATTCTTTTACTTGTAGAAATGTATCACACTTGCTATGTGTATTTTATATAAAATAATGCATAAATTGATTACCTAAAGGAAATTATGACTTAGCAAATTATATTAGATTTAAATATCATTTTTAAATGAAACTGTTTTAATTTGGATAAAAACTTAAAAACAATGCTTAACTGTTTTTAATTTTTTACAAAACTCATGAATTAAGCTTAGAAACAATTATTTAAAGCTCTTTTTTTGTTGTTGTTTATTTATTAGTCAAAATACATGTAGACACTTTCAAATTACATTCATGTAAGATTTTAATACTTTTTTTTTTACATTTTAAACAATATTTTTAAATTTTTGATTTAAATAAACGATTTAAAAAAAAAATTGGTTGATTAAAATCATGATTTAATCGCTGATTTAAATCAACTGATTAAAATCGTTGACACCCTAATCCCACATAATCTACATTTAAAAGTAAAAATTTAAAACAAAGCTTGGAACATATATCTGTTTTCTTCTTTGGCTGAAAAAGTCACTAACAGAGACTAAAGTTCTTTATCTACAGAACAATACAGTCAATAAAAGTTGAAAATTTCATTTACACATGTTTTCACTGAAAATGCCAAAAATATCTTATATGAGGATATTTTGAAAATAAATATCAAGTAATATGAAATTATCAAAAATCTTGATATTTTGAAAATAAATATCAGATATATATCAAGATATATATCCACTGATATATATCAACGAGCCCTGGATAATTAATTGAATTCCCTTAAAATGATTGTAAAACATATTAAGAACTTAACATTCTTGTTCCTTAAATAGCATCCCTCCCTGCTATCTATTCATGACTAAATATTTTTTTTGTTTTGAATTAGAACTCAATCCTATTTCGGTTCCAGGCTCGAATTAAGCTTGTCTCATCTGTAGTCATAAGGCCCCTATTATTCTCGAAATTGATGCACGATTAATTTGTAGAAAAAAAAAAAAACATGAGCTTCAGCGATGTGAAAAATTTTATTTTATCCTGCAGTATGTAAAAACTCCAACTAGCAATCACCGTGGTAATTGTCAGTTAATGCGTGCAACATAAATCTACTGTTAATATTGTTTCAAAATAGCAGTAGTAAAGATTGGATTTTTTTTTTTTTTTTAATTGCTGCAGTGCCTGCACAAAAAAATTTTAATTACTTCTGGAAAGAGAAAATTTTTATTTCAAAAAATCACTTTTTCAGGAAAGACCTGTCAAAAAGGTACATTTTATTACAAAATCATGACTAAAAATAATAATAATAATAATAAATCATGGTTACAATGGGAGATACAATAGATACATTTGCTAAAATGTAATTACTCTGTTTTTTTTACAGGTTTTACTGTATTTAAAAAAAAAATGAAAAAAATTATTAATCAATACTTTTTTTCTTCTTTGCAGCACCTTGATTAATTTGCTCTGGTTGCAGTTGTACAAATGCCGACTGCTGTGATGGCTCTTGTGGCATCTCTGTTACCTACAACTGAGAAAGAAAAAAAAAATTACAATTTTATTTCTAAAATCAAATTTATCATACAAAAATAAATAAATAAATAATATTTTTTCTTAGTGATATTAAAGGATTTAATCCTAAGAGAAAACAGCTTCAATTAAAAAAAATATTCAGAAAACAAAAAAATTTTGGGGAGAATTTCCATTTTAACTAAGCTGCGACTAAAAACACAAGACTGTTATGATGGCTATGGTTCTTGTGGCATCTCCGTTACCTGTGGCTGAGAAAGACAAAAAAGTCTACAATTTTATTTCTACAATCAAATTTATCATACAAAAGTGAATAAATAATATCTTTGTAGTGATATTAAAGGATTTAATCCTAACAGAAAACAGCTTCAATAAAAAAAAAAAATTCAGAAAACAAAAAAATTTTGGGGGAAATTTCCATTTTAACTAAACACAAGTACCAAAAGTCTAAAAGCTATCTTGTTTATTTTGCATTAATCAAAATCTGTTTTTTTTTTTTTCTGACAATGTAGGATTTTTAACTTATGACTATCTAAAAGTTGGTTGTTAGCCGAATATTAAAGGGAATCTTGTCAAATAAATTCAGGATAAAAAAAACTTTGTTTTTGTAATTTTTTCCTTTTATCCAAATTGGCTACTTTCTGGCACATTCATGAAGTTATTTTCATTCTTACTTGCACGAAATGGGACAGTTATTCAGACACAGCGGTAGAATTGATATAAAAAAATCACGTGTCCCCAAGGACAAGTAAGCATAAGAATTTACTGGTCCGCAGTCATCCTCAACGGCCTGCTACATAAAATTCTATTAAGCAGGGCTCGAAAAATAGCACTCCCGGGGAACCCAGAAATCTTTCTGGGAATGCATTTTTTCCCGCAAAAGTTCCTGCCCGGGAACCTAAAAGTAAGCAACCACAAGTCGCCGTAACCACTGCCGTCACTCCAAAATGAAAAGGAGTGACTATTCACCCCGGATTATTTTTATGTATTATAAAAATATATTAATATATATATTATTAACATAAGTATTATTTTTATCTATTATAAAATGTAATTTTTAATAATAAGCATCAAATTCTGTGCAATATCATTAATAAAACATTTTAAAAAAAAGTTCAATTATTAGCATGTGTAGTAAATATGACAATTTAAAAATAAAAATATTGTATGTATATATATTAATGATTTGTTCTGTATATGTTTGAATAAGTTAGTAAATGCAATATGTAATGGTTAATCTTAGTCGGTAAATGTAATGCAAAATTTCCCTTTTAAGTTATACATCTGTAAGAATATGAAGGGAGGGAGGAGGTGCTTTTGGATAGAGAACAGTCAAAACATTAATTGGTAAACAATAAAGCTACAATTTGTGTTTATTATTCAAAACTGCGTCTATGCGACACAAATCTTCATTCATTAAGCTCTGAATTTGTTAAAAAACTGAACATAAAAATTTTTCTGGGAACCTTAAAATTATTAGAAATTATCGAGCCCTGTATTAAGCCTCTTTAACCATTTGACTGACACCCCTAACCTCTAGAATATAAACTAGGGATGGACCGAATACCGAATAGTCGATTCAGTATTCGGTGATTCAGCATGTAAACCGAATATTCGGCTTCGGCCGAATAATTGCGGATAAGTATTTTCTTAGAAGTAGAGGAATTCTCTTTTACTTAGAAGTAGAATAGGCTAATGATGAGTTTCAATATTATGTGCATGAGTTCAAAGTTCAGCTGCACTACCAAAAACAAGTCAAAGGCCATTTTTAATTACAAAAAACATTTTTTTTCTTTCCTAAAATAGTCTATATAGGGGTGAAATCAGAACAACTGTCTACAATATAGGGGAAAAAAGTAAGGAATATGGGCATCTTTCCATTACCATTTAATTTTAATTATTTTTACATTAGTTTTTTCAATTTAAATTCATTTAATGTGTATTCTCTTTAATATACACCTCAAATAAGTATATCAGAGTTCATCTCTGTATATCTAAGGTTTATATTAAAGAAAATACATGCATCAAATAAGTATACTCCTATGCCTATCCTATAGCTTTTATAACCATTAAATTAAAATCGCTCAAATTTATCTTCATCACCACAGTGATAAATATTAATCAAAATATAAATATGTATCAATAATTTGACAGAAAATAGTTAAATGTACAAATTGATAAGATACCTTTTGTATTTGAGAACATTCCAATTCAATATGTATATACAGTAGACTCCCTTAAATCCGCGACCCTAAAATCTGCGAACGCCTAAAATCCGCGTATTTTTTCGGATGCAAACAATGAAATTTACAGTTAAGTTGCAGGAACAAAATTCAAGATGGTGCCGAAATCAGCGACTACCGCAGTGTTTTTTTTACTATTTTTTTTGTTAATCATTCTCTTTCGGCTATTACAGCTGGTTTATTACTAAATAAATTTACATTACTTTTGATTTTGATATAAATTAGCATATCTATATCAAAACTTCCAGGGTTCGAAATGGAAAAATCCACGAACCGGAACGCTATTTTAAAATTATTTTTCACGGAATTTTTTTTTTAATTATAAACAAATTGATTTCTAAACATACAAAGCAGTATAAGAAAAGCATTCAAGACTCTAAATACCAATGAAAAAAGTTACAGTGAGTGCAATAAGCTATATATACTGATAATAGCATTAACACTGTTCTCCTTGCTATCACTAGATGGAAGCATAGGACTTTTGGAATCGAATTGAATCGATTTCATTCGTAATAATTTAATATTTTTCTAAATTTTTATTAATTACTTACTTTTAAACTAATAAATTATTTTAATATTTTACTTATTTGAATGTTTCACTTTATTGTAAGCATTCATTATAATTTCCCTTGCTTAACTACCAATGAAATTAATGTTTCAAAAATATAAACAAATCAATGACCAGAAATCCGCAAAATTCTAAAATCTGCACAACCTCTGGTCCCAAGCTGTGCGGATTTGAGGGAGTCTACTGTAATTAGACAATCAGTAAATCAGCTTAATGACAACATTGTTTCTTTTTATTTGAATGAACTTTTGTTTTTCTGAGAATCCTTATCCTTAATAATAGCCTGTATAGTTTAATACTTTCATTGGGTTAATTTGGATATTGACTAGTGATAAAATAATAAAAAATAAGTGATGGGTTAATGAATTTGTGAGTAGAAAGAAGTCATGTGTAATTAGATTTAAGAATAAAAATGTAACTGAATTAAATTATTAAGAATTTAATTTTAATTAAAGTTTATTAAAAAAGCTAATATATGCAAAAATGTGTATTAAAAATTTTTAAGTATTCGGTTGTCGAATACCGAATATTCGGGGTACACTTTGACCGAAGCTTCGGTATTCGGCAAAATTGCTGATTCGGTCAATCCCTAATATAAACCAAACTTCCTTTTGCAGTTATCCAAAATTTTCAGCATAATAAAATGTAAAATTATAATTTGCTAAAAATTAAACAGTACATAAAGAAAAACTATAAAATTATTAATTAAATATTTCATTTCAGATTACTTATTTCAACTGACAAAGGTTTGACGGAATTTTTTAAAATTATAAAATAAAATAATGTGATTTGTGTTTAGTTGTGGTTTACTCAGGAATGGAAAAGTTTATGTTTACCTGTCAGAGAGGGGGGGATGTTACTGGTTTTGCAGACCAATTAGTGGTCCAATTGAATTTTTGGTGGTCTCAGACCAGCGGACCACCAAGGATTCCAAACACTGAGACAGTAAAAAATATACAGCCTATAAGAGTTAAGGACAAGGTTGGACGGTATTTACCGTCTGATGGTTTTTACCGTGGTTTTTACCACCTTTGAAGAACTGAGTTTGATTGTTTTTTGTCACTTTTATGAAAATTTATCTTTCAATTTTTCATTTTCCCAGGGGAGAAAGTTTTCTGGGTATTTAATACCACTATTTCCATTCAGCAATATTCACCTAATTTAGTTTCTGATTAGGTAATTAAAAGAATGTTATATGAAAATAGCGGTTTTTAAGGAATATAAAAAGCCCGGAAGACATTCATCCATGTTTACCAGCTACAAGAATTCATAATTTTAAAGATATTATTGCACATTTATCATTATTAAAACCTAATGCTTATTATGACTATCATTATGAGAATGCACATTACAATATTTATTATATTTATCTTAGTGGAGACTAGTTTCCTAATTTTTACTGAAAGGAAATGGAAAGTTATAGGTACACTTTTATCATATTTAAAAACCTTAATCATTTTAATAAAAACCAAATGCTTACAATATTAATTATCACATAATATAGTTTGTACAAATGTTAGTACAGTTTACCAGTCTATACCTTTGAAGCCTTTTAGGTTTTTATAAAAAGCTTTGTAGCTTTCTGTTACACCATAGTCCCTTTCTTAATTTACTGTGGATATGCGAAAAGTTCGAAAAAAATAGCTCTATGGATGAAGAACTATAAGGGTATGGAGTGAAGATTCATCATTAAATGTATGAATTCAGGATTAATTTCTTTTTATTTAGAGCTTTCCACCAAACTTTGGCTTTTACATCTTTTGTTTTAAAGAAGCTTCTTGGAAATGGTTGTCCTTCAACTTCATATGCCAAGAGGGGTGGAAGAGAATTTGGCATGAAATCTATGAGCCATTCCCTTTCCATTTCCCTTTGTGTTTCACTTAATAGATCTTGGTTTTTGTGCATTGGATCTGTCATACATGCTAAAAGGTGAAAGGGCTTTAAAGCCAAATCAATTTGTTTTTTAACAAGATCTTTATATGGAATGAATTCAGAACAATGCACTAATTTCAGCAATTCAGAACAAGCATCAGCTCTGACGAATATTTAAGGCTTTGGCTACTTGTAGATGTTGTTTCCTCCGTGCATCGTAATTGATAGTGAGAGGGCGTTGCAAGCGCTCTGGACTGAAGTGAGCACGGGCGAGAATCCCCTGCCAGATCAGATGTGTGATGAAGTTGAATAAGATGTGTTCTTAAGACGTAAGCGCAGTGTATCAACCACTGCCAGTCCCCTTTGAATATTTTTTTTTTTTGTAAATAATAAATGTTTTTGTTATGTGTTGTAAATGTGGACAATCCCTCTACTACGCAACACAATTCATTTAGTATTTTTAAGCATTTTCTACAGTCCAGTCCATTTTGAAGCTATTGCCGACAAAGTTTTTGGGCCCTTCGAGCCGCAGCGCTCATTTAGAACACTGTTATAGAATCAACGCCCTTGGATTACTCGAATAACGTTGTTATAGAAATTATAGATATAATGTCTGTTACTACTCCAGCGATTTCAGGAACTGTGGTCCTGAATCGAAAACGTGGAAATATACGCGGCCAGATTACGAGAATATCAAATGCATTGAAAACGAAACTCGGCCCTAAAGAACTAGATTTGAAATTAAATTCTCTTCAAATGTTAAAAAAGAAGACTGATGAATTAAGGAGCGAAGCCTACTCCATATCTGATGAGGATTTAGGGGATTTTGAAAATTCCTTGACCGAAATCGAAGAACAGTTAGAAGCTATCGAAGTAAGTCTTCTTGATTTAATAAAGCCTAGTATTTCTAATGTTGAAAGTCATAATAATAGTAATGATCGAGGCAGTTCTAATGAGGCAAAAATCAAATTGTCGTCAATTAATCTACCCCAATTTTCGGGTCGTTACACAGAGTGCATGAATTTTAAGTTACAATTCACCACTTTAATTGATAATAACGTTGAGCTAAATGATGCGCAAAAGCTGTATTATTTACAATCAGCCTTAACTGGCCCTGTGAAACAATTACAAAATATTGATGATTCTTATACTTCTTTATTCGAAGCTTTAAAAAAACGATTTGAAAACAAAAGATTATTGGTGAATAGTCACATTTCAGAGTTATTGAGTAATAACAAAATAAAAATTGAAAACGCGAAAGAAATACGCAATCTGGTAGATAATTTATTGAGCCACTTAAGAGCCTTGAAACAGTTAGGACTGGAACATAACAATTTATCGGAATCCATTCTCATGTATTTTGTTTTACAAAGAATTGACAATGAGTCAAGAAAAGCTTTTGAAATGTCTCTTAACTGTAATGAATTGCCTGAATGGAATGGTTTTATAGATTTTTTACTGAAAAGAGCACAAGCTTTAGAAAATGTACAAAAAACCAACATCGTTACGAAACCTAGGTTTGAAATCACCACTAAGCAAAAAAGTTTTGTTTTACAGAATAACAAACTTAACTGCGCATTTTGTAAACAACCACATTTGATTTTTCGATGTCAAAAATATTTAGATTTATCAGTTCAAGAAAGATTGAATCAAATACGAAAATTACAGTTATGCTATAATTGTTTATCTAATCACACCGTTAACCGTTGTAATAAATTAAAAAAACATGTTTTGCATCTATTATTTAATCACCATATCTATACCACACTTCATGGAGCTAACTTTTCAAAATCTTATTATGAAAACAAAGTAATTTTATTATGAATCAGCCTCAGATAAAAAATGAAGAAAAAGTAAATACTAATTCAGTGGAAATTATTTCAAGTGCGAAGACCTTGAGCTGTCAAAATAATTATGATCAGAATTCTGACTCTGGCGCCAACTATAACGCGTTAATTTCGACAGCTGTGGTTTATTTGAAAGGAAGCAATGATTCGTTTTTTCCTTTTGTTGCAATACTCGATACAGCAAGTAACATATCTCTAATCACTTTTTCCGCCGCAGACATGCTGTCTCTAGAGAAACAAAGTAAAATCAGTGATTTCCGGATTTAATGATGCAATCTGTAAAATTAAAAACAGAATACATGTCGAAATTTCAAACAAAGATAGAACATTTATAAAATTCTCTAACATGTTTTTAGTCCCTAAAATTACAGATTTAACCCCTACGTGTACCGCAGAGATTTCAAATTTGCACCTACCACAGAATTTAGTGTATGCTAACCCAAGATGTTTTGAACCTCAGCGAATTCAGGTGTTATTGGGGGCAGATTTATATTATGAACTGTTATTAGCTGGTCAAATAAAAATTCCTGACACTTCTATAATTTTACAAAACTCTCACTTAGGATGGATTGCAGGTGGAGTTATATATGATAAAAATGAAACTAAATATAATTGCCATTTATTAGAAAATCAAGATGAATTAAATTTGAAGGCCTTTTGGGATTTAGAGACATTAGGAATAAGGGACGATCCAGATAATGTAATAAATGAAGATATCCTTGAGAGATTTCGGGAAAAAGTGCGGTTCACAAATAACATATGAAATCTGTCTCCCATGGAAACGGAAGTGGGAACAATTAGACAATAATTACAAGATAGCTTAAACACCGCTCGCTACTCTCGTAAAAAGAATAAAACGCGACACAAGTTTATATGAAAATTATCGTAAAATTTTAGATGAATACTTAGAAATGAAAATTATTGAAACTGTTCCTAAGTCAGAAGAAAATTTTAACAACCCGATTTTTTATTTACCCCACCAAACGGTATTCAAAGAAGACATTGTATACACGAAATGTCGCATTGTTTTTGATGCGAGTTCCCATGAAGCAGGACAGTTATCACTAAATGACTGTTTGGACGCAGGCAGTAGCCTAAATCCGAACATTTTCCATTTATTGATTTTTTTTTAGATTAAATAAAATTGCTGTTTTGGCCGACATAGAGAAGGCATTTTTACAAATTTCGATCAACAAAAAAGACAAGGACGTTTTAAGATTCCTGTTTATAGATAACAATCCTGTCAACGGTGATGAGTTTAAAGTTATTATGTACAGATTCCTACGCCTAACATTTGGTTTGAACTCAAGCCCATTTTTATTATCAGCCACCATCAAACAACATCTTAGTAAATTTAAGAAGGAATATCCGGTAGCAACCGAAATCCTCAACAGTTGTATTTATAATCTGATAACCGGTATGGACACTATACAAGCTGCACTGAACATTTCACAACAATCGCACAGAATTATGAAGGAAGCTAATATGACGTTCCGACAATGGATATCGAACAACGAATTAGTAATGGAATCGTGGAAGAAGAACGGGTTTAGTACTTTACCCCAGGCCTTTGAGGAAAATAAAACACATAAGGTATTAGGACTGTTGTGGCAATCTAATCAGGACATGTTGATGATGGAAATCGATAATTTATTAGAATTTTTGTGCAAGGCAAAAAATACGAAGAGGTTCGTTCTGCAAGTAGCAGATAAAATTTTTGACCCCTTGGGTCTCATATCGCCATTTACTATAAAAATTAAACGGTTGTTTCAAGAACTATGGAGTAGAAATCTAACATGAGATGAAGAATTACCCCCTGATATTTCAAAGCTGTGGGAACAATGGTGTTCCGAGTTACCCCAATTAGCACAACTAAAGATTCCTAGAAATGTGCTTCAGTTCCCTGAAGACTCTGAATATAAATTAATACTGCACACCTTTGCTGATGCCAGTCCCAGGACATACGGTGCTGTCATGACAACTGTGAACGCATTATCTCTGAAAAAAAAAATATATATATATATAAACATTGAAAAGGATATATGTTAGGCTCCAAACTGGTGTTTTGAAATTCTATATTATATAGCTCCACATATACTACACATTTTAAAGATTATATTTAATTAAAACTGTTCTTAACTGCTCTGCTCAACAAGCGCAAAATGTTTTGACGCATTTACAAATTCATTTTTTAACGGAAAGATGTAAAATTCGAAAGCCTGACCATGAAACATGAAAGCAATTTGGAATCGAACTGTGTTTTCCATTTTTTGATCCATCAATTACCTATTGAGCTATAAAGAGATTTTGATCACGTGACAAACTTTTTTTTTCACCCTTTTCTGAGTGGTTTCTTCTTTCGTGTGGAAATTCAGTTCAAAACGCTCATTTTGACACTATTTTCTGAAAAATCTATTGCGTTTGCAAAAAAAAAAAAAAAAAAAAAAAAAAAAACAGAAAAAACAGTGCAATTACATAGTTTCTGAACAACAACATCTGCTAGTTTCATGCATTTCTGAACAAAAATAAATTAAAACATAGGTCAGAAAGTTGCCATTTTGGATTTAACAGCCTTAATGACAAAATATAACATATCAAAATGGAAACGAGAAATTAGAAAAGATGTTTTATTTGAGGAGAGTGGTACATAAGTGTATAAAAAATAGAGCATTTAAACAAAAAAAAAAAAAAAAAATTCTCAAAATAAAATTTTGAAAAGCTTGTTGCTACGCATATTCATGCATATGCTATTCATAATGTTTTTAATAGTGAGAAATGGTGGTGTTTATTAATATGACTATGTATAATTTTAAATGTTTGCTAGAAATAAAATAAGACTTGTATGTTAATAGCTCTTAAAATTAAGTAATAAAACATAACTAAGTAACCATTGTCCTCTTTAATTTTATAAAGCAGTAAAGATAAAAAAATTGGCAGTTGGTATGGCCCTTTTAAAATTTAGCAGACATATTTGCAATTCTGAATACAAATCACTAGCAAAATCATCTAAGTTTTATTCCAGTATTATGTCCTCATTATTGAGAAATTGGGTTACTTATTAAACTGTAAATCAATTAAATGTCATTAAAACTAATTAAAAACACTTTAAAATGTGTAGTTTATAATTACAATGCTTTATTGTATAAAAGCCAATTATAGCCAAAAAAAGCCAATTTTGGCCAAAAAAAGCCGGTTAAAACCAATAAAAGCCACCGGCCTGGCTTTTTTGCAACCCTGATTTGCTTACATCAAAAAGCAGAGTGGCACCCTTGAAAAAAGTGTCATTACTCCGGCTAGAACTTTTAGGTGCGTTACTAGCAGCGTGTTTAACTTGTGAGGTGAAGAAGGTGCAAGATCGCAAGGGACCATCTTCTATGTTTCTATGGACAGACTCGCAGATTGCTCTTTATTGGATCAAGGGGTCTGCAAATAGGTGGAAATCATTCGTGTCCAACCGTGTAAAAGAGATACAATTGCTGACAGACCCATCCAGGTGGTTTCACTGTGCAGGGTCTGAGAATCCTGCAGACAAGAGGTGAAAAATCTGAAAGTCTTATTCAGAATTAGGGATTGACCGAATACCGAATAGTTGATTCGGTATTCGGTGGTTCGGCATGTAAACCGAATATTCGGCTTCGGCCGAATACTTTTAAAAGTATTCGGCCGAATAATTGCAGATAAGTATTTTTTTAGAAATGGAAGAATTCTCTTTTACTTAGCAGTAGAATACAGGGTTGGCAAGTTTTTGACATGTGACGGTTTAAACCGATTTTAACCATGGTTAAAACCGTCGTGTCAAAAACCTTTCTGTCAAAAATGTCCA
This sequence comes from Maratus speciosus, assembly GCA_963932465.1. Taxonomy (NCBI): domain Eukaryota; kingdom Metazoa; phylum Arthropoda; class Arachnida; order Araneae; family Salticidae; genus Maratus; species Maratus speciosus. The sequence continues at coordinate 151,467,401 of OZ010793.1, read as the reverse complement.
AAAGTGTCAAAAACCTAGTTTTAATAAAAATCATACCAAAAGAATTATTTAGCAGAGTTAGATGGGCTTTAAACAATAAATTCTAAGTAAAACTGCATAAATACATTAAAACTGTGGGGTATAAACTGCAGAAATACATTCTTGAAACCTATTTGCATAGGATATGGTAAACTGCAAATTGATTGTTGTATGATTTTTTTTATTATTATTTGTGAATAAAAATTACCTAACTGTTATTTAATGATTTAGTTTATCATTAATGTATGCTTTTAAGATGAACAGTTAATAAATCCTTAATTATTTGTAATCATTAAAACTAGATAGGTTTAATCTAAATTTTGCAGAGATAAATAAATTGTTTAGATTTTTTCATGGCTAGAAACACAGAGTAATCTATCACAATTGGTATCTAATGAGGGTATTTACTTTCCTTAATAAGATAGAGCAAATTCAAAGATTCCCTTCCAGTACAAAACAGTATTGCTATTGCAACAAAACCAATTTTTCTTGCTTTCCCCCTATTATGTTCTTATGGATGGGGTTGTTTAAGGAGCTACCTTCACCAAAGTTCAAGTTAAAACACCCGCCTGCTAATGTTAATCCTACAGGAGAAATTTTTTTTTTTAATATCTTGTTCGAAATTTCATACTTTTAAATGATTTTTTTCAAAGTAGAAATGAAAACCCCACTCAATAACGTCAATTTTATGATAGAAATTTTGTTTAATATTTCAATATTTTTAAATGTTTTTTGCATTGGATAACTAATGTCGATCTCTACAAAGACCGATTTTTAAATTTTCGATTTTGCTTGCAGTTATTTTTGTTATTAGGATACTTTCACTTTTGGAACAGGTTTCAAACTAAGTTAAGCATTTTTCTTTTTCTTACTGGTATGCCAAATTATTCATTTGTCCCTAATTTTAGGAGAAATTCCACAAATAAGATAATTTCATCAGTAAGAGGTGATTGTCAGTCACTAACAAAAATTAATATTGGGATAAAAGGATTAAAATATCATATTTTATCATTTTATCCTAACATTTCATTCTTTTCTCATTTGTAAAATAAATGTTATTTTTATTGTTCTGCGTTTGTAAAAGAAAATGCTGCAGAGAAAATATTTCTGTTAAAGACTGTATATAGAGCAGATGTGCCAGTAATGGACACCATTAAGGAATTTCTTTAAAAATTGTTTTTTAATTAATAGTTATTATATTCCAGTTTTTTCAATATTATATTAAACTATCATGATTGATTTCGTTTGTTATAATGGCTTATTATTACAAAACGTTTGTCTATATATATTGTTTTTTAAATAAGAAATGCAACCAAGTATGCTGAAAAGACACAATAAAAATACATATAAAAAATTTGGCAATTTAGTCATAAACAAAGAAATAAATTATAATTTAATATTTGATTACAGTAAAATAAATGCTAAAACTAAAGTGCACAATCATTAAATAAAAGCAATGTTGTATCTTGCTATAACAGGGTTCGCAAAAACCCGGTTTTTTTTTTGAAAAAACCCAACCCACATGGGTTTTTTCATGAAAAACCCAATTTTCCCCGGGGAAAATCGGGTTTTTTCAAAAGTACAATATATGCGATATTACATTATTGTATACTATATTATATATACTATACATAAAAAATACATTATTCCCTTATATATACAATATAATTGTAATGCTATTTTACAAGTTATAAATTGTATAAGTTATATGAATTTAAATTAAGTGTCAGTGTTTCTCACAAATTAGTTTTAAATATAATAGAAGATATAAAATTGTTAATTTGCTTTAAAATCAAATGATGAATAGAATATTAATATTTAAAATATATAAGTAGGAAGAAAAAAAGGGGTAAACTAGTCGGATGTGCCTATCCAAAAACTTTCCTCTATCTTATGCATGTTAATTCACAATTCGCTATCACAGTGCCACGCCCATCACGAGGATTGTAAAATATAGGTTCGTTCAATTGGATGCATTTAACAAGGAGATGTAAGTATCACACTGTTTCAAACAAATCATTGAATTTTGGAACCCACCCTGTTAGATGTCCACAACCAAAATTTCCAACCCAAACAGTATAAAATCAACACCTGTTATTCAATTTACATCCAAGTCTAATAATGCATGAAAATGAAACAGAATAAGTTTGATTAAATTACGTGTTTAGTTTTTGAGATATAGATTTTGCAAAAATCATGAAAAATGCAGCATACCAACACTACCTGCTGCGCAATTTACACCTGAACCTAATCAGTAACAGCTTATGTCAATGTCTAATTGAATCTGAAGTTTGATGAAAATCCATGCATTAATTCTTGAGATATTGCAGAAATGATACAAAATGCAGCACAACAGAGCCACTGTTGGGTGATATTCATCAAAAACTAATCACCACCAGTTTATATCAAGGTCTAACTGTATCTAAATTTTTATTCAATTCCGTACATTAGTTCTTGAGATAAGAGTTATTGCTGAAATCGTGAAAAAATGTAGCATAACAGCGCTACCTGTTGGGCGATATACACCAAAACTTGATAAGCAACAACTTAACTTGTAACTGAATCTGAAGTTTGATGAAAATCTGTGCATTAGTTCTTGAGATAAAGCTATTGCAAAAATTGAGATAAATGCATCATAGCAGCACCATCTGTTGGGCAATATACGCCAAAAACTAATCAGCATCAGTTTACATCAAGGTCTAACTGAATCTAAGTTTTGTGAAATTCTGTGCATTAGTTCTTGAGATAGAGCCCCACAAAATTTTTGTCACATACAGACATTTTCTAAAAACCATCAAATCGTCTTCAGGACATTTTTAAAACGTATAAATCCGTCGTAAACTGGAAGTTGAAATTTTTCACAAATTAAATACTTTCTTCTTGTAAAGATAGAAGAAAGTAAAAATACATATCTTTTATTTTCATGAATATAGTTCATTTGAATTTTTTATATAAAGACATTCTTATGATATACCTTTACCTATAATTATGTACTACGTATGTTGCCTACTATGTTCTATGTTAGTAAAGTATTTCAATGTGCTAAAATACATTTTTATTTTACCTCATGTGTTTATGTAATGGCTTTTATGTATTAATTTTTTTTCAAAATTCAGTGAAATGACTTAAATTTATTAAATGTTTATGTTGTTTAAAATTTTATATATTTCTGAAAATTGAAAAAACCCACATTATGGGTTTTTCAGTGGGCTTTTTCAAGTGGGCCCATTCTGAAAAAACCCACCGGGTTTTTTCGAACTGGGCCCAGCTTTGCGAACCCTGTGCTATAACAGCATTTTTTTGTTGTTGTTGTCCTGACGATATTTAAATATTGGTGTTTTTGACGGTTAAAACCGCTTAAAACGCGGTTTAAACCTATGTCACGTCAAAAACTGGTTTTTGACGGCTTAAACCCAACCCTGGTAGAATAGGCTAAACAATGAGTTTCAATATTATGTGCATGAGTTCAGAGTTCAGCTGCACTACAAAAAACAAGTCAAAAGCCATTTTTAAATTAAAAAAAAAAAAAAAAATCCTAAAATAGTTTACATAGGGGTGAAATCAAAACTGTCTACAATAGACAAAAATAAAGTAAGGAAGATGCACATCTTTCCCTTATCATTTAATTACTTCTAAATTAGTTTTTTTTTAATTTAAATTAATTTAATGTATATTTTCTTTAATATACACATCAAATAAGTATATCAGAGTTCATATCTGTATATCTAAGGTTATTAAAGAAAATACTCACATCAAATAAGTATACCCCTATGCCTATCCTATAGCTTTTATAACTGTTATATCAAAATTGCTCAAATTTGTTATCTTCATCACAGTGTTAAAATATTAATCAAAATATAAATATGTATCAATAATTTGACAGAAAATAGTTAAATGTACAAATTGATATGATACTTTTTGTACTTTCAGAACATTCCTATTCAATATGTTTATAATTAGACTTAGACAATCAGTAAATCAGCTTAATGGCAACATTGTTTCTGTTTATTTGAATGAACTTTTGTTTTTCTGACAATCCTTATCCTTAATAATAGCCTGCATAGTTTAATATTTTCATAGGTTATTTGTGGGTATTGACTAGTGATAAAATAATAAAAAATAAGTGATGGGTTAATGAATTTGTGAGTGGAAAGAAGTCATTAAATTTTTTTTGTTAATTAGATTTAAGAATAAAAATGTAACAAATTATTGATAATTTAATTTCAATTAAAGTTTATTAAAAAAGCTAATAATGCAAAAATGTGTATTAAAAGATTTCAAGTATTCGGTCGCCGAATACCGAATATTCGGTTTACACTTCAGCCTAAGCTTCGGTATTCGGCAAAATTGCTGCTTCGGTCAATCCCTATCCAGAATCACAAATGGTGGACTGGTCCAGAGTTTCTGAAGGACTCATTATATATGTGTAATAATGAACAATCGCTAGTAGTTCCAGATCAGGAGATCTATTTAAACGAACTAAAAAGAGACTCCGCGAACATTACTCATTACTTTACCACCTTGTCTATTTCTAATGAAATTTCTATGATTGAACATATTTTTTCATTAACTAATAATTTTGTGAAATTAATACGCATAATTAGTTTTATTTTTAGATTTATTTTTAATTATCATAATCCCCAGAAAAGAAGTGAAGCTTTAAGCCTTGAGGAGGTGAGGCAAGCCGAAGTATTTTTAATTCGGTCAGCACAAAAGGGTGAGTTTCGAGAAGAAATAAAATGTCTCGAAAAAGGTAAGCCTGTTCTACACAAAAGTGGATTATCTTCTTTAAATGTATTCCTAGGAGATGAAGGGTTAATTAGAGTTGGTGGCCGTTTATCGCTTAACTCTAAATTTCCAATTGTGTTGCCTGCCAATCATAAGTTAACGGATATTATCCTAAATTATTTCCATTTGAAGTATTTTCATTTAGGCCCACAAGCCTTGCTTTTCCATGTTAGACAGAAGTTTTGGCCACTTAATGGCAGGAATAATTGCCGGAAAATTGTCCACAAATGTGTAACATGTTTCAAAAATAAGCCTGTTGTCAGCTCCCAGTTGATGGCCGATCTGCCAAGGGAATGTGTGACACCAAATTTTGTATTTTCGGTGACAGGTCTGCATTACTGTGGACCCTTTTCTATTAAATTTAAAAATCAAAGGAAGGGCGTATTGAATAAAGTTTATGTAGTAGTGTCAGGGGCGTCGCCATGGGGGGTGAGCCCCCCCCCCCCCTTAATATATGCGAAGTTTGGAAATTTGAGCTTAGAGTTGGGAAATTCTAGATTTTTGAGGCATTTTCTTTTTTAAAAGTAATAGTAAAAAAATTACGAAATTTTTATTGTTTTGGTGATTATTTTGAGTACTGCAACAGTAAACAAGTTAAGTTATCAAAAGAAATACAAAAGAAATCAGCCACACTCAATCTATCGCATCTACCAGACCTAAATTTCTCTACTCCTGTCCATCAATAACTGACTAACCAGTTCCTTTATTTCCTCCAAAACTTTGTTCCTTTCTCAAAAATTTCACCCCACCTCCCCTTCTCCTCCCAAAAGAGAATCCAGCTATTTTAATCCAAAGGGATTGCAGCTTCTTTTGAAAATTGGAGATCACTTGTAGCACAACAGAAAGGAATGTAGTAACCTACTTGAAACACAGCTATGGGCAAGAAGATTTGATGAGTTTTCACAACTTTTATGACTAATTTTGCGATTTTTGGACAATATTTTACTCATTCTCATGATTTTTTTTGCCGCAAAAAATAGTTAACCCTTCGCTGTCAAGTAAAAAGCGTTATATGAGCAAATGCGGATATAAGAAGTCGTTACTTTAGATAAATTTGTCACATTTTACTTTTATTTGTGTGCGGAAATATATACAGACCTGCCAACCTTTGAAAATGAGAAATCGTAGCACAGAAAATTTAAATTAATCTAGAGATTGGTTGGTTGGTTTTTCGTGTTTCACAGCCACATCTTTTGACATTCATAAAAGGAATAATGTTTCCGTCTTTCAACTCAGTATAGTAAATTTTTTCCTCTGAAAATTTTTATACGATTTTTAGAGTTTATTTTCGTTTCGCAGCAGTTTTTTTTTTTTAGTAAAAATTGGAACCAGGCTCCTTTTACAAATGTAAAAAATTTTTACATTTGTAAAAGGAGCCCGGTTCCAATTTTTTTAGCTCAGTGCAGTAAATTTTGACGGAATTCGCAATTTTTTTTCTGCCATCATTTCAGGATATTCACAATTTTTTTCCCACAATCGTAATTCACATTTTCCTATCACGATTCTTTGTTGAAATCCGCACTTCTTGCCATGCACTTTTGACGAAATTTGCATTTTTTATGCGATCCTCTGACGAATTTTGCGTTTTTTTACCACGATCCTTTGACTAAATTAGTGTTTTCTTTCTGCAATCTTTCGGTGAAATTTGCGTTTTCTTACTAATCTTTCGATGAAATTTGCGTTTTCTTACTAATCTTTCGATGAAATTTGCATTATCTTACTGATCTTTTGACGAAATTCGTGTTTTCTTTCTGCGATATTTTGACAAAATTCACGATTTTACCACGATTATTTAACGAAATTTATTTTCTTCTGCGACCAATTAAGGAAATTGATTTTTTTTTACACAGTCATTTGTCGAAATTCGCGATAGTTTATCGCAAATCGTGCGATTTTGCACACTATTTCAAACCTTGCCCCTCAAGGAACCCCCTCCGGAATTCTTAAAATGGCACCCTTGTTTCTAAGGAAGGGAATTCCTGTATAAATATTTACAAAAACACGATTAGAGTGTTTTATGTTAAGAAGTTTTTTTTGCAGCCCAGAATTTTTTTTTTTTTTTCTCATGAGCATTTTTTAATGTCTGAATTTTCGGACTAATGGTCAATTTTTTTAAACTTTCGGAAATGAATACTTGGAAATTTCGGAACAGAATCACTCCTGAAAAATATGCTGCGCGGGATAAAATTCGCAACTAGAAACAAAAAATGCTTTTTTGTTTTTTGCAAAAAATCGTAGTTTAAGACCGATTTTCGTAGCATCGTAGTTTATAGGTCCAAATCGTAGCAACTACGATTTTTTCGTAGCAGTTGGCAGGTATGTATATATCAGTCCTGTTCGTTTATATTCATATGTGTTCAGGGCTTGAAATTCAATTTTTCCTAGGAGGGGAGTTTCCCTACCAACATTTATAAATGGAGGGGAGTTGATCTATTTGGGAAGGAGAAAAAAAATCTAAAACCCACTGTTATTTTACGTGCTATTTAAAAATTTACATTAATTACATTAATACAGACAACAACTCAGAATAATTATGAAAAATGTTTTTTATTTTTAAAAAGTAAGAAAGCTTTTATATATAGCCTATTTTTCAAGTTTCAACCAAATATCATGACTCCTTAACAATGGGGTTGTTAAATGAATTTCTGAATTTAGATTTTATTCCATTTTGGGCCCTGAATATTCTTTCACAAGGTAAACTTGTGACAAACAGCACAAGCACAATATTTATAACTTTGGAAGGTATCAGAAATGTATGGTTATGCTCTCTTAAAAAAATTTCAGAAAACTTTGCAATATCTGACATGTCTTCATTTTTAACTACTTGCATGAACAGTGTAGGGGAAGGTGGGGCACCTTGGGACGTTTTTCAGTAAATAATTTTTCTAAATTTTATTAATATTTATTCTTATTTTAGAACCAATTAGACATAAAGTATAAACATTTCTGCATCAAATAAACCTCATAATAATCTAATATTTCACATAGAAAAAGAGTGAAGACAAAACAAAAAAGCCTTTAAAATGTACCAATCTGCCCCACATGGTGGGGCAGGTTAGGACACTAGTTTTAATCAAAAATACATGTAAAATTTTATATTTAATTGATGAACAAAGCTTTATTTATAAAGCTTTAGTTCAGCATGAAATAATTTAAGCATTGAAAGATTTTAATAATGTGAATTATAACATGTTTTCATTAACAGATCTTGTATTTGATGTGAAAAAAATGGTGTTCATCAAATTCGAATAAAACACATCTTTGACCTATTTTGTTTTCAGGAGTGCCAAGTTTTAAAAGAATATCTGTTTGATACACAAATGAGCTATCATGTTTATCAGGATTTTTTAAAAAATGACAACTCTAGATCTCGTCTTCTCAAAATGGATATCTCATACTCGCTGCTGTCCTCAACATTTTGAACATGCCCTACAAATACAACAATGCTTTGTTTTCCTGCAAACGTTGCCAATGTACACTATCCCACAGTGGGTTTACCTTTAGCCTTTAAGTTTCTGGACTTATCTTAAGTAAGTTTGCAATCTGTAGGAAAATCAGCATCACATGAACAGTTGAATTCATCACTACTGCCATTACACAAATCATTTATATTTGTTTTCCTTACAGGGGTAATTTTCCCCAATTTTGTTAGCACAACTGTCTCATCCTCACTGCTTGATGAAAATTCTAATTGGTTGTGTACCTTTTTTTTTCCCCTTCTGTAAGCTGCATTTGCTTTACAGCATTTTTGGACATGTCCCAAGGTGCCCCACAGCTGAGTGTCCCAACCTGCCCCACCTCGCACATTAAGTAACAAAAACTTTAAAACAGTTAAGCTTAGCATTGCAGTCTATTTTTTAGCCTTAAAATAACAATAAATCAATGTTTTTTCATCACAACATGCCCCTACTTGTATTATTTCATTTCTTTAATAAAAAATTTATTTTTCAAAACACACATAAATGTTACTCAACCTCATTCAAAATAAAAATAATGGTATTATTTGTTGCCAGCAAACACCAGTGATTCCAAAACACATGGAAGAGTAGATTGTAGTATCATATATTGGCACTTATGTGTGCTAATTTTTAACTGCAAATTTAAGCCTCAAAACTGAGATGGCCCAAGGTGGGCCATGTCCCAACCTGCCCCACCTTCCCCTATATTCAGCAATGAAATCATCAATATCCATTTCTGAACAAAATTGTTTTATTATATCCTTAATGGAATTATAGTCAAAACCTGGTTCCCTGGTATTTTCTTTGTTTAAAATTTGAATGCAAATTTGAATGCTTGTTCAATTAAAATCAAAAGTTTGAAATGGAAACTGCTGATTCATTTCTTCTACTACACAAGAAACGTAGGTTAACTTTAAATTGTCAAGTCCTAATTTCTGTTAATTGCAAGGATCAACTTGTTTGGTGTTTCTATATATGTTTGATTGGAGCTCGGAATTTTTCTTTGATGTGCACCATAAGATCTTTGCGGTCTTTCTAATCTGACTTTTGTTTAATACTGAATCTAGACCAATTTGCCAGAGTGTAGTACCTGGTGACACTTAATGTCCTTTTGTGACACAACCTTTTGGATATTTTCCTTTTTCTTTCACAGGAAAAAAACAGTGTAATATGCCAATCGGGCATTGGAAAAAATATCGTGAATTTCTTCTATTGGTCGAGGGAAGAATATCGTGAAATTCGTCAACTGGCCGCGGTATAAAATCGCGAAATGCATTGATCAGACGCGGGATAAAACTGTGAATTTCGTCAGTCTGTCGCAAAAGTAACCGTAAAATTTGCACGTGTTTCTGAGTAAAAAAAAAAAAAGAAATTCACAGCGAATTTTCTGAAAGGTTACAGCAGGGGATGCAAAGGGATTGGGAAATCCTCTCCAGGCGCTAATTTTTTTATGTTGTAGGTCAAGAAAACTTTTAGGTAGATTTCGTATGAAATACTACCTATTGGGATCGTTCCTATGTTGGAATTTCTGAAAACTTTTTGCAGATCTACACCGATCATGACCCCTAGAACCCAAAACCACCCTCAGTAAAAAACTTTATCTATCTATCTATCTATCTATATATATATATCACTTTCTTCTGGACACGATAACTTTCGTAATTCTGCACCAATCTCTTCCAAACTGATACATAAAATCAATGGGCATAAAATCTCGGTCAAGTTCGTTAATGGGCAAAATCGGACCAAGGGGAGGGAAATATGGAGGGGTTTTGTGAAAACAGAAAACCCCCCATAACTTCTTAATTTTTGTACATATCAAATCAGTTTAAAGTTTTTATTACTTCTAAAAATAGGGCCAAAAATTTATGTATCACAGATTTTTGATAAAGTAAAAATGGGCTCAAGGGGCGCAAAAAATAGGGTTTTTGGGAGAAAAAAATTCATAACTTCGTCAATTCTCAAGATATAAAATTCAATTAATTTTATTATAAATCTCCGTAACATTATCTAAAACTTTTATATTCACAAGTTTTTGATAGGAGCAATTCGTACCGCAAAAAAAAATTAAAAACGAAAACAAAAAGGGTGTTTGAAGAAGAAAAAAATCCATAACTTCGTCAATTCTCAAGATATCAAATCCAATTAATTTTATCATGAATCTCCTTAACATTATCTACAACTTTTATATTCACAAGTTTTTGATAGGACCAATTCGTACCGCAAAAAAAATTAAAAACAAAAACAAAAAGGGGGTTTGAAGAAGAAAAAAATCCATAACTCCGTCAATTCAAAAGATATAAAATCCCCATGAATTTATCATATATCTTCTTGATATTGTCTACAACATCTATATAGACAAGTTTTGGATAGGACCAATTCTTAGAGCAAAAACAAATTAAAAATACATACCGGTTGAAGTAAAAAATTGATCTTAGTAAGGGTGTATTCAAATCCAAACTGCTTATTTTCTGACTCATTTTACAATTCATTTTTGCTCTCAAAGGCTTCCAATTGGTACGTTTTCTTACTCAGGAACTATATAATGTACCGTAATGGTCGATTTTCTGATAGGGGCAGAATATATTTTTTTAAATGCTGTTAAAAAGGGCATTTTGAACCGAATTTACCGAAGCGGATTGTGTTGGAAAAATCATTGTATTAAGGATGCGCTTAAATCCAAACTGCTTATTTTCTGACTGGTTTTTAAATTCATTTTTGCTCTTAAACGCATTTAATTGGTAGATTCGCTTATTCAGAAACTATCTAATGTACCGTAATAATCGATTTTTAGATAGAGGCAGAATATATTTCAAAAAATGATGTCAAAGTGGACATTTTGAACGGAATTTCCCGAAGCGATTGTGTTAGAAACGAAAAATATTGTCCTTCTGAGAAAATAATTGTTTATATATCAAGTTTTAATTAATTGAACAAAAAATAAAAACACAGGTCGCTTATAAATCTCTTCAAAAATCACGTCAGCAAGTTTCATTTTTTTTTTTTTTTTTAAATTAAAAATGAATCTGGAATTATGCCAGAAAATTTTGAGTTGTTGAGCATCGAAAAGTATTTTTTTGAATACCGCCCTAACATGATTCTGATAAAATCAGCTATTATATGAAAATGAAATAAAAACTCATCAAGAGCGGCCAGATAAAATTGTTAAAGTGGATTTATCTATAATCATGATTTAGTTTTTGTTTGTGAAATTAGTATATTTGACTTCGAAATCTACCTCTGCCTGTAGGCCGGGCCGGCAGGGATTTTTTTTTTTTTTTTGGTTCGGTTTGATTTCAGGCTGAGTGTAGATTCCTGTAAATTGGATTCGGGTTAAATCCAATTTTTCAAAAGTTAGTGCAGTATATTATTTCAGATTAAAAACTATACTATACCTTTAAATAATAAATATAGATATTTGTGTGTGCGTGTTGTTTTCTAAAGAGACTGTAGCATTTTTACCGCGACCCTTTGATGAAATTCCCTTTTTTTTCAGCAGCTCTTTAACGAAATTCGCGTTTTATCGGCAATCTTTTGACGAAATTCGTGTTTTATCGGCAATCTTTTGACGAAAATCGCTTTTTTTCGCGCCCTTTTGACGAAAGTTCTTTGACAAAATTTGCACTTTTCCGCGATCCTCTGACGAAACTCTCATTTTCCGCGATCCTCTGACGAAACTCTCATTTTCCGCGATCCTCTGACGAAACTCTCATTTTCCGCGATCCTCTGACGAAACTCTCATTTTTCCGGATCCTTCGACGAAACTCTCATTTTTCGCGATCCTTCGACGAAACTCTCATTTTTCGCGATCCTTTGCCGAAACTCATTTTTCGCGATCCTTTGACAAAATTTGCATTTTCCCACGATCCTTTGACGAAATTCGCCTTTTTTCGCGATCCTTTGCCGAAACTCGCGTTTTTTCCGGGTTCCTTTGCCGAAATTTAAGATTTTTTTTTTAATTCTTTGATGTAATATGTGTTCTTTCGCGATCCTTTGAGGAATTTCAAGTTTTTTTTCGCGATCTGACGAAATTCACGTTTTTTCGCGATCTTTTGACAAAATTTGCGTTTTATTCGCAAGCTTTAGCGACGAAATTGGCGCTTTTTTCCTCGAACAATTGATGAAATTGATTTTTTCGGCGATCATTCGTCGAAATTCGCGATATTTTGCTGTTGAACTGATGACCGATTTTTCATAATTTTCAAAGCCTTAAATTTTTGAAAAATTCGGAACAGAAATACCTCTGAATTCGCCAATCGGTCACGGACATTTGTGAACTAATCTGGAGAAAAAAATAATGAAATTTAGCCGTCGCGTGAAAAATTAATGATTTTCAAAGATCTTTCGCGGTAAAAAAACCCCGCAAAATGAGTCAATCGGCCGCACGAAAATATCGAGAAATTCGCAAGGAGTTCGCGGGAGTTGATCGTGATTTCAAATGCAAAATTTTCTGGAAAATCGCGAGATGTTTTGGGCGGGAGCCTCCCGCCCACGATATTCTTTTGGCCGGGATTTTAAAGTTTTGGGCGCGAATCCCGCCCTGAAATTCAAGCCCTGGTGTTTATAAAATTTTAAACCAAAAGTCCAGTGTTCTGTGCTTAAAGCTGTTCTAAAAAGTTACTATAAATCTCAGCACGAAGAAACCCTTCATAATAGGAAAAGAGGTTTCGTGCAAGATTTTGGAGCGTCTAAAAATCCATTCGAGGATGAAAAAGGTAAAAAATGGACGATTTTAATTTGGAACAGATATATGACCATGAAAGCAATCCATCAACTGAAGAAAAAATATACATGCACTGTAACACTGACACATTGCACTTGAATAAAATTTTGAAGAAATAAAGATTTCCTTACAGACAAGCTCACAAACAATTATGAATATTAGGATGTGACTGGAGAAGCTGAGTTCCGAAAGCACCGTAGAAAAATGGTTTCACCAAAGGCAATAGATAAAAATAATAGCACAGCAATGGACATTGATACACATAAGTTTTACAGTAAAGAATTATAAGAAATACAAGAAGATTTCGGGAATTTAGTAACAGACTTAAATGACAATGTTCCCTATATCAAGAGAATATCGCAGCAATGCATTCCATATTTAAATTACAATTGTGCAAAGGAAAAGTTAATAATGTTTCCACCTGGATATGGGAAACCGGATGTACATGACTTGCAGAGTCAAATAGAAATAAACCAAATCCCAACTGGCATAACAAACCTTTTACTCATGCCATGAAATTCAAAGACTATTTGGGTCACGCCGTCAAACTATATACTCGTACCTTAACATTCACAGCAGTTTATCTTTATGGCATTGCATCTAACGAAAGAATCTTTAGTCAAATAAAAATTTAAAAAATATATATTTGCAAGCTACAATGAGGGATGACAGACATGACAGCCTAATGCTTTTAAAATATGAAAGTGAAATAGGGAATTTTATTAAACTAAGCGATATTAATTGAAAACAAGTCGGATGTGCCAATCCCAAAATTTTCTTCTACTCCATACATGTTATATTAATGCCTCAAAATTTGCAATCACAGTGCCAAAATTAAATGACAATTCTTTGCCTATAATAACAAACTCTAAAGGAATAGATTTGTTGAATTGTGTGCATTTAAAAAGGAGATATATGCATAGCATTTTTCAAACAAATCATTCAATTTTGGCACCCAGCCTCTTAGATGTCTGCAACCAAAATTCATTACTCAAAGTGCACAAAAACGATAGCTTTGGACAGTATAGACCCCAGCCTAATAAGGATCTATTTATGTGGAAGTGCTACTTATGTGGAATATGAAGTTTGACTAAATTCCGTGCATTAGTTTTTGAGATACAGCTATCACAAAATCGTGAAAAATGCTGCATAGCAGCGCCACCTGCTATGTGATATACATAAAAAGCTAATATGCATCAAATTATGTCAAGGTTTAACAGAATATGACGTTTGATCAAATTCCGTGCAATAGTTTTTGAAATATAATTATCGCTAAAATCATGTAAATCGTGAAAAATGCCGCATAGCAGTGCCATCTGTTGGACGATTTACACCAAAAACAAATCAGCACCAATTTTTATCAAGGTACAGTCAAACCTCGTTAACACGAACTGTTTCCGATTGCCTCGTCCAGTTGTATGTAATGTAGTTAAGTTCCGATAACACGAACTACTTTTAATACGAACAAAAAAAGTTTCCCCTTGAGTGTTCGCGTTAACGAGGTTCGACTGTATAAGTGAATCTCTAAAGTTTTATTAAATTTCGTGCATTAGTTCTTGTGTTAGAGTGCCCACAAAATTTGTATCACATATAGACAGACAGATATTTTCTAAAAACAGTCGAATCGTGTTCAGGACTTACTAAAACGTATAAATCAGTCTAAAACCGGAAGTCGATTTTTTTCACGAATCCAATACTTTCTTCTTGTAAAGATAGAAGAAAGTAAAAAGCGTATTTATTTTTTTAGTAAACAAACCTATAATTAGAATTTTTATGTTTTCAGTTTCAGAATTTTTCTTTGGAAAGGAATTTTTTATGAAAAAGTAAAGTATCATAATTATTACACACATTGTGCATATCATTTTAGTCGAAAATTGGAGAAATTTGTTCCAAGTTGGGAAATTTTCGGATTCTCCCCCCCCCCCCCCCCCCCCCCCGAAAAAATATCTGTGGCTACGCCCCTGAGTAGTGTATATATGTTTATGCACCAAAGCAATACACCTGGACTTTGTTTCAGATCTCACAACTCAGGCTTTTATAGCTAGTCTAAAACGTTTCTTTGGCAGAAGAGGGAAATGTGCAAAAATCCTATCGGATAATGCAAAAACGTTCATCGGAGCTGACATAGAGTTGAAAAAATTGCATAAACTGGTTAGTTTCCCAGATGAGGAGTTGTGTAACCTTTTAACTCAGGAAGGTATCAAATGGGAATTTATTCCTCCCAAATCTCCGAATTTTGGTGGCATCTAGGAGACAGCAGTAAAATCGTTCAAGTTTCATTTGAAAAGGGTAATAGGTGCTCAAAAATTAACGTTAGAAGAATTTCTAACAATACTAGCGGGAATTGAGGGAGTTTTGAACTCTCGTCCCCTTACCCCACTATCCCCAGATTTTGAAAACTTTGACACGATTATATTTTCTTATCGGTAGGCCAATTACTTCGATCCCCGAACCTCAACTAGACGAGATTAATGAAAATCGATTAGCCAAATGGCAGAGAATCACCAAATTTAGCCAACAAATTTGGAAGCGCGACTATTTGAATAATCTCCAACAGAGGGGGAAATGAAAATTTAAAAAGGATGATGTACAGAAAGGAACTTTGGTACTAATAAAGCAGGAAAATTTACCTTCCACCAAATGGTTGGTTGGTAGAATAGTTGAACTTTTTAAGGGAAGAGATAATATAATTCAAACGGTGAATTTACGCTTGTCAGATGGGCGAATTTTTAAAAGAAACGTCAGAGATGTTTGTATATTACCAGTTGAGTAACAAATTTCCTTTCTTTCCTTAAGCAAACTCTAAAAAATATATTATTCTGTATTTAATCTAGTATTATAGTGAATTATTCTTGTATTATTATTGTGTATGTAAGTTGTTTATATCTCATAATTTTTCTTGTATGATAATTTTTGCAAATTTATATGTTTATGTATATTGAAAATTGCATTTCAATCCCCGGGGGAGTGTTTCCTCCGTGCATCGTAATTGATAGTGAGAGGGCGTTGCAAGCACTCTGGACTGAAGTGAGCGCGGGCGAGAATCCCCCGCCAGATCAGATGTGTGATGAAGTTGACTAAGATGTGTTCTTAAGACGTAAGCGCAGTGTATCAACCACTGCCAGTCCCCTTTGAATATTTTTTTTGTAAATAATAAATGTTTTTGTTATGTGTTGTAAATGTGGACAATCCCTCTACTACGCAACACAATTCATTTAGTATTTTTAAGCATTTTCTACAGTCCATTTTGAAGCTATTGCCAACAAATGTTGAAATAGATCCTTCACTTGTTTAAATAAATTAGTCATTCACTAATCTTTGAATTCTAATATCAATATCTTTTTCATGACTTTTGCAAATGTCAAGCAATGCAGAACTATTCTTATAAATGCGGAGATGCATTCTATATGGTTATTCCATCATACTTCGCTTGGCAACTGGTGTTTCACTCATCAGATGATGATTTCGGAAATACTTCTGTATATCAACATGTTTAGTAATGGATATTGGATCTTTATTTTCTGCCAGTAAGTTCATCCAATGTGCTGTACATCCATAAACAATCATGTTAGAGTACAAGTGAAATGGAAACTCTGCTTTGCGAAACTGATACTGAACATCTGTTGTTCTATTTATAGATTGGGAATAGAAAATATGGTAAAATTTATATGATTAAAGTACTATATCAGCAGCTTTAGAGAATTAATTCTTTATTTCCCATCTCTTTACATACATACATATACCGGGTGTCCCAAAAAGGACTGACTGATTTTAAAATTCAATAACTTGCAAACGGTGACAGATATTAAAAAAATTCTTGCAGGAGGGTTATGCATAAGGTCAAAAGTTTTATTACAGTGATTTTCAATTTTAGTTCGATTTACAAACAATAGATGGCGCTGCAAGCAATAGTCGCTAAATTCAGGCTCGATTTTTGGTACTTCGTGGCCCGGATAATACATTTCCATCTCCTTTTTATTCATGGAACAAGATAAAGGACCAAAAATCGAGCCTGTATTTAGCGACTATTGCTTACAGCGCCATCTATTGTTTGTAAATCGAACTAAAATTGAAAATCACTGTAATAAAACTTTTGACCTTATGCATAACCCTCCTGCAAGAATTTTTTTAATATCTGTCACCGTTTGCAAGTTACTGAATTTTAAAATCAGTCAGTCCTTTTTGGGACACCCGGTATATATATATGCATAAGTTACATGAAAAAAAAACAGCTTCAATCAATAGTATTTAAGTACAGTTTAATGACTAGTAGAGTTTATTGTACCCTTAGGTTTTTACCGGTAAAAAGCCAACCCTGGTTAGGGACCTTTTAGAAAATGGAGCCCACATTGCAGATTCAATTGTCAGGAAAATGACTTCATTAGAGAATTACAGATTACAACTCAAGATTCTTATAGAAAAAAGAAAACCACTGCTTTATTCTAAAACACTTGAACATTCATTAATATCTACAAGTTCCATGCACATATAAAAAAGTCCTTACACCTGTCAGTCTAACCATTTGACGTTTTTCATGATTTCCTTGCATAAATACAGGTTATGTTCCCTTAGAAAGACCACATGGAGGCCCAGTAGCAGAAAGTTATGATTGTGTCTGCGACAGCAATTTAGTGGGATGAAAATTGTCTGCGGTAGTAGCGTGTTACATTTTCTTATGTACAAACATTATGAGTGTTAAAATAAACAGTGTTCTTACTGATGAATACTAGGGGTGATTCTGAGTAAAAAAAAAAAAAAAATTCTGAAATTCACAGCAAATTTTCCAAAAGGTTACAACAGAGACAAACATTATGAGCATTAAAATAAACAGTGTTCTTACTGATGAATACTAGGGGTGATTCTGAGTAAAAAAAAAAAAAAAAAAATTCTGAAATTCACAGCAAATTTTCCAAAAGGTTACAACAGAGAGGGGGGGGGGGAGCAGAAATCCACTACATGCACTAATTATGTGTTTTTCTTCGCACGCTTTTGACAAAATATGCTATTTTTTCGCAATCTTTTGACGAAACATGCTGTTTTTCTCGATCTTTTGACGAAATCTGCTGTTTTTCTCGATCTTTTGACGAAATCTGCTGTTTTTCTCGATCTTTTGACGAAATTTCTCATTTTTTTTTCGCGATCTTTTGACGAAATTTACCGTTTTTTCGCGATCCTTTGACAAAAATGAACTTTTTTTCGCGATCCTTTACGAAATTTGCGTTTTTCCTTGATTCTTTGACGAACTTCGCAAATTTCTGTCACAGAATCGCAGAAAAAACACGTTTTTTTCGGCGCCTCTGGGATGAAATTCACGTTTTTCGCGGGATCTTTTGACGAAATTCGCGTTTTTACAGAAATTCTTTAGCTGAAATTTGCGTTTTTCGCGATCTTTTGACGAAATTCGCGTTTACAGAAATTCTTTAGCAGAAATTTTGCTTTTTTCGCGATCTTTTGACGAAATCCCGCAAATTTAATTCCGATCGTTTGACATTTTTTTTTTTTTTTCGTGATCCTTTGACAGAAATTTGCGTTTTTTCACGACCATTTTACAGAAATTTTCGTTTTTTCGCGATTGTTTTACAGACATTTGCATTTTTTCCGCGATTGTCTGGCTAAATTTGTTTTTTTCCCCCCCCTCGATCCTTTGATGAAATTAAAGTTTCTTCCGCAATTTTGTGAATGAAATTTGAGTTTTTCTCGCGCCCCTGGAACGAAATTCACGTTTTTTGGGGGGGATTTTTGGATACAATTCAAGTTTGTACAGCGATCTTTTGGCAGAAATTTACGTTTTTCGAGATCTTTTGACGATATTCCACGTTATTTCCTCAATCCTTTGATATAATTTGCGTTTTTTCGCGATCCTTTGACATAAATTTGCATTTTCCCCACAATCGTTTGACTAAATTCGCGTTCTTTCTGCGATCCTTTTACTAAATTCGCGTTCTTTCTGCGATCCTTTTACTAAATTCGCATTCTTTCTGCGATCCTTTTACTAAATTCGCATTCTTTCTGCGATCCTTTTACTAAATTCGCATTCTTTCTGCGATCCTTTTACTAAATTCGCATTCTTTCTGCGATCCTTTTACTAAATTCGCATTCTTTCTGCGATCCTTTGACGAAATTCGCATTCTTTCTGCGATCCTTTGACGAAATTCGCATTCTTTCTGCGATCCTTTGACGAAATTCGCATTCTTTCTGCGATCCTTTGACGAAATTCGTATTCTTTCTGCGATCCTTTGACGAAATTCGCATTCTTTCTGCGATCCTTTGACGAAATTCGCATTCTTTCCGCGATCTTTTGACGAAATTCGCATTCTTTCCGCGATCCTTTGACGAAATTCATGTTTTTTCTGCAACCCTGTGACAGAAATTTGCATTTTTCCCACAACCCTATGTCGAATTTTATGTTTCTTCCGGGCTCTTTTGACGAAATTCGCGATCTTTGGCTATAAATTACCGATTTTTTATGTGAACGATTGTCAAAATTGATATTTTTCGGCAACCATTTATCGAATTCGTGATATTTTTTGTCAGAAGTTTCGTATTTTTTTCCCCTTTCTTTTAAGGAAATACTTTTTTTTTTTTCAAGTTGGCAAATTTATCTGCAAGGACCAAAATAAATCTGCGACGCACGTCGCGCACTTTCTGCTACCGGACATGGAGGGTACCACCCCCCCCTTCGGCCCATAAATTAGCCATCATAAACACCACCACCACCTAAATATTTTTCAGAATATTTTTTTAATTCTATAGTTTTCACTTTTAAGTAATCAGTTTGCATGATTATTGTATTGGCTTTAATGTGCAACATTATTATGCATAATATTTTTATTTATATCTTCCTTCATTCATGTTATTATTTTCTGTGTATGCTTTTAATGGTTGTTGAATAAGTGGAATATTGTTGATTTTATTAACAAATGTATTCTACTTTAACCATACATTTTGCTTTAATGTAATTTGTAATTTAAGGTTTGGAGACTGATTTCAGAACAGAGTCAATCTTACAAATTTATCATTAGGGGAACAAACTGTCCATAATGTAATTTACTTGATTAAAAGGTTATTTAAGAAAACTAGCAGACCCGCCCGGCGTTGCCCGGGGTTAATAACCTTAAACAAAACTTAAGTTTGTATGATTTGGATATGAATTGATCTTTGGAAATTCTTTTAAATGAACCTCATTTTGGAGGCCCCCGCCCATTGCCTTCCGCAACGTCTAATGTGTTCCCAACAAACTGCTTTCCGAACGAACCTGTAATCTAGATCTAATCTACATATGGCAACATTTACCGAAAAATGCCTGCACGTGCCGGAGACAATCGAAAACCAAGTTGAGTGAGCCAAACCTCGTTGGAATCAAGCCCACAAAAAAAAAGAATGCAGCATTAATGTTAGAAAATGTTGGTAACTAAAGTCTAAGATAAAATTTCATAATACAGAAAGTAGCTGAATTGTAATCTAAGATGAAGGAAGTAAATCCCGTTGAAATTGGGCCCTTAAACCCGAAGAAATAACTCGCCACCAAGCGGTGGAAGATGCCTCCTCAACTTTGTAAATTTGATGAATTACTGTTAGCATTAACACGATATTTAATAAACGGATGAAATCCCTTATCTAAAGTTACCTTTAAAGTAACGCGATTTTTAATTTACGGCTGTAGTGGGTAGACGTAAGTTAATGCTGAAAAAGGAGATTAATGTTCGAAAAAGGTGGTAGCTGAGGTATAAAGAAAGACCGGGCCTGGGGGGCCAGGGTCTTAACTGGAATGTAGTTGGGTATAACAAAATTTTTTAGGGGTTTTAAAGTAGCTGGAAGACGCTAAAACTATGTTAAAGAAAATTGCAATAGAATAGGATAGTTTTTAAAGAAGCTGCAACAAAGGTCCCATGAAGACGATTAATGTTTAAAATTGGTGGTAGCTGAAGTCAGCAATTTTTCTTGTCGTTCATGTAGTAGCTGGAGAACCTAAGAAGTTGTTAGAAAAAAAAGTGCGTGAATCGGATAATTTTTAAGGGAGCTATAACAGGGGGCCCAACTAATAGTTGAGAGCAGGGCCCTAACATGAAAACATGATAAAATGTTTTAGTACTTAGCATTTTAGATCTTCAATTAGTCAAAATTAATCATAAGGTATGAAATAATCATTAGAATAATATTTTAAAGAAATGCGCAAAAATGGGGTAAATGCTTAAAAAGGGCCCCAGAGCTCCAATAAAAATATGAGGGTGTTGGTCTAAGGGGAAGATTCCAAGACTCAATTTTAAAATTATGCAATGAGAAGGTGAGAAAATTAGGGTGTAAAAAATGCATAGCACACAAGAAGTTCAAGGGGCCCCGGATCGGGCCCTACAGGACCCTAAGGTGACCCAGGATTTTAACTGGAATATAGAAACTGCAGAATAACTAAATGGAAAAATAGTTCCAAAAATGAAGATCGGATTAAGAGGGGCAATTTATTAATAATTTATGGTGCAAAAGCTTCAAGGGGCCTTGTACCGGGCCCCAAGGGAGAAGGGACTCAAGTGGCATGTAGTTTGGTATAAATACACTTTTTAGTAGTTTTCAACATAATCAGAGGACTCTAGAACTATGATAAAGAAAATTGCAAGGAATTCGGATCATTTTTGAAGAAGATGAACCAAGGGCCCTAAGAAGACGATTTATATTCAAAATTGGTGGTAGTTAAAGCCTGAGATATTTTTTTTTTTGTCGTTCATGTAATAGCTGGGAGAACCTCAGATGTTAGAAAAAAAAGCTAGCGAATCAGACTATTCATAAGGGAGTTATAATAGGGGGCGCAAAAAAGGCCAACTGATAGTTGAGAACAGGGCCCTAACATGAAAACATGTTACAACGTTTTAGTACCTAGCATTTTAGATCTTCGATTAGACGAGATTAAGCATAGGGTATGAATTAATCATTAGAATATAATTTAAAACACATGTGCAAAAAATTGGGGAAATGCTTAAAAAAGGGCCCTAGGGCCCCAATAAAAATATGCGAGTGTTGGTCTAAGGAGAAGAGTTCAAGACTCAACTTTAAAATTACACATTGCGAAGGTGAGAAAATTACGGTGTGAAAAACGCATGGCACACGAAAAATTTAAGGGGCCTTGGACCGGGCTCTACAGGATCCTAGACAAGCCCAAGGTCTTAACTGAAATGTAGAAATGGGGTAAAAAACTGAAAGTAGAATTCACCCCAAAAACAAAGAAGATCGGATAGAAAAGAGGCATGTTATTAACAATTTAGTGCACTAAAACTTCAAGGGGCCCTGTACTGGTCCTCTTGACAGGGTTCCTGGGTCTTACCAGAAATTTAGAAATGGGGCAGAAACTGAAAGGAGAATTCACCCCAAAAACGAAGAAGATCGGATAGAAAAGAGGCACGTTATTAACAATTTCGTGCAATAAATCTTCAAGGGGGCCTGTACAGAGCCCTTTGCAAGGGTGCCAGGGTCTTAACTGAAATGTAGAAATGGGGCAGAAACTAAAAGGAGAATTCACCCCAAAAACGCAGAAGATCAGATAGAAAAGAGGCATATTATTAACAATTTAGTACACTAAAACTTCAAGGGCCCTGTACCGGGGCTCTTGCAAGGGTGCCAGGGTCTTAACTGAAATGTAGAAATGAGTCAGAAACTAAAAAGAGAATTCACCCCAAAAACGAAGAAGATCGGATAGAAAAGAGGCATGTTATTAACAATTTAGTGCACTAAAACTTCAAGGGACCCTGTACTGGGCCCCTTGCAAAGGTGCCAGGGTCTTAAATGAAATGTAGAAATGGGGCAGAAACTGAAAGGAGAATTTACCCCTAAAACGAAGAAGATCGGATAGAAAAAAGGCATGTTATTAACAATTTAGTGTGCTAAAACTGAAAGGGGCCCCAGGGACCCCGGCCCTTAAAAAATTAAAAATCTGAGCCTCAGGTGCATCATGACCTGTCTTGGGCTAATCACACCTGAATTTTCAGACTTCTACGTGCGGTAGTTTTCGCTAGCCATCGCACACACACACACACACAGAGCGATTTGTTCTTTTATTAGTATACATATCTCCTCAAGAATTATGAGAGAGAAGGTAAGAGTATTATTTAAATTCAAAAATATAATTTTGAATGTAAGAAAGGATAACAGTATCATTTGATAATAAAAGTGAAGTAAATTGTTATATTTTAATGGAAATAACTTACCATCCTGACTTATACCGAAAATCATTTTTATATAGATCTTAGATTTTATGTATCTTAGAATAAAATGCAATTTTGCAATTTTTTGTGCAAAATAAGTTTTTCAAAAATAAAATTTAAAAATAAATTTAAAAGTACATTTAAGAATAGTAATGATTCATGGGTTCTTTTTTCAGGTAAAATGCTTATGAATTACTTTTCTGTAGATAAAATTATGCTATAATAATTTAGAAGATGTAGTAAAAGTTCTTTTATTAGCAGCATCAAGGTGTTTGAAATATTACAAGGGGGTCAAGGTGTTTGAAATATTACAAGGGGGTCATTCCATGTCAAATCACCCAGAATTTTCTAAAAATCACACCCACCATCTTCAATTTTCATAAACTTTGGTGTATTTGTAGAATTTTTAATGCTGATTTCAAAAATGTCAATCATATTGAAATTGATCAAACGATTTGTCAGATATGAGCCATTAAATGTCTTCCAAGATGGCCGATTTGCCGCCATTTTAAATGGCACATGTGACAACATAAAGGTCTATAACTTCTTTCAGGTTTAAGCTAGAACTTTCAAATTTTTTTTTGTTCTATTCAGAATAAAGTAAACTTTCATCTTAACAGATTTTTGTGTAATTTATTCCATTAAAATGCTGTCAGAAAATGACTTTTTGTCATTTTTTAAATTAAAAAAAGGCGTAACTTTAATGGCTGATTTCCCCCATTGTTCCCCCTTCAATTTTCATCTAATTGCATAAATAGGCAGCTCAAAGTGTGTTTTGATGCCTGATAAGAAAATTTCAATGGGCAGTTCGCAGGTGTTTTGTTTAAAGAAGAATTTCAATTTTACTGACCTTCCATAAGTAACGGAAAGTACAAGATAATGTTGATATTTCTTTTATTACCAGAAATATCATACATATTTACACCTA
Source organism: Maratus speciosus (assembly GCA_963932465.1). Taxonomy (NCBI): domain Eukaryota; kingdom Metazoa; phylum Arthropoda; class Arachnida; order Araneae; family Salticidae; genus Maratus; species Maratus speciosus. The sequence goes on along the minus strand of OZ010793.1, from coordinate 151,443,296 downwards.
AAAGTTTGATAAGGCTTTATCTTACATAAACATATACATATTTTTTAATATGGCTATAAAGAAGGGGAATCCCACAGGAATAAATAGGAATGCTAATAATGAATTCCTGCAAGACATAGAAGTATTTTCCTAACAAATTGAAATCTATTGCAAAGTTTCAGTAAATTATAAGTAAAAAAGAAATAATGTGAAAAATTCTACAAATAGTCACATTTTATAGCAAAATCATACTTGTATATAATACAAAATATAATTAAAAAATATATACATATTATGTAAATATTATCGTACTTTAAAATTATGCAAAATAACATTTAGCACATACACAGTAAAAATGCTATTGAAAACATATCTACATCAATAACAATTAAAAATAAAGATAATTAATAAAATTTGTTCTCTTTATATTTCGATTTTACTTCCTTCTAATTTTATGTTTTGCCCACTTGGTGCTTATTAAAGCACTAAATGCATCGCAAATTTTATATATTCTACCATTTGTAGTATGTACCATTTGTCACATGCTCAAAAGATATGACTGAAAGGCACAATACAACTGTCATTTTCTGTCCAATAATACGAAGGTGATGGGCCATTGTGGATGCATGAATTTAACAGTTGCATCGCCTTCTTTTTTGTGGACTTTTGACACTAAGCCTATATACCAATTCCATTCATGCATACATGCTACATAACTTTTAAGAGATGGAACATGCAAAGTCTCTTTAATATTCCTATCAAAAGATGAACAAACAGAAAAATTTTCATCAGTATTTATTCTTTTTCCACTTATTAATAAGTTTTCTGTAGATCCATAATATGGCATCATTATGTAGCTTATGCCTGTAATTCTTAGCTTGATCCACACTTATCACATGTAAGGATACTTTTCTTGGTCTTGTTAGGATGAAGATTAAATAAATGAAAACATTTCTTTTGCTGAATTTACATATGCAGAAAGTGTTCTCTGTGAGCAAAGCATATTGTTGAGTTTTCGCTATCCTGTAAATTGCATCTTAATGCAAGAAGTTCTTTATTTTTGATGGATAACTCATTGCGATGGTGGATAGCTTGAGGATTATTTAAATCACAATTTGGATTATTAATATTTAAACTAATATTGTACATTTTTTGTTTACCCATAAGAAAACATTAACTTAATACAACAAAGCAGCATCATTTATAGTTATAAGATCAAAAGAGAAACTTTAATCTTTTTTAACATAACAAGTTGTAAAATTCTGCTTAATCTGGTTGGTTGAAAAAATCTTCTGGAAAGTAATTTTAGTCCGATTCGTTGAAAATCTTTCTGGTAAGTACATCTATCTGGTTGGTTGAAAAAACCCCTTCTGGCAAACCAAAGTGATATTATTGGTTAAAATTCTGTCTTCTGGAAAGTTCTGGTAATAAATTAACCCAATCAGATAATTTTAGCAATTAATTAATTAGAAATTTCATATTTTGGACAGCAATTTTCGATTTATAATTCAACAATAATTACAGCTTTAATGTTATTTACATTTAAAAAATAAACCAAAGTGAAATAAAGTATATAATTTTTTTTATTTTGAACTAAATTTTAAAATTTTAAATTGCCCATTAAAAATTTTTTAACAGGTATCAAAACACACTTTGAGCTGCAATATTAATACAACAGAGTTAATTTTTTAACTAATTGTGTTTATTTTGAATGTAGATATATTTTTAATAGTATTTTTACTATGTATGTGTTAAATGTTATTTTGTATAATTTTGAAGTACGATAATTTTTACATATTGTATTTAGTTAACAATTGTAATTTTATCATTTTGCATAATATGCAAGTATTATTTTGCTATAAAATGTGACAATTTGTAGAATTTTTCCCATCATTTCTTTTTTATTTAAAATTTACTGAAACTTTGCAATAGATTTCAATTTGTCAGGAAAATACTTCTATGTCTTGCAAGAATTCTTTATTAGCATTCCTATTTATAATTCCTGAGGCATTCCCCTTCTTTTTAGCCACATTAAAAAAATATATATGTTTATGAAAGATAAAACCTTACCAAACTTTTAGATGTAAATATGTATGATACTTCTGGGTACTTTCCGTTACTTATGGAAGTTGGTAAAATTGAAATTCTTCTTTAAACAAAAAACCTACAAACTGCCCATTAAAATTTTTTTATCAGGCATCAAAACACACTTTGAGCTGTCTATTTATGCAATTAAATGAAAATTGAAGGGGGAACAATGGGGGAAATCGGCCATTGAAGTTATACCTTTTTTAATTTAAAAAAATGGCAAAAAGTCTTTTCTGACAGCATTTTAATGGAATAAATTGCACAAAAATCTGTTTAGATGAAAGTTTACTTTATTCTGAACAGAACAAAAAAAAATTTGAAAGTTCTAGCTTAAACCTGAAAGAAGTTATAGACCTTTATGTTGTTACATGTGCCATTCAAAATGGCGGCAAATCGGCCATCTTGGAAGACATTTAAAAGCTCATATCTGACAAACTGTTTGATCAATTTCAATATGATTGACATTTTTGGAATCAGCATTAAAAACTCTGCAAATTCACTGACTTTTATCAAAATTGGTGATGGTGGGTGCCATGCCCTGGGTGATTTGACATGGAATGACCCAAGGACAAGCCCGGTAGCAAAAAGTTCGAGACGGGAGTCTCAGATTTTCTTTTCTCTTTTGCAGATTCTTTTTCTTCGAACCTTTATTTTGCTATATATTATGTTTAGTTCTTTATTACTTAATACAAAAACTTAAGAACTTTATTAATAAAAATTTATAAAATGTATAAAAATGCTACAGGTAAGTGATTGTTTGATTAATTAGTGCTTCAATAGCAAAAATATTTTACCTGCAGATTATTTCTTGTCTCTGAAATATGTGTTGCAGACACTTTGAGAATTTTCTGCTACGGGGAGGATAAGAAATACATCAAGTTACAGGGCTTGAAATTCAATTTTTCCTAGGAGGGGAGTCTCCCTACCAACATTTATAAATGGAGGGGAGTTGAGCTATTTGGGAGGGAGAAAAAAAATCTAAAACCCACTGTTATTTTACGTGTTACTTAAAGATTTACATTAATTATTTTGTCATGTCTGTATCAGACTGTCAGGGTGTTTCTGAGTAAAAAAAAAAAAAAAATTGGAAAGTTACAGCAAATTTCCTGAAAGGTTACAGGAAGGGATTGGGAAATCCTCTCTAAGGTGCTAATTATTTTTTGTTGTAGGTCGAGTAAACTCCTTTTTTTTTGGTTTGGTTTGATTTCAGGCTATTTTTTTCTGCAGCCCTTTGACTAAATTCGCGTTTTATCCGCTATCTTTTGACCAGGAGTGATTCTGTTCCTGAATTTTCCGAAAAATTAAGGCAGTCATTTCAGAAAATTAAAAAAAAATCGGTCATAAACCCGAAAATTCGGACATAAACTATATCGCGAATTTCGACAAATGTTCGTCGAAAGAAACCAACTTTGTCAAAGGATCGTGGGAAAAATGCCAGAGAATCGCGAAAAAATGCCAATTTCCGCAAAAGATCGCGAAAATACAGCAAATTTTCCCCAAAAGATCACGAAAATACGGCAAATTTTGTCAAATGATCGCAGAAAAACGACAAATTTTGTCAAAAGATTGCGAAAAAACCCCGCAAATTTCGACAAAGGGACGTAAAAAAAAAACACAGTTCCAGGAGTGGATTGGAGGGGAGGAGCCCTTCGTTGTAACCTTTCAGAAAATTTGCTGCGAATTTCAGAATATATATATTTTTTTTCACTCAGAATCACTCCCTTCTTTTAACGAAATTCGCGTTTTATCTGCGATCTTTTGTCGAAATTAGAGTTTTTTCGTGATTCTTTGACGAAATTCGCGGTTTTTTTCGGCAGCCCTTTGACTAAATTCACGTTTATTCCACGATCCTTTGACGAAATTTCCATTTTCCACGATCCATTGCCGAAACTGGCGTTTTTTCCGCGTTCTTTTGCCAAAATTTACGAATTTTTTGCTATCCTTTGATGCAATTTGTGGTTTTTTGCAATCCTTTGATGAATTTCGAGTTTTTTTCTAGCGATCTGACGAAATTCACGTTTTTCCGCTATCCTTTGACAAAATTTGCGTTTTATTCGCAATTCTTTGTGACGAAATTGGCGATTTTTTCCTCGAACGATAGAGGAAATTGATTTTTTCGGCGATCATTTGTCGAAATTCGCGATATTTTTCTGTTAAACTGATGACTCATTCTTCATAATTTTCGGAACCTAATGTCTTAAATTTTCGGAAAATTCGTAACAGAATCACTCCTGAATTTGCTAATCGGTCGCGGACACTTGTCAACCGATCTCGAGAAAAAAATAACGAAATTTGTCTATAGGTCGCGTGAAAAATTCGTGAATTTCAACGACCTTTCGCGGTAAAAAATACCCCGCAAAATGCGTCAATCGGTAGCGTGAAAATATCGGGAAATTCGCAAGGCGTTCGCGGGAGTTGGTCGCCTTTCAAAATGCAAAATTTTCAAGAAAATTGTAAGATTTTTTGGATGGGAGCGTCCCGGCCACGATATTCTTTTGGGCATTTCAAAATTTTGGGCGCGAATCCTGCCATCCCGCCCTGAAATTCAAGCCCTGAGTTATTAAAAAATGTAAACATTAATAATAGAATAAAAATAAATTTGTATTTAAAATTTATTCTATTCGCAACAATTTATTAAGGGTTATTTTCTTTTATCAGCGGAAAATTCTGTCCCCCTGAACCCCCATTGAAGACAATATTTAGTTCTTTTTTTGAGCTTACGTGCAAAAAATTATTTTAAACGGGAGGGGGGGGGGGGGGAATCACTGTTCACTGACGATAAAGATATTTTTTTACAATTCTTCATTTAAAAAAAAGGGGGGGGGGGGCGTCCTGTTCTCCATTCTACAATCTGGTCTGCCCGTTTTTTCGCGGCAAGAAACATTGTTTTTTCTCAACTTATGTTCATTTTAAACAGCTCCTGTGACTTGGCATCGTTAATTTAGCTAGAAAAGAACAGTTCTTTTTCTCGAAAAGAAATAGTTTGTTCGTTTTTTCTCCAGGAATGTGCTGTATGTTTATTTCTGTCTGATCACGTAACCAGCCTATCACTCTAAATATGTCTAAGCGAAAATCTCAAGCAGATATTTTCCATTTCTTCAAGAAGAAAACATCAACAGATGACATACCAACTAATAGACAAAACGAAAAAGAATATGTGAATACAAACGGCAGTATGAAATCCAACGAAATCCTATCGAAAGCAAAGAATCCAACTGAAACTTTTATTGCTACAGAAATTCAACCCGATGAATATGATATCGGGAATTTCATTGGAAAGTCGGAGCAAATTGCAAATGAATTAAAATATCGCATTGTGTCAAATACCTGGATTCCACCAGCAACATATGAATTTCCGATTGTCATGCAATCAGGAAATAAAAGGCAGTTTCAACGATCGTGGCTTACAGAATTTTCCTGGTTGAGTTACAGTGCTAAGCATGCTGGAGCTTATTGCAAAATATGTGTACTCTTTGGAGCAAAAGAAGGGGGGAAAAGCAAGATATCGCTTGGCAGTTTTGTACTGAGTCCATTTCATAACTACAAAGAAAGTCTGCGAAGACACGCTCTTAAGGAGTACCACAAAATCGCAACAATTAACTTTACCGACTTCATTAGAACATTTGAAAACCCAGCGGAATCGATTGACGTGAAAATCAATAGTGAAATGAAAAGAAGAATTGAAGAAAATTGTTTACGTTTACTACCCATAATAAAAACGATTATATTATGTGGTAAACAAAATATTCCATTACGAGGTCACAGAGATGATGGGAAGGCTCAGGTTCAATAGCAAATGAAGGAAACTTTCGTTCATTATTGAGGTTTCGCATTGACACAGGTGACACTGTTTTGAAAAATCACATAAACAACGCTCCTCGTAACGCTACTTTTATCAGTAAAACAACTCAAAACGAATTAATTGACATTTGTGGAGAGCTCATATTACAGAAAATACTGAACTCTGTGAAAGAAAGTCGGTTCTATAGTATCTTAGCTGACGAAACGACCGATGTTGGTACTATCGAGCAGATGAGTCTTAGCATCCGATATTCGGATATAACAACAAAGAAAATCAGGGAAGATTTTGTAGAAGCTAGAGGCTTAAGTGGTGAGTTCCTTGCAGACCTAATTGAAGAAAATTTGAAGAAATTAGGATTGAAAATTGAAAATATGCAAGGACAAGGTTAGGACGGTAGTTCAAATATGGCTGGAAAATTCAAAGGGGTGCAGTGGCGCAGCCAGAATTCGGTTCTAGGGGTGGTTTTGAGTTTTTGATAAAACTGTTCGCCGGTTATTTGAATCACTCACCGGTTAATATAATCTGTCTTTTTAATGAATCAAATCATAATGCTTTTTACCCGCAGTTACATTGGTTGTGTTTCATTTAAACAGCGTTTACAGTATTAGATTTAGAAAACATAAAATGCACCAATGAAATAACCCCAAACTAGGTTAGATTTATACAAAGTGTTTACAGATGATGAGGCAAACTTTAAGAGTTGTAAGTGTACAGTCCAGCAAATAATTTATGCATAGAAAATAACAGAATTCCAATCCATTTGTTCAACCAAAAATACACAGGATTTCATTCCAAGACAATCTCGAATTCTTGTTTTTAACTTTAATAACAATGAAGCCATTTTAACAAAATTTTCAATATACTTGCCGTGCTTTTGTCAAATGTAACAACATCACGAAAATTGGTGGAATTTATCATCATTTACGCCCAATTAGTGCTCAGTTAGGTAATCCATATTTTATAGTGTAGTTGATATTAAACATGGTTTTTTTTTTTTTTTTTTTTGTGCACTTCCAGTACTTTACACGACATCAAATTTGCCATTAAGTAAAGAAGTAAATCTGTTGAAAATTTTGTTAAAACATCTTTATTATTGTTAAAGTTCTCTAAAAATATACGGGTTCAAACTGAAGTCGTACCTGTACTAATATTATAAAGAAGTAACCTTTTTTCTTTTTGTAGGGGTTACTTTTGGAACTACCGAACGGATTTAAAAAGATAATCGGTCGTGTGCGAACTTAACTAAAAAATACAAAGAGTTCCATACAAAATATCAGAACTGTTCAAAGATAATATTTACTTGCGTACATATAACAATACCACATGCCATAATTTAATTCTACTGGAATGAAAACCGATGAATATTTCTCCCTCTAAAACACAGACTTTGTACAAAGTTTAAACTTGGTAGAGAACCAACCACGCTTCGGAAAGAGGTTGCAGAGATTCTCACGAAAAGTCACTTGTAAATCATATTTCATGTAATAGTGGACAATTTTAAAGGAATAAAAAAAAGTACGCTTAATAACGTGAAATTTTTGTATTCATTTTTAAAAATAAAAGCATATTCAGACATAATTATTGAAATGATTTCTAATCGAAAAGTTTTTTTCCTTATAAATGAATTATTTATTGAATTATAAGCAATTTTTGTCTCAAAATTACTGACATTTAATGTCTTGGAATTATTATATGAATTATCTTTTTAATATTTGCCTTCAATAATTGAATTCAGTTGGAATAAAAAGTGCTTATTATTATGCTTCACCTTACCTAAAACAAAGATCTTATACAAAGTTTAAACTTGGCACTGTGCCAAGCACGCTTCGAAAGGAGGTCACAAAGTAGCAACACTGTTTTGATCCGTACCATTGTTTTCGACATGGGTTTTTAATTAATATCGCGGCACATTACAGACACATTTTTTGGAAAATCATTACCGACAATCCTTGGAAGATTCTACGTCGCTTAGGTACACAGAGTGCCCTCAACTCCCCCGCTGACCGCCAGGAAAATAAGACGCACGAAGGATCTTATAATAATTCCGATTTTACTTTTTAAGCATAGAGTGGAACCTTAATAATGGCAAAATGATGGTGACTATCTCCGTTTCAACATAAGCTATATTTTACATCGGTAAAACAACGGCTAGAAACATGGAATTTGGCATGGTTGTTAATTTAGAGACTTAAATGCATGCCCTGAACAGTTTTTTAAAAATTCGAAATTTTAAAAGGGTGCAAGAGAAAAAAAAAACTTTCTAAAATTGCAGTTTGTGTGATACATTTTGTATAGAAGGTTAGAATCTGGCATGGTGATAACTTTTGTGATGTATAAATGCTCAAGAACGGTTCCTAAAAAAAAAAAAAATTCAATTTAAAAAGGATGAAATGAGCGGAAAACGGTCTGAAAATGACCTAAGGCTAATGTCAGACGGACGTCTTTTTGCATGCTTTTTTAATTAAGTATTATCCCTACACAATGCTAGCAGCATTATATAGCCTTAATTATGATTTATTAGGAATTGTTAGAGCTAGATACATTAAGTTTGGCATGGCTGTTACTCTAGAAACGTAAATGATCACCAAGAACAGTTTTCTAAAAATTCGAAATTAAAAGGATGCAAGAGCAAAAAACGTTCTAAAACTGCGGTTTGTGCGATATACACTATATAGCCAAAGGTGACCGGTCACTTGCGATTTTAGACGTTTTGTTAAATATATAGAAAAATGCATGAGGAATTAACCTGAAACTGCAGGTGTGTAAACAGTTATCGGTCATATATTTCCGCGAAGATTTTTTTTCCCGAAACCCCATAGGGGAGGACCATCAACAAATTGAAAAGGAACTATCTTTTGGATAATCCTGTAAAAACTAATGTAGCAAAAATCTTCAAACTTGAGATTATTAATAAATGGCTTATTATAATATACTGTGTTCATTTTTGTGAGGATAGCATGTATACTCGTAGAGAAATTAAGGTTTTTATAAAAAAAGTCCCATATTTCGCCAAGTTTTTTGCTTATAATTTGCAGAGTTCTTAATAAAAAAAAAGTTCTTTTCAGAAAATATGACAAACAACATTGTACATAATACTCTGCAATCAGAATTGAAAAATAATAAAAATTGGATGAAAAATGATGAGGTTTATTAAAAAATGTTTCACTGCGCATGCGCGAATGCAATCAAAATATAATGTGTATAATGTATTAGCTAATTATATAGAGCAGGTTTTGTGATAGTCTCAAAATTATAGAATGAAAATTCTGAAAATTATCGTCGATAGAATAAGCTCGAAATTCGTTGTTCCCAAAAAGAAGCAAAAAGATGAGGGGTTGTATCAAATATCTGTTGATTAGTGCCAAGATAGCGTACACAATATTGCACGTACTACTATGTTTGGATACAATCCCTCATCTTTTTGCTTCCTTTTGGGAACAACGGATTTCGAGTTTATTCTATTGACGATAATTTTCAGAATTTTCAAGCTATGATTTTGAGGCTTTCACAAAACTTGCTCTATATAATTAGCTAATACATTATGCACATTATATTTTGATTGCATTCGCGCATGCGCAGTGAAACATTTTTTAGTAAACCTACTCATTTTTCATTCAATTTTTATTTTTTTTTAATTCTGATTGCAGGGTATTATGAACAATGTTGTTTTCATATTTTCTGAAAAGAATTTTTTTTATAATAAGAACTCTGCACATTATAAGCAAAAAACTTGGTGAAATTTGGGACTGTTTTTATAAAAACCTTAATTTCTCTATGAGTATACACAGCTATCCTCATAAAAATGAACACAGTATATTACAATAAGCCACTTATTAATAATCTTGAGTTTGAACGCTTTTGCTACATTAGTTTTTACAGGGTTATCCAAAAGATATTTGTTCTTTTTCAATTTGTTGACAGTCCCCTATGGGGTTTCGGGGAAAAAATCTTCGCGGAAATATATGACCTATACTATACTATTTACGCACCTGCAGTTTCAGGTTAATTCCTCATGTATTTTTCTAGATATTTAACAAAACGTCTAAAATTGCAAGTGACCGGTCACCTTCGGCCATACAGTGTAGTTGGTATAAAAGCTTGGTTTTTGACATGGTGGTTAATTTTAAGGTATAATGAGAATGAGAATAATAAAAAATAATGAGAATATTCCATAATGTATTCAAGTAACGTATATGTTTTCTGATATGTTTCATAATGTTTTCTATAATAGCGAGTGACTATAAAGCTAAAACTGCAGATTTTTAACATTGTGCTTATTAATTTAAATTAATGCATGATTAGCATAAAATTGTGTATAATTATATTTTATACAGTCTAAGAAAACGTTTTACATTTAACCCCTCTCTTTTCAAAATCCATACTCACAGACATCTGTAACTCAATGAAATTTCAATAAAAGCTTCTTTCCTACGTGACACGGGTGGCAATGCTTCTCCGAGAGCAAGCACCTTTACTCGTTGCTACATTACTAACTAATGGAATACATTCTTTAAATTTGTGTACAGATCTCCTAAGGAACAAATGGTTCGAAAGGCACACTGATTGTGATAATTTGTTCAATCACAATCAAAAACAGCTTTTTACAACTTTATAGTTACTACTTTTTTCAGTGACCCGGAGCCGAACAATTTTTGATGCTCCAGCTCCAGCTCCGCTCCTAGAGAAAATACTGTGGCTCCAGCTCCGGCTCGGCTCCGACTTCGCGCTTTTGAGTTGCAGATTTTAATTTACACGTTTAATTTTTTTTCACAAATATTTTCTACCTTCATTAAAGATCTGACAAAATGCATTTTTCTTCTCATCAAACTTGAAATGCTTGTTCAGAAAATATGACATCTTTTAGCTTTTGCTTTTAAAATAGAAAGTTTGGTGGAATTTTAAACACAAAAATCTTAAATTTCTTCTACACTTTTCAAACAGCCAAAATTGTACAACTACACATGTAAACAACAGGCGGCCATATTTGTTTTCAAATAGTGTTGTCACTTACACTGTTTATCAAAAATTAAGGAAAAGTCGCAAAATGCTAATTTTTAAATACGCGAATACTCAAAAGGAAGTAATATAATTTGAATAATTACTATCTCAGCAGACCAGCTAGTCCATATAACATCTCATTCAGGTACACATGGTCACAAGAGTCACAGTCACTACGGCGAAACAAAAAATAGGAAATTCCATACGTCTCTTTTATGGGTCTCAAATGACTACTATATGTGACTCCACTGACAGGTCACTGTGACTGCTGCTTTGTGACGAGTCACCAGGTGACTTTGCAATGTCATTTCATTAAGACTCTCGTGTGACTCTCATCTGGAGATTCAATTTCAAAGTCATTGCGCACGTTGCATTATGATAAATCACCAAATAATGTCACATTAAAGTCACATGGTGACTTTCTGTCACATGACTTTGTCAAATGGTGACAGAGACCCTACTGTGAAGTCACCACTGTGAAAAGTGGTGAAAAGTCACCCTGTGACTTTAATTTGACATTATTTGGGGATTTATCATAATGCAACGTTCACAGTGACTTTGAAATTGAGTCTCCAGATGAGAGTCACACGAGAGTCTCAATGAAATGACATTGTAAAGTCACCTGGTGACTCGCCACAAAGCAGCGGTCACAGTGACCTGTCAGTGGAGTCACATATAGTAGTCATTTGAGACTCAAATTAAGAGACGTATGGAATTTCCTATTTTTTGCTTCGCCGTAGTGACTGTGACTCTTGTGACCATGTGTGACCTGAATGAGATGTTATATGGACTAGCTGTTCTGCAGGAATAGTAATTATTCGAATTATATTACTTCCTTTTGAGTATTCCCGTATTTAAAAATTGGCATTTTGTGACTTTTCCTTAATTTTTGATTTGTAGTTCAAGTAGAAAGTAGAAAGTAGAAGTAGTGTTACCTAGAGATGGGAATGCTCGGAAAAAAACCGGAAAAGTTGGGAAAAAAACTGGTTTTTTTCAGTTTTTTTCCGAAGGGCTATTTTTCAATTTTTCCAAATTGGAAAAATTGAAATTTCATTTATAAAATAATGTAGTCAAAATTTTATAATTGCTACATTCTGATACTTTAATTTATATTTTTTTCATGTTTAGTGTCCCTCATGAAAACTTTAACATGGAAAATCTTAGCAGGGATCTCTTTAGAAAGAACTTGAGTCTCCGAAGGGTGTTATCAACTGCTCTGCTCAACAAGCGCAAAACATTTTGACACATTTACAAATTCATTTTTTAATGGAAAAATATAAAATTGGAAAACCTGACCATGAAAGCGATTTGGAATCGATCTGTGTTTTCCCTGTTGTGATCCATAAACCACCTATTGAGTTATAGGCGATTTTGATCACGTGACAAACACGTTTTTCACCCATTCTTGACTGGCTATTCTTCTTTTGCGTTGAAATTCGGTTCAAAACGACCTCTTTGACACTATTTTCTGAAAGATCTATTGCGTTTGCAAAAAAATGGAAAAAACAGCTTGATTACATAGCTTTTGAACAACACCTGCTAGTTTCATGTATTTCTGAACAAAAATAAATTAAAACTTATGTCAGAAAGTTGCCCTTTTCGATTTGAGAACAGCCTTAATGGATCCTTCGCAGTTTTTTCTCCTTAAAACATATGACCTCTAACGAAATTATTTCTCTTAAAAATAGACATTTCAGAATTTTTTTACAGTCTCCAAATTAAATTCTTCACAAACATAATGATTTTAGAATAAAAAAAAAACCTGTTGTATAATAGCTGCAATAACCAATGAATCTATTATCTAGCTGTTTATGTACAAAGGACCATCTCAATAATGTCTAAATAAGAACTTAAATATGACAAATTTACAAAATTCCAATTACATTTTTTACAAGTTCACAAGTTTTATAAAAGTTCACAATTTCGCAAAAACATGGTCGTGTGAAAAAAAATCCAAGCAAATCCCTGGTAAGATAATTAAATGCAACTTCTCTCGTTAAAAATGAAAATTCATGTGCAAAACTATTTCAGTATTATACCAATAAATGAAAATGGTAAGATGGAAAATTTAATGTAAAATTTGAAACATGCATTTATTTTTATTCGCATAGCTGTAATTTTTAACTATTGTTAAAAAAATTTCTTTTGATAATAACATGTAGTTAAAATTATGTATTATTATTATTATTATTATTATTATTTTGAAATATAGATTCTTAGATTTGTCTAAATGTATTTTCAAAAAATATAAATCCATACAAACTTTGCAAAGAAAATGTAAGCAAAACTCTGTGAAAAATCAAGTTGAAAACAATTTTTAAGCATATGGAAAAATCCACCTGTTTTAAAAGTTTCATTAAAAAAAAAAAAAATACCGCTTTCAATATTAAGGATCTAAATCTTACTAAAACATAGTTTGGGTTTAGCCTGGAAAGCTGCACCAAAACCACATATACAGGAAACGAAAATTATAACTGTAAGGGGTGGGGGGGAGTAATATTTAAAAATAATACCAATTTTTAAACAACAGAAGATTTGAAAATGATAATAGTATTTATAATAATACCAGAACTACTGTAATTTGTTTCTTTTAAACTGGCATTCTTTATGTATTTGAAAACCAGTACTATGTAGATGAGATGTACAATATAGTTTAAAACTACAGTAATATTGGTTGAAACTAAAGTTTTTTTTTTTAAATTAGCTTTACTGATATAGTTAAATAAAGTGCTACTGAAAAATCATTTTAATGGACACATGATACAGTACAAACACTGGTGTTAAATTAAGCAAGAAAAGCTACTGTCAGAATTCTGAAACTGAAAGGATAAACTTTTAAAAGCTGACTTTTTTCTCTCTCTCTCTCTCTTTTTTTTAATAACATATTCACATGTAAAGGGAAAATAATTTTTTTTTTTTTTAATGTGCATAAATATTGAAAAAGTTTATTATTGTATACTTTTAAAGAAAATATAACTTATTTTTGAGAAACATTTATAGAAAATCAATTTTTCCAAGTTTTCCAATTTTTCCAGAAAAAAACTGGAAAAAAACCGGTTTTTTTCCGCCACTTCAACTTTTCCGGAAAATTTACATCTCTAGACCATGTTTTGAGAAGGTTTCCTTCTCTAATAATAATAAAAACCTAAAAAATGATATAATTAAAATACTGAATAATGATGTAATTAAAATATTTTAAGCCTAGAAATTTAAAAGACTGAAAAAAAAAAATAATATTTAAAAGAATATTAAAAACTAAAGGAGCCCTGGAGCTGGGTAAAATTTAGAGCTCCAGCTCCGGCTCCAGCTCCAGGGAAAACACAGCTCCGGAGAGCTCCGGCTCCGGGCTCCAGCTCCAGGTCCCTGACTTTTTTAATTCTTATTTTACAAAGAATTTTACTTGGGTACGTAAAAAGCTTCGTCTTAGATATAATTGGGAGCAAAAAGCGTAAAACAGGGCGCTTGAAACTGAGAGAGATCTGCAAAGTGTATGTTTCATGTTTTTTCTGAAATTCGATGGTCTATTATTGTTTTAACATGGAACAATGACAGAAGTGCAATTAAGAAATGGCCCATTGTGTAATACTTAAACTCAAAGCGTCTGTGTGGCAGGAAATGACCATTCTTTTAGCATAAGACGTCTCGAAAAAGTGACTTAGTCCAAATAACCAATTTTCACAAAACCAATGAATGTAATATGCGCTTTCACAGTTTTAAGTAGAATTTTCGCCGTTTAATTGAATCACTTTGTTGAATAGAGTTTGATTTCTCAAAGCGGCGGATTTCAAAAAACGCCCAAACGTTTAAATATAAATTTTGGTTTTGATTTGTATAAGAGGGAATTATAGTAATTTTTCTTAGCTCTGGGGGTGTTTTAACCCCCAAACCCCTCCCGTGGCTGCGCCACTGAAGGGGTGCAGACACGCATAAAAGAAAAGCAGGCACTTGCTATTTACATGCATTGCGCGTCTCACAAACCTAAATCTTGCCATATCAAAAGCCTGTTCATTACACAGTATTAGAAACGCTGTTGGTGTCATGAAAGAAGTTATCAATGCAATTAGGTAATCCGCTAAAAGAATGAATTGGACGCGAGAGGAAATACAAGAGCATCATCCTCAGAAAATGCGATTGAAGCTTTCAAAATTTTGTGAAACTCGGTGGATTGAACGCCATGATGCAATTTTACAATTCTTGCAAGTTTTCGATGCCATTGCATGCTTTTTAGAATTATTAGATGCCGAAGAATCATCCTCCAAATCCACATCCTTAATAACATCAGTTCTGCGATTTGATTTCCTTATTGCAGTGCATATCATTTCATCCATCTTAAGTTTAACTATTTCTTTATCTCGCAATTTGCAAAGCCCTTCGTTAGATTTGAAGCAATGCTATGATATGGTAAAGCATGTTGTCGATACTTTAAATGATTATCGAAATTCATCATCAAGTTACTCGAAAATATATGACGAAGCATCGAAAGTAGCAACTAAACATTCCATTGAAATTACTATGCCGAGAATTGTAAAAACACAGCACCACAGATCCAATACTGCAGCGTCAAGTCCTGAAGAATATTACAAACTCAATTTAATTTTGCCGTTTATAGATTTTATCATATCAGAGTTGGTAACAAGATTTTCCGCTGCTGAACATTCAAATATCGTTGCATTACATGGATTGATCCCGACATTTGTCAACGAGGATACTGAAACTTTAATGAATGCAGCTGAACCTTACAAGAAAGATATTCCAGGGACATTTTCTGAATTACGAGCAGAAATAGATTTATGGCAGCGGCAATGGAAAAACAAACCGGAGAGCGAACTTCCACGCAGTGCAAGTGAAAGCATATTACACGCTTCAGAATTTTACCCGAATATCAGGACTCATCTCCATATTTTATGTATCCTTCCTGTTACAACCTGTACCAGTGAACGGTCTTTCTCAACATCAAGACGGGTAAAAACTTACTTGAGGTCAAATATGAAAGAAGAACGGCTAAACGGTTTAGCACTGCTTAACATTCATTGCGATAAGGAAATTCACCCTGAAGAAGTATTAAATAAATTCGCAATGAAACATCACTGGAAATTGCAACTGCAGTATTTTTAAGGTAATGCAGCAATGTTTTGCCATTATTTTTTCATTGCAATAAAAAGTGTTCTCCACATCTTATATATGAAAATGTTTATTTTTATTTAATTGAAGAATTTAACATTTCTGTATTAACTATATATTATAGAATTAGTAAATAGTATATTTACCGTATTTTCGGGAATACCCCGCCGCACCCACCATAAGCTCCGCACCAACGAAAATCTGTTTTTTAAAAAAAGTATATTGATGTAAGCGCCGCATCCAAGGAGCTGATATTTATACTGTACAATCTCTAAAATCTGGAATCGTTCAGGCCACGGCTTTTCCGGATTTCAGGTCTTGAAATATCGTATAGAGACAATTAGAGGCCGAATTTTCCAGAACCGGGCCCGGCCCGAAATTTGTAGGCTCGGGCTCGGCCCGACTCGTAGAAAAAAAACATCGACCCAGACTAGCCCGATACAAAAATTAAAAGTTCGGTCCGGCCTGCACAAAAGAAATATTCGCCCGATCCGGTAAAAAATTTAAAAGTTCAGCCCGGCCCGATATAACAGCTAAAAGATCGGCCCGGGAAAAAGTTAAAATCTCGGCCCAGCCCGAGTAAATTTCTACAAAACATACATCGATTTGTTAAAAATTTGTCTGGTACGAGAAGTTCTGACCAAAAATATTTATCTTAACTTTTTTTTTTCATGCTTATAATTTTCATTTTTATAGAAGTGCCGCAGGCTGTGATATTTATTTTTTTAAGAAATCTCCGTTTCTTGTATGCAAATGTTTCAGTTATCATTAAAATTGTTAATCCATATTCTATGTATTGAAGTGTTAAAAATCTGAAAAATGCTATACAGTAAAATCTGCTAAGACGGAATTGCATAGAAAAGAAAAAAAAAAAAATGTGTTATAGCCAAGATCCCTTCTTAGTAAGTGTAAATGTATTATATATATTCTTTTCTTACGTATTAGTATATTAATTTTGCATGGATCAACACATTGTTCAGTTTAAAACAGGATTCCGTCATAGGCAGGTTCTTTTCACACGTTTTACTATATTTTGAATAAGCATATGAAATCTACTACTCTTTAGAAAGAATAAATTTTAATGTTTAATTGTAGAATAATGGCACTTTAAAAATGTATGCATTTTTTGCAAAAATTTTTGACCCAGGACTAATTTTACTGACCTCTGAACTGACCAGGCCACGACGAGACAATGATTTTCATACGGACTGGATCAAAAATAAGACGGAAAATTTTGGATCATGAAGACTAGGAATGAAACCAGTCCCGGCTCTGTACAGAAAAATATTTCTTGGAAACGCGAATTTAGTCAAAGGGTAGCTGAAAAAACACGAATTTCATCAAACAGGGTTCGTACACATTTCTTTAAATAAAAATCAAGTACTTTTAAGGACTTTCAAGGACCAAAACCGAAAAAATTTAAGTACCTTCAAATTAAATAAACTAATAAATTATAACACGCATTTTTTAATAAAGGGTTTCTTTCATTTTTGTAAAAGTTTTAAATATTCAAACGGACGGGAAGGGAGGGGGGGGGGGGGGATTTCACCATGTGGCAGTAGAAATTTAGAAAATTTTAAAATAACATACAGCAGAAGAAAAAACTAGTCAGATGTGCAAATCCCAAAACTTTCTTCTATCTCATACATGTTAATACTACAAAATTCATTATCAGAGTGCCAAAATTAAATGGTCTATGCCCCTTATGAGGATTCTAAAGATATGAAATTCCGTGCATTAGTTCTTGAGATACGACTTGAAAATCGTGCAAATCCTGCAAAATATAGCATAGCTGAACCACCTGTAGGGTGATTTACACCAAAACCTAATCAGCAACAACTTATGTAAACATCTAACTGAATCTGAAGTTTGATGAAAATCCGTGCATTAGTTCTTGCGATATAACTATTGCAGAAATCGTGAAAAATGCAGCATAGCAGCGCCATCTGTTGCGAGATTAACACCAAACCATAATCAGCACCTATAATTATCAAGGTATACCTGAATCTGAAGTTTGATGAAAATTCGTGCTTTAGTTCTTGAGATATAGCTATGGCGTAAATCATGAAAAATGCAGCATAGCAGCATCACCTGTAGGGCGATTTACATCAAAAACTAATCAACACTAATTTATATAGAGGATTAACTGAATATAAATTTTTATTAAATTTTGTGCATTAGTTCTTGAGATACACCACCCACAAAATTTGTGTCACATTCAGACAAACAGAGTCAGACTCATTTTGTAAAAACATGTTTTTCAGGATATCTGACCCCTAAAACGTGTAAATCGGTCGAAAATTTTCCTGAATCCAATGCTTTCTTATTGTAAAGATAAACAAAGAGGAGAAACCTAATTTTTTCTTATTATTGAGGGGGGGGGAGGTAGTTTAACAGATTTATAATTAACTTACAGTTTAAAAGACTTTAAATTTTGTATGCTTGGAAAGTAAGGGGGAGGGCGGGGAAACGTCAATTTCGGTGGAGGGGGGGGGGGGGTAAAACTGTAAGATCGATTAGTTATTTTTACAATAAATTAACTAATGGAGCAGAAAAAGTTTTAAAAAAAGCAATGATTTTTAAGATTTTAAACTTTATAAGTTGAGGGGGCAAAGGGACAAGCATATTTTTTAAAATTTTTTAGGGAGGGGAGTTTATTAGAAGACTCATTTATTTACCTTACAAGATAATACAAGATTTTTAATTTCCAAGAAAAAAAAACTGAGAGGAGTTTTAAAGACTATAAATTCCAGGGAAGGGGGGGGGGGGCAAAAGGAAAATTCCAATTTCGGGTGGGAAGAGAAATCTTGATTGATTATTTATTGTGGCAATAAAATGACAAAGCAAAAAAAAAAAAAATAATTAAACAGTTTCGAAGACTTTTTAAATTTTGAGTACTGTGGGGGAGCAAAGAAAAACGGAGGAAGATAAATTTTGAGGGTGAAATTCAGGTGAAATTTTAATGAAATGTGATGGAATGAATTGTTGCAGAAATTTAGGACAGATTATTTATTCAATATAAAGTAAGAAATAGAGTACAGGTATGAAAGTGCACTAAAGCCATTTTGTAGCAGTTTTGTAGCAGCAAAAATCGAATTTGGGAGCAGTAAAATCTATTTTTGTAGCAGCAAAAATCTGATTTTGTAGCAGTAAAATTCATTTTTGTAGCAGCAAAAATTAATTTTGTAGCCATAAAAACTGTTTTTGGAGCAAATTGAAATTCTAATGCTAATAAAAAACAAATTTGCGTATTTTCGCGATCTTTTGATGAAATTTGCATATTTCTTGCGATCTTTTGGCGAAATTTGCGTATTTCTCGCCATCTTTTGTCGAAATTTGCGTATTTCTCGCGATCTTTTGGCGAAATTCGCGTATTTTTCGTGATCTTTTGACGAAATTCGCGTATTTTTCGCGATCTTTTGACAAAAGTCGCGTATTTTTTGCTATCCTTTGTTGAAATCAGTGTGCTGTTCGCTATTTTTTGACGAAATTAGCGTTTTTTTTTTAATCTTTTGACAAAATTTGCGGTTTTTCACAACCTTTTGGCCCCATTTTGTTCGTTTTTAGAAATTGGTAATCCTTTGACAAAATTAACGGGGTCTTTTTTTCGCTATGACAAAATTCGCATGTTTTTCACGATCTTTTGACGAAATTTGCGCATTTTTGGCAATCTTTTGACGAAATTTGCGTATTTTTGGCAATCTTTTGACGAAATTTGCGTATTTTTCGCGCTCTTTTAACGAAATTCGCGTTTTTCACAATCTTTTGACCGCGTTTTGTTAGTTTTTTGATGAAGTCAGCTATCTTTTGACAAAATGCACATTTTTTTCGCGATATTTTGACGAAATTCGTGTGTTTTTTGCAACTTTTTGATTAAATTTGCGGGGTCTTTTCGCCACCTTTTAATAAAAATAGCGTTTTTACGATCTTTTGATCGTGTTTTGACGAAATTAGCGATCCTTTGGCAAAATTCGCGATCTTTCGACAAGATTTGCTCGATTTTTTGACGAAATCGTGCGTTTTCCGCGATCTTACGACAAAATTTGCGTGTTTTTCGCGATCTTTTGACGAAATTTGCATGTTTTTCGCGATCTTTTGACGAAACTTATGGTTTTTTTGCGACCTTTTGATGAAATTTGCGGAGTTTTTTAGCCATCTTTTAACAAAATTATCGTTTTTACGATCTTTTGACCGCGTTTTGTTCGTTTTTGACGAAATTAGCGATCCTTTGACAAAATTCACGTTTTTTTTTCGTGATCATTTGACAAATATCGCATATTTTTCGAGATCTTTTGACCGCGGTTTTTTGCTTTTTTGACGCAATTAGCGGCCTAGAAAAAGGTTAAAAATGGATTTTTTTTTGTTTCTCGGATCGACGAAATCGTACAAAATTTCATCTTGGCACTAAGTACGTTTTGGCTCAGGTTTGGTGCAAAATGAAAAAAAATAGCGGTTTCGCAGAAGCTTGGAGCAGTAAAGCGATTTTGGCTTCGTCTGGCGCAAGTCTTACATCCCTGAGAGTAGAAAAAGGTTAAAAAAAAGTTTTTAACTTTGATATTACGAAGGGGGACGTGAAATTTCAGAAGGGGAGGCAAGGCGGGATTAAGATTTATTTAAAATCAGAAATTAAAAGAAATGCAGAAGAGTTTTACCTTTGATTAAGAATTAATATGAGAGTAGAATTAAGCACTTTTAAGGACTTTTTCAGATTTTGCATGAAAATAAGTACTTTTAAGCACCAAAAATTTCCTTTGAAAAATTTAAGCACTTTTAAGGACTTTCAAGGACCGTACGAACCCTGTCAAAGGATCGCTAAAAAACGCGAATGTCGTCAAATGATCGCAAAAAAAAAAAGGGCGAAAATCAAAAGATTGTGAAAAAACGCGAAATTTATCAAATGATCGCGGAAAAAACGTGAATTTCGTCAAAAGATCGCGAAAAAACGATTTAAATTATTGGATTTTAAATATTTTTTTTCTCCCTCCCAATAAGCTCAATTCCCCTCCATTTATAAATGTTGGTAGGGAGACTCCCCTCCTAGGAAAAATTGAATTTCAAGCCCTGCATGAGTCGTAATGGTGGCGTTCTTAACCAAGAATTCTGTTAGTTCCGCATTCCACCACCAGGGAGCGCACTCTAGTCTTAACAAAAGCGAATCGGAACGAAACTCGGTTAAACAACCTATCACTGGATATGTTACTCGAGTTGGTGGCGGTCTTACGCGTGAAATTAAGAAATTTGCTGAAAGTACTATTCGGAAATAGTGGTAACTAAAATTTTGACTTTTGTATATTTAATAAGTAGCATATATCTGAGTATATCACAGTCCTCAAAAAAGACATCTAAAAAGGTCAGAAACGCTAATCTTTTAATACAGTAGACTCCCTTAAATCCGCGTATTTTTTCAGATGTAAACAATGAAATTTACAGTTAAGTTGCAGGAACAAAATTCAAGATGGCGCGGAAATCGGCGACTACCGCAATGTTTTTTTTACTAAATTTTTTGTTAATCATTCTCTTTTGGCTATTACAGCTGATTTATTACTAAATAAATTTACATTACTTTTGATTGTGATATAAATTAGCATATCTATATAAAAAATTCCAGGGCTCAAAATGGAAAAATCCACGAAATGGAACGCTATGTTAAAATTATTGTTCGCGGAATTTTTTTTTTTTTAATTATAGACAAATTTATTTCTAAACATACAAAGCAGTATAAGAAAATCATTCAGAATCCTGAATCTCTAAATAACAATGAAAAAAGTTACAGTGAGCGCAATAAGCTATATATACTGATAATAGCATTAACACTGTTCTCCTTGCTATAGGACTTTTGGAATCGAATTGAATCGATTTCATTCGTAATATTTTTATTTTACATAATTTTTTTAATAATTACTTACTTTTAAACTAATAAATTATTTTAATATTTTACTTATTTTAATGTTTCACTTTATTGTAAGCATTCATTATAATTTCCCTTGCTTAACTGCCAATCAAATTAATGTTTCAAAAATGTAAACAAATCAATGACCAGAAATCCGCAAAATTCTAAAATCCGCACAACCTCTGGTCCCAAGCTGTGCGGATTTGAGGGAGTCTACTGTATCTGTAATGAACGATGCAGGAGGATGAAAGTAAATTTGGAGGAAAACCATTATTTGTACGCGTAAGGTGGCCCAAAATGACTAAACAAAATTTTAAACATTATTTCTGAGATCTGTGAGGTGAAAGCTTTCAGTAGACATGCTACATCCAAAAATGACTTTCCGGTGAATGGAAATCTGTTTTCATTGTCTTTTCAAATACAGAAATTAATTTTTATCGATCGATTTTTAGTGGATATTTTGCGTTTTAACCTATGCATAAATTTGAAATTTATACCAAAATAAAGTAGAATTTTTTCCGCGTGTTTCTACACCTGTTACGAGTTTGTACGACCGATACTTCGGCAGATGCGCTTTTGCTTTTTAAACGGCCACTTCATTTATTGCTTAAATTACTCCGTGGTAACCCTGCATCGGCTGATTTGACGGAGCATCCGCTGAATTTACTGGCAACCCTTAGGAGAAACTGAGGAGGATTTCGATAAAGTGCGTTCGCACCTGCATTCAAAAGGTTGATTGGTTAATTTTAGAATTTAATTAGCCTGTAATTCGGTTAATTACCGACTTTTTCAAAATTTTATGATTTGTTGCTTGATGTGAGGTGTTCAGCTATAAGTACACAAAATTTCAAGTCTCTAACATGTATAGTTTCTGAGAAAGGGATCTGTGACAGACAGACAATATAGGTCAAAATTAACATTTTTACCCACTGGCCACTGGCCAGTACACTGATTTTTTTCACTGGCCAATTTTTTTAACCACTGGCCAATAACTAAGTTATGTACGCTCCATACAAAATTGCATTTTTTCTAACTATCAACATTGTAATTTACTAATATATATTACTTACCATTCGATGTGATTACACTCAACTGAAAAAAATTATTTTTACTATTAATTGCAATGAAATAAATTCACAGGAAATTTTCAGAAAGGTTAGAGCAGAGGGGTGACCCCCCCCCCCTCTGCATATACTAATATGCATTTTTCTGCATCCATTTAACGAATTTCGTGCTTTTTTCGCGATCTTTTGATGAAATCTGCGTTTTTCCCGCGATCTTTTCACAAAACTGTGTTTTTTTGTAATTTTTTAATGAAATTTGTGGGGGTTTTTCGCCATTTTTTGAAAATATTTGCATTTTTTCCAGATTTTTTGACGAAATTTGCGTTTTCCCGTGATACTTGGAATAATTTTGAGATTCTTTTTCGCGATTCTTTGTCGAAATCTGCGTTTTTCCGTGATCTTTTTACGAAATTTGTTTTTTCCACAATTTTTTGACGAAATTTGCGTTTTTCCACGATCTTGTCACGAAAGTTGCGCTTACTCCGCGATCTTTTCATGAAATTTGAGTTTTTTCTGCGATGTTTTGACATAATTAGCGCTTTTTACATGGTCCTTGGGCGAAATTCATGTTTTTTCGCGATTCTTTGACGGAATTTTTTTTCTATGAACGATTGACAAAATTGATTTTTTTCGGCGATCATATCAAAATTAGCAATATTTTTATGTCCGAATTTTCGGACTCATGACCTTCCCCCCCCCTCCCCCCGGAACCGAATGCCTTAAATTTTCAGGAAATTCGAAAAAGAATCACCCTTACTACCTTCTTTTCTTACATTCGGGAGAATCACCGATTAGGACGCCGTAAACTCCGAACGAATTTCATACCTTTCCTCCCTGGCATCGATCTTTCAACCATCGCGTTTGGCGAGTGGTGCCCATTGAGTTTGGCGAGTGAGGACAATAAAGTTAATCGCCACGTTTTAAGTATTACTCGACGCCTGGCGAGTGCTAATTTTTTGCTATAACAGACAGACAGACGGACAGACAGAGGAGTGAGACGAATAGGGTTTCGTCAGATGAACGAAACCCTAAAAAGCAGGGTTGGAAAAAAAAACGGGTTTTTTTGTAAAAAAAAACGGTTTATTTGGTTTAAACCAGGCTTTTTTGGTTTAAACCGTGTTTTTTTTTAAATATAATTTCCTATTGCATACAGATGCATATCTGTTGATAAAATAAACATTTTTGGATATTATCTAAGTAATATAACTTTTGAAAATATTTAAATTAAATAATTACAGTCAATTATATTGAAAATTGAAATCATTTCTAATTTAAACATTATTAGTAACAGCTATGTCTTATGTTCAAAGTAAGTGCTCTACACAGTGAAACACTGATACCTTGAAAATCAGTATGAAGAATCCTTTGATTAATAATATAGTAATCAATCAATAAACATTTGATGCAGTTTCATGAATATAATATATTATTCTGTGTAGAGATGGGAATGCTTGGAAAAAAACCGGAAAAGTTGGGAAAAAAATCGGTTTTTTTCAGTTTTTTTCCAAAGGGCTATTTTTCAATTTTTCCAAATTGGAAAAATTGAAATTTCATTTATAAAATAATGTAGTCAAAATTTTATAATTGCTACATTCTGTTACTTTTATTTATATTTTTTTCATGTTTAGTGTTCCTCATGAAAACCTTAACATGGAAAATCTTATTCTGTAAGCAGGGATCTCTTTAGAAAGAATTTGAGTCTCTTAAAGGATCCTTCACAGCTTTTTCTCTTTAAAACATGTGACCTTTAACAAAATTCTTTCTCTTAAAAATAGACATTTCAGAATTTTTTTACAATCTCAAAATTAAATCCTTCACAAATGTAATGATTTTAGAATTTAAAAAAAAAAAAACCTGTTGTATAATCGCTGCAATAACCAATGAATCTATGTATAATTGCTGCAATAGCCAATGAATATATGTATAATCGCTGCAATAGCCAATGAATCTTATCTAGCTGTTTATATATGTACAAAAGACCATCTCAGTAATGTCTAAATAAGAACTTAAATATGATAATTTCTAATTTACAAAATTCTGGTTACATTTTTTACATTTCATTCACAGTTTTTACAAGTTCACAATTTTGTAAAAACATGATTGTGTGAAAAAAAAATCCAAGCAAATCCCTGGTAAGATAATTAAATGAAACTTCTCTCGTTAAAAATGAAAATTCGTGTGCAAAAGTATTTCAATATTATATCAATAAATGAAAATGGTAAGATGGAAAATTTAATGTAAAATTTGAAACATGCATTTATTTTTATTCGCATGGCTGTAATTTTTCACTCTTGTTAGAAAAATTTCTTTTGATAATAACATGCAGTTGAAATTATGTATCATTTTTTTTCTTTTCTTGAAATGTAGATTCTTAGAGTTGTCTAAATGTATTTTCAAAAAATATAAAATACATACAAACTTTGCAAAGAAAATGTAAGCAAATCTCTGCGAAAAATCTAGTTGAAAACAACTTTTAAACATATGATCCACCTGTTTTAAAAGTTTCATAAAAAAAAAAAAATATCGCTTTCAATATTAAGGATTTAAATCTTACTAAAACATAGTTTGGGTTTAGTCTGGAAAGTTGTACCAAAACTACATATACAGGAAATGAAAACTGTAACTGTAAGGGGGGGGGGGGGGGGGGGAGGGGAAGGTAATATTGTAAAATAATACCAATTTTTAAACAACGGAAGATTTGAAAATGATAATAGTACAGTAGAGCGCCGATTATCCGAACAAGTCAAGGCTGACGCTAGTTCGGATAAGCAAAAGTTTGGATAAATGGACAGACAATTTAAGGGATTTTTCTGACTATACTAAAACCTTCACACTAGTGATGCAACGAATAGTTGTTTGGCCGAATAACCGAATACCGAATATTCGGCCAAGTTACAGCCGAATATTCGGCCGCCGAATAATGAATTTATTTTTGCCTAAAAACAAAATATAGTATGCATTATATGCACAATTCTTGTATATTTCACAATTAAAATGTATTGTTTTCTTTTAAAAAATTATTTATATACAAATTTTTAATTTTTTAAAGCATTATTTTATTCTGAAAACATATTCGGCTATGTTCGGCCTAAAAATTGCCTCAATAATATAATTCAGCCCCCCCCCCCCCCCCCAAAAAAAAAAAAAATCTTAGCAAAAGTTCCTCATCAGGTACTGTCTAGTTACATTTTAATAGATATTATGTGTGTTGTTGATACATTTTAAAATAATGACAAAATTTTAAAAGTACTAGGAAACATAAGTTTCAACTTTCAGATGAAATAAAATAAAAAATAAGAAATCTTAATATCTTAAGAAAAACCACTGATAGAAAGGGTGAAATGAATATCCTCTAAAATGGTAGAAAGAAATCACTATAGACTTTATAAAGCTCACAATTAACAATTTTTTTTTTTTAATCTTTATTATTATTTTTTTTTCTTTGCTGTCAACAGCAAAGCCTCTACAGAAAGTGCCCCTCAATGTGAAGAAGTAAAAGAAATTAGTAATTTTCTTTCCCAGCCACTACTAGAAAGACAACAGTGTCCTTTTGAGTGATGGGCGAAAAATTCGGAAGACTTTCCAAACCCTTCACAATTAGCCAAAAAATACCTATCTGCACCAGGAAGTATAGTGAGAGATTATTTTCAGAAGCAGGTAACATTTACGAAAAAAAAAAAAAAAAGAAATAGACTATCATCTGAGAATGCTGAATTATTATTATTTCTGCATCACAATCTACATTTATTGAAAACATTTTAACTGTTTTTTAAGGCAAATATAAACATTACAATGCTATTCTTGAAAAAAATATCTAAAACATAAATGCATTACTAATTAAAAGAATTTAGTATTTACATTTCTTTCATAATTTAATAAGAAATAGTAACACACTTAAAAAAATCACTTAAATTATATTTAACTTTTAAGCATATCTTACTAAAAAAAAAAACTTAAGCATTGCAACATACACGACTTAAATATCTTATACATATAATACATCTATATCTAATCAATCATATATTTATGTTCTTTATAGGTATAATTCAAAATATTATTGAAAGAAATATTTTTTATGTAACAAGGGATAAATGTTAAACTTCTCATTATGATTAAAAAAAAAAAAAAAAAAAATTGAATATCTTGTACAGCTGTATTAAAACAATTTTGAATAGATTACTAATTTTAAATTTAACAGATTATGTTAGCTTATTACAGATACTTTTTGTACTTACTGATACAGCATAAATTTTTTTTAACATGATTTCTATATTAGCCTCTTATATAAAAATGGGTAGATAAAACCCATTCGGAGTATAAAAGTTAATGGAAAAAAAAGTGTTAGTTAATTTCAAATAAAATTTTCATTATACATGATGAATATAAATTGTCAAATTAAAAAGTTATACTGTGTAAATGTAAAAACATTTATTACAGTATTATTCGGCCTTGGCCAAATAATGGACTTGATATTCGGCCGAAGCCGAATATTCGGCAGACAGGCCGAATGGGCCAAATATTCGTTGCATCTCTACTTCACACGTTAGATTAGGACTGGTAGCACAAGTTAATGCTGGCATGTTTAGAAATTGTTTTTTTTTTTTTGTTGTTGTTATTTTCATTTTTATTAGCCCCTGGTATGTTATTTCTTTCTCCCAGCTATTAAAGTGTCGTCTCTAAAAATAATGTTCCGTTGTATAAGCCAGCCATAAAACAAAGCGAATGTATCATTGTACGGTTAAGTATTCTACTTTAATTTTTTTAACTTCTAAGCATCACACATTTTCAATTTTTATACCGTCGTATTCGGAAAAAAAGTACTTTTAAATGCAATTTGTTTGAAAACTGCATCTCAATTTTCATTTTTTTTTTCTCTCTTTTTATCATTTCCTGAACTTCAGAGATTATAATTTAAGCAAAAAAGCTTTTTACTGTTGTTTGTTTCAATGAAGACATTCTTTTCAATGCTGTCATATCTCGAATTCTTCTAGAATACATTGAATAGGATCAACGTTCTTCTGCCATTCAAGCCATTTCATAACTGTTTCCAAACATTCAAAGGCTTCGTTATGTGATGGACCTGGGTTATTTTCAGAGCATTCGTTTTCATTTTCTTCAATTTCTTTTTCATTATGAATCTCATCATCATTTAAAATCTGATATCCAGGATCATTATTTAACCACTCGTTAATTTCATTTTCTTCATAGCTTAGGATTCTTCCCGTCTCTTTTAGTGTTTTACATTCCTCATTTTCTGATCCACTATCAGTTTTTTCTTAACCCCTTGGGGACGAGCGACACGTATACGTGCCGCATGAAGTGCTCAGAATCCTTGTTTTTCCTCACCAGTAAAATTTTACTGTAAAATTTGCCTTATTTAATCAGCGCATTTTCTCGATTCAACAAGACACAAATTTCTGTTTTTAAAAAACGGTGACAAAAGATTAAGAAATTCGTAAAAGGCTCCCGTCCCGAAGGGGTTAATTTAAAATTTCAAGCCAGTGGATAATTGGGAGTTCGGTAAAAAATTTTTTGTGGGGAAATAGACTGTTCGGATAACTGGAAGTTCAGTTCATTTTTTTGTTGTTGTTTGAGAGAAATAGGCTGTTCGGATAATTGGAAGTTCGGTTAATTGGAGTTCCGGGGTCATTCCATGTCAAATCACCCAGAATTTTCTAAAAATGACACCCACCACTTTCAATTTTGATAAACTTTGGTGTATTTGTAGAATTTTTAATGCTGATTCTAAAAATATCAATCATATTGAAATTGATCAAACGGTTTGTGAGTTATGAGCCTTTAAATGTCTTCGAAGATGGCCGATTTGCCACCATTTTGAATAGCGCTTGTGACAACGTAAAGGTCTATAACTTCTTTCATATTTAAGCTAGACATTTCAAATTTTTTTTGTTCTGTTCAGAATAAAGTAAACTTTCATGTAAACAGATTTTTGTGCAATTTATTCCATTAAAATGCTGTCAGAAAATGACTTTTTGCCATTTTTTTAATTAAAAAAAGGTATAACTTCAGTGGCTGATTTCCCCCATTGTTCCCCCTTCAATTTTCATCTAATTGCATAAATAGACAGCTCAAAGTGCGTTTTGATGCCTGATAAAAAAATTTTAATGGTCAGTTTGCAGGTTTTTTGTTTAAAGAAGAATTTCAATTTTACTGACCTTCCATAAGTAACAGAAAGTACAAGACAATGTTGATATTTCTTTTATTACCAGAAGTATCATACATATTTGCATCTAAAAATTTGATAAGGTTTTATCTTTCATAAACATATATATTTTTTTTAATGTGGCTAAAAAGAAGGGGAATCCCTCAGGAATTATAAATAGGAATGCTAATAATGAATTCCTGCAAGACATAGAAGCATTTTCATGACAAATTGAAATCTATTGCAAAGTTTCAGTAAATTTAAATAAAAAAGAAATGATGGAAAAAATTCTACAAATTGTCACATTTTATAGCAATATCATACTTGGATATAATACAAAATATAATTTTAAAAAATACATTAAGTAGAAATATTATCGTACTTTAAAATTATACAAAATAACATTTAGCGCATACACAGTAAAAACGCTATTAAAAATATATCTACATCAATAACAATTAAAGATAATTAATAAAATTTATTCTCTTTATATTTCAATTTTATTTCCTTCTAATTTTATATTTTCCCCACTTGGTGCTTATAAAAACACTGGATGCATCACCAAATTTATATATTCTACCATTTGTAGTATTGATGTCACATGCACAAAGGATATGACTGAAAGGCACAATACAACTGTCATTTTCTGTCCAATAATGCAAAGGTGATGGGCCATTGTGGACAGTGGTGACCATCCCCCCTAAACCGAATGACGCAAATTCCCCCCCCCCAAAAAATCTTCACACATTAACACTGAGTCCCCCCCTAAACAGAAAATCAATTGTAAAATATATTCTTATTATTAAATTATTTAATAATAGTATTCTTACGTACTGTCATACAAACATAAAAGTTTTAACAGCGTAATAAATAATAAAAGATACATTTTTTATTATTAGCAATCTGATTGTTTTCACATTTATAAGTCCTGACTGACAAGCCCGTGTTCACTATATACGTTTTAATAAATAAAGCTACTTTTTTATGAAAATAAATATTTACTTACAAGTATTTAAAATAAAAATCTTTTAAATTATTACAAAATAAATCTTAAATACAAAAAATGCATATCGTTTTAAGAAAACTAAAATATTAAAGACGAGTTGTTTATATCAAACGCATATCAAATACATTTGCATGTACATACGCCCTTGTTTAAGATTAAATCTTAACGCTTAAGATTTCCCAATCATTTTTTTTTATACTATCTAGTCATACAGTTTAATCTCACTCTCCCAAAAAAATTCTCTAAATCACCCCCCACCCTAAAATAAACTGTGGATTGAAGCGTTTATTTCAGTACAAGTGTTGCTTTATACTGCTTTAACAACATACAATGTACTCTTATACAAGTACCGATTCTTATAAAATGACAGACATTATACCATTAAAACATAGTCCTATATCTATTGTAAGCCCTGTATTCTGTATAGGTATGTTTTTCTTTCACACCATAATTTTTCAGTCTTATTGCCTAATAATTAATCCTCCTTTCCCTCCCAAAAAATTCTAATTTTTCTATAAATTTCTCCCTTTCCCCTAAAATAATTCGTGGACCAATAAAAAAAATCGTAATCGGTAAAAAACACAATCGATATAGTCATCAATTACTTCCGGGAACCTATAATCGAGATGTTCTACAATCGTTTATTAAAATCATTGTTTTTATATGTTTATAAAGCAGTATTTAGTAAATACATAAAAACTGAAAAGAGATGGATTTAAAAAACAACAAACCGAAAGAAGGCTATAATGGAGCCATAATGATGGAAAAGTCATGTAACGGCGTTCTTTGGTTGCAAAAAGTAAAATCATTGTTTTTATATGTTTATAAAGCAGTATTTAGTAAATACATGGTAACTGAAAAGAGATGGATTTAAAAAACAACAAACCGAAGGAAGGCTATAATGGAGCCATAATAGTGGAAAAGTCATGTAACGGCGTTCTTTGGTTGCAAAAAGTTGAAAAGTCGCGAGTAGGTATGAAACGGTAAAAGGAGTTTAAGTATCAATAATTAGAATTTTTCGACAATTAGCAGCAAATTGGCCAAAGAAATAAGAATAAAAAGCACCCCTAGTGGCAAAAACATGAACTGAAAGGATGGTAAATAATATCAATATTTTTTATTGATGTTTTTACGTCATTTGAAATCAGTTCTATGATTTCCCCTTTATTAGAAGACCATCTACTGGAATTCGTTAAACAACCCCCATGGGGGGGAAATAGGGGAGGAGCAATAAATGCATAATATGAATAAGTGGTTATAAGGCTTTTCAACGATATATCACATGAGGGGTGTCGGCTAAATTTAGAAAAGTGACTCACCGCGGGGTCAAAGGGGAGAAGGGCGCGGGAGGTATGTACATGAAGTAATAGTCACAGAGCTTTCCAATGATATATCATATGAGGGGGTGAGGGCAAAAGATAGAAAAGTGCCCCCAGAATTCCAACTATTGCACCCCGGAATACATCCTCCCCCCTCTCTTTGAAATTTTAATATATTATAAATTATTCATCTGAGGGTTCCGTAACAAAATCCGATCTAAAATGATAAAAACGCTACGATTTCAAAAAAGTTCGAAAAGCGCCTCACCCGGGAAGCCAAATTGGGGAGGGGGGAAGAAAGATTCATAATATGAAAGAGTGGTCCGAAAACTTTCCGATGACATATCACATGACGGGTCCAAAAAGATTGAAATTTACCCCTCACCCATGGGTTCACTCTTTCTTCCCAGAATACATCCGGAAATCATGCAACCCTCACTTTTAAATTTTTATATTTAATAAATAATATTTACCGGAGGGCTCCATCAAAAAAACACACTTAAAATTATATTTCTTGTAGAAATCGCAACAATTTAAAAAATTCACCCCCTTACTGCTTCCCCCTCTCGAAATTTACTCCAGGAGGAGAAAGGTTCATAATATGAAAGAGTGGTCAAAGGGCTTTCCGATGATATGTCACAGGAGGGGTTCGGTAAAAGTTTGAAAATGAATCCCCCGTCGATCCATTCTCGCGCCTTCCAGAATTCACTCACCTTCCTCTTCTGAAATTTTATATTTGATATATAATATTTATCTGAGGGCCCCAGGTATGGGACAGCTTGACAGAGCTAAAGTAAGAGAAACATTGAAAATTCGGGGCAAAATGACACTAAATTCAACAGTAATTATTGAAATTAGGACTATACAGAACTGAATAAATAAACCACTATACCTCCTAACCCATATCGGTTAATAACAAAAAGAGATTGGATAAGCAAATGCACTCCTTCGAGAAACTATGACTTAAACCAGAAATGCGGTAAGTTGACTCTGAACGCTTCATTTCTCTCTTTCTCTGGCATTTCCACAAATCTCATCTCGATGATTTTTGACCGGCATCTCGACTTTTGACTTCCCGATTATTCCTCTCGCGCTTTTCAACATTTCGTATGTTGGCCGAGAATGAAAAATCAATTTTCTTCGCTTCTCGATATGTTGTTCTCGATTAGTGTCCTTTCATAGGTTGCCGAGAACGAGAATTCAATTTCTCGTTCTCGGCAGAGAAGAGATGTGAGAAGATTTATCGAGACGAGATAGAGAAAGAGGCATGACAATGAGCTGTGAAATGAAGCCCTAATATTCAAAGTTTCTCTTATTTTAGCCCTATCAAGCTGTCACATACCTCGAACCCTCTGATAAATACTATTTATTAAATATAAAAATTTCAAAGAGGGGGGTGCGGAGGGGATGAACAAATTTTTAAAACCGTAGTGATTTCTACAATGAATATAATTTTAGATGTGT
The DNA here is from genome assembly GCA_963932465.1 of Maratus speciosus. Classification (NCBI taxonomy): domain Eukaryota; kingdom Metazoa; phylum Arthropoda; class Arachnida; order Araneae; family Salticidae; genus Maratus; species Maratus speciosus. The sequence goes on along the minus strand of OZ010793.1, from coordinate 151,410,402 downwards.
TTTTTTGATGGAGTCCTCCGGTAGATATTATTTATTAAATATAAAAATTTAAAAGTGGGGCATGCATGAATTCCGGGCCGAAAGAGTGAACAAACCCGGGGGAGGGGGGCGGAGGATTTTCAACCTTTTTTAAACCGTTCATGTGATATATCATTGGAAAGCCCTCGGATCACTCTTTCATATTATGAGACTTTCTTTTCCCCTTCCCAATTTGGCCCCAGTTTTTGAACTTTTTTGCATTTTCATCATTTTAATTCGAATTTTTTAAGGAGTTTTCCCGAGAAATATTACTTATAATATATGAAATTTCAAAAAAGGGGGGCTAAATTCCTGGGGGGTTGCTATAGTTGGACCCCGGGGGGGAGCACTTTCCTAATTTTTGCCGACACCCCTCTCATGTGATGTATCATTAGAAAGTCCTGCGATCACTTATTCATATTAAGCACCTACCGCGCCCCTTTCCTCACTTTGACACCCAGGGTGGCACTTTTCTAAATTAACCGAGACCCCTGATGTGACATATTGTATGAAAGTACGGTGTCTTCTATACGGTGCCGTATGCAGCGGGGACCCAGTTTGAGATTTCATATTACAAGATTACGTATAAATTAGAGGCCCTGATTAAAGAAGGGGCGCAGTGGGCGTAGCCAACTAGTCCTTATTAACCCGACTCATTCTAGCTTTCCCACAGACGATTCTTGATAAAATCGAATCGGGTATGGTAGTGGTTCCCAACCCGTGGGCCGCGAGGACCGTGGTACTGGGCCGTAGAATCTTGGGGTCTAATACCGGTTTTTTGGGACGATTCACTACAGAAGCGCTGGCTGTTGATCACTGGGCTTACATTCGTCAGTCATCGCGGTCAAGGTCAACGCTCTTCTCCCTCCGACATTCTTCACTCTTCTCTCCACCACGTCCTCATTCCGCGGTTTTATTATTAACTCCTTTGTCAGTGGCTGTCGTTTTCTATTGATGTATCATATCGTTATATGTACTGTGAGCTACTATTAATTCACGTCAAAATGGATGCTTGGTTTCAGACGGGGTCTTGTCATAAGACGAAGTTGGCAAGTGATGAAGGGATTTCTACATCTGTTTCTACAAATAGTGAGTTTGAAATGAAGGCGAAATCCAGTCTAAGTTGTAAAAAAAATAGCAAGGAAAACTAAAATATATTTTCGTAAATATAACCCTGATTTTTTTAAATGTGGGTTTGTGTTTTCTGGTTCTGAGGAAGAGCCTATGCCTCAGTGTGTGACTTGTTTCGAAATGCTATCGACTATTTGGAGAAAAACTCCAGACTGTTTGGTGTTTTGTGTGATGAAATGGGCAGTGAACACAAACAGCTTCTACTTCACTGCGAAGTTCGGTAGCTGCCGAGAGGCAAAGTATTGACAAGATTGTTCAAACTCCGTGATGAACTCACGGTTTTCTTGATGGAGGGAGATTATGATGGAAAACTTGCAAATTCCTACTTAGACTGTGTGACCAATGAAAACTGGTTGAAACGGTTGGCATATTTGGCGGATATTTTTGGTTCTCTCAATGGTCTTAACTCTGCAGGGCAAGGACGCTCATAAGTTTTTTGTGCAAGACAAAATACAAGCAATGATAAAGAAACTTCAACGATGGGCTCAAAAAGTGGAGCAAGATTCCTTCGACGCATTTCCAGTCCTACATGATTTTCTTGAAACCAACGAAGTCATAGTGGATAAAACAACAGCTACAACTATAAAAGAACACCTCGAATCTTTGGCCTCTAACCTCAGGTAATTTAAAGTTATTTATTTTTCTTAATTTTATTCTATTATTTTTTAATAAGTGTAATTAAAAACATTTATTTTCCTAAAACAGTAGCTTTTTTTTAAATTAGTAAATTTTTCAAATAGTACCTTTTTAAAAATTAATAAATTTTAGTTACTTGTCTTATACTTTTATTAATCATTCATATGAATGTGAAATCTACCAACACTAACTGAAGCAGTAATTAAGCCTTTTCATATTTTTTAAGACCTTCTTCCCTAAAATTGAAGATGAAATACAATGGATCAGAAACCCCTTTGAAGAAAATTACTTAAAAAAATTATCTTCAAATGAAGAAGACTCGTTAATTGAACTACCATATGACCAGACTTTAAAATCGATTTTTAAGACAACTCCACTGGTCTCATTTTGGATACAAGTTCGGCAAGACTATCCAGCTATTGCCAAAATTGCACTGAGACACTTGATGGTCTTTTCTACAACCTATCTATGTGAACGAGCCTTTTCAACTTTAGTTTGTTTGTTTTTTTTTTTTTTTTTAAATAAATATACAAATAAAATGAATGCTGAGAGTGACTTGAGACAAAAACTATCCAGTTTCAATCCAGATATTGACATTATCGTCGAGTACAAACACTGTCAAAAATACCATTCAGGGTTTTCTTTTTAATCATTGTTTATTTTAGTTTTTATGTAATTGTGATAGCTAAGTGAATACAATAAATAAAGTTATTTTTTTATAAAAAATATTTTTTCCTTCATGTACAGCATCTTTTACTAGTTACTGACATAATATATATATATATTCGTCATGTGTATATACTATATTATACAGGTGTCTATTTGTCATATTTTTAACTTGTATATTAAGTAGTTAGTGGTCCTCAAAGTTATTTTTACAAAATTGGTGGTCCGCACAACTAAAAAGGTTGGGAACCGCTGGGGTATGGTATAAAAGCAATTGGCAAACTGGAGTCATTGAGAAAAATTTTGCACAATCAAAAAATATCGAGATGTCCATTAGGGATTGACCGAATACCGAATAGTCGATTCGGTATCCGGTGATTCGGCATGTAAACCGAATATTCGGCTTCGGCCGAATACTTAAAAGTATTCGGCCGAATAATTGCGGATAAGTATTTTCTTAGAAGTAGAAGGATTCTCTTTTACTTAGAAGTAGAATACGCTAAATGATGAGTTTCAATATTATGTGCATGAGTTCAAAGTTCAGCTGCACTACCAAAAACAAGTCAAAGGCCATTTTTAATTACAAAAAACTCTTTCCTTCCTAAAATAGCCTATATATGGGTGAAATCAGAACAACTGTCTATGATAGAGAAAAAAATAAAGTAAGGAATATAGGCATCTTTCCCTTACTATTTAATTTTAATTATTTCTACATTAGTTTTTTCAATTTAAATTTATTTAATGTGTATTTTCTTTAATATACACCTCAAATAAGTATATCAGAGTTCATCTCTGTATACTAAGGTTTATATTAAAGAAAATACACACATCAAATAAGTATACCCCTATGCCTATCCTATAGCTTTTATAACCATTAAATTAAAATCGCTTAAATTTATCTTCATCACCACAATGATAAATATTAATCAAAATATAAATATGTATCAATAATTTCACAGAAAATAGTTAAATGTACAAATTGATATGATACCTTTTGTATTTGAGAACATTCCAATTCAATATGTATATAATTAGACAATCGGTAAATCAGCTTAATAACAACATTGTTTCTTTTTATTTGAATAAACTTTTGTTTTTCTGAGAATCCCTATCCTTAATAATAGCCTGTATAGTTAATACTTTCATCTGGATATTGACTAGTGATAAAATAATAAAAAATAAGTGATGGGTTAATGAATTTGTGAGTTGAAAGAAGTCATTAAATTTTTTTGTGTAATTAGATTTAAGGATAAAAATGTAACTAAATTAAATTATTAAGAATTTAATTTTAATTAAAGTTTATTAAAAAAAGCTAATGTATGCAAAAATGTGTATTAAAAATTTTTAAGTATTCGGTTGCCGAATACCGAATATTCGGTGTACACTTTGACCGAAGCTTCGGTATTCGGCAAAATTGCTGATTCGGTCAATCCCTAATGTCCATACAATCGATAAAAACATCTCGTTTTCGCCCATCACTAGCTGGAAGTCTTTTTCTCTGTACAGGTTGTTTACCTTATATTGTTTTAATGACACACAATACTACTCTTCTAACATCACTAAAATATACTGTACTTAAAAATCCTAGTTTTCTGAAAATCGTCAAGTAATTTTAGCGTTGTCTCTTCCTCTGAAATGCTTATTTTGTTGTTATTTCTTATCATACCCATCAAGAATGTATTTTTGCACTCGGACTGTACGATTCAACCCTGTCAAACAATATAATAAATTACTTAAGACGCTTCTGGAAAGCTATTCCTTTTATCACGTCTTGCGGTCGTAATTGCCTTTCAGAATGTGTTAAACATTTTCCCACCTGTATACCAAGTATTTTTTTTATTCCCGCACTTTCAAAGATATTAAGATGCAAAATCGGTTCTTATTGCCCTTATCTAGAATTTAAAGAATGAAAAAAAAAACATGACCATTTCTGGAAATTGAATGTTGAAAAGAAATTAAAAGTGATATTAAAAAAATCAAAAACTTTTTTAATAGTGAAAAAAAAAAGAAAGAAATAGTATTAAGATTTTAAAAATCCCCCTCCCAAAATGTACTTTTTCTCTAAATTCCCCCCCAAAATAAATTTTATGACGCATTTTGCGTCACCAAACCCCTCTCTGGGCACCCCTGATTGTGGATGCATGAATTTAACAGTTGCATCTCCTTTTTTGTGGACTTCTGACACTAAGCCTAAATACCAATTTCATTTATACATATGTGCTACATAACTTTTAAGAAATGGAATATCCAAAGTCACTTTAATATTCCTATCAAAAGATGAACAAACAGAAAAATTTTCAACAGTATTTATTTTTTTCCACTTATTAATATGTTTTCTGTAGATCCATATTAATGCATACTGCATGTTCCAGGAATTGTAGTAGCAAGTTGCATCTGATGAGACATGTTGCGCAGTTTTAACATGTCACTTTTTTTTATGATAAAAGATGTTATATACCATCAATGTTTTGTGTGCATTATTTATAGTCCATCATAGCCACATTTGCAATTGATCATGCAACGGCCTTTGCAGACTTGTTTTTGTCACAAGTCTTTTAACAGATTTGGCGTAACAAGTTGTAAAATTCTGCTTAATCTGGTTGGTTGAAAAAATCTTCTGGTAAGTAATTTTAGTCCGATTCGTTGAAAATCTCTCTGGTTGGTTGAAAAAGACCCCTTCTGGCAAACCAAAGTGATGTTACTGGTTAAAATTCTGTCTTTTGGAAAATTCTGGTAATAAATTAACCCAATCAGATAATTTTAGCAATTAATTAGAAATTTCATATTTTGGACAGCAATTTTGGATTTATAATTCAACAATAATTACAGCTTTAATGTTATTTACATTTAAAAAATGAACCAAAGTGAAATAGAGTACATAAATTTTTTTATTTTGAACTAAATTCTAAATTTTTAAATCGCTTATTAAATTTTTTTAACAGGTATCAAAACACACTTTGAGCTGCAATATTAATACAACGGAGTTAATTTTTTAACTAATTATATTTATTTTGAATGTAGATATATTTTTAATAGCATTTTTACCGTGTATGTGCTAAATGCTATTTTGTATAATTTTGTTGTACGATAATTTTTACTTATTGTATTTAGTTAACAATTGTAATTTTATCATTTTGTATATAATATACAAGTATGACTTTGCTATAAAATGTGACAATTTGTAGAATTTTTTCCATCATTTCTTTTTTATTTAAAATTTACTGAAACTTTGCAATAGATTTCACTTTGTCATGAAAATACTTCTATGTCTTGCAGGAATTCATTATTAGCATTCCAATTTATAATTCCTGAGGGATTCCCCTTCTTTTTAGCCATATTAAAAATATATATATGTTTATGAAAGATAAAACCTTACCAAACTTTTAGATGTAAATATGTATGATACTTCAGGTAATAAAAGAAATATCAACATTATCCTGTGTTTTCCATAACTTTTTGAAAGTTGGTAAAATTCAAATTCTTCTTTAAACAAAAAACCTGCAAACTGCTCATTAAAATTTTTTTATCAGGCATCAAAACACACTTTGAGCTGTCTATTTTAGCAATTAGATGAAAATTGAAGGGGGAACAATGGGGGAAATCAGCCACTGAAGTTATACCTTTTTTTTAATTAAAAAAATGGCAAAAAGTCATTTTCTGACAGCACTTTAATGGAATAAATTGCACAAAAATTTGTTTAGATGAAAGTTTACTTTATTCTGAACAAAACAAAAAAAATTTGAAACTTCTAGCTTAAACCTGAAAGAAGTTATAGACCTTTATGTTGTCACATGTGCCATTCAAAATGGCGGCAAATCGGCCATCTTGGAAGACATTTAAAAGCTCATATCTGACAAACCGTTTGATCAATTTCAATATGATTGACATTTTTGGAATCAGCAATTAGAACTCTGCAAATTCTCTGAATTTTATCAAAATTGATGATGGTGGGTGCCATGCCCTGGGTGATTTGACATGGAATGACCCTCCGATAATCGGCGCTCTACTGTATTTATAATAATACCAGAACTACTGTAATTCGTTTCTTTTACACTGGCATCCTTTATGTATTTGAAAACCAGTGCTACGTAGATGAGATGCACATTACAATTTAGAACTGCTTTAAAACAACAGTGATGTTGGTTGAAACTAAAGATTTTTTTTTTTTTGTTTTTTAAATTAGTTTTACTGATATAATTAAACAAGTGCTACTGAAAAATCATTTCAACAGACACATGATATATTACAAACACTGGTGTTAAATTAAACAAAAAAAAGCTACTGTCAGAATTCTGAGACTGAAAGGATAAACTTTTAAAGGCTGGCTTTCTCTCTCTCTCTCTCTTTTAATAACATATTCACATGTAAAGGAAAAATAATTTTTTTTAGTGTGCATAAATATTGAAAAAGTTTATTGTTGTATACTTTTTAAGAAAATATAACTTATTTTTGAGAAAAATTTATTGGAAATCAATTTTTCCAACTTTTCCGATTTTTCCAGAAAAAAACCAGTTTTTTTCCACCACTTCAATTTTTCCAGAAAATTTACATCTCTAATTCTGTGGTTGTTATTATTATTACTTTTTTAATATCCAAATACTTCTGACGGTTATTTTGTTTTCCGAGTGATAATTCCAAGTGTCCAAGTCAACATTTATGGCCATTAGATGCAGCAACTAACAGAAAAGATTGATTGGTATTATTGAAATGCTATAACTAGCACTCAATTTTTGCAAGCTGTGTTATTCAATTTGATATTTTAAGTTACTCTTTTAAATTCTTTAAGGATAATCTTCCCCAATCCCAATCCAGAAAATTTTCTTTTACAACTCATTAAAGATCATTGTATTTTGTTATTAACTGCTGTAAATAATCTGTATTTTTTAAAGGAAAATATTTTATGCTAAATATTGAATATTATTTATCTATTTTATCTTTTCTAATTTCACATGTTTTAAGAAAAATCTTTAGGGTACGTTATCTGTTCAAAAGCACATGCTAATTTTCATTTTCTACATGCATAGAAACATGACCTAGGCTCATTATGTCTCATGTTGACTGCTGAGATGAAGTGTTAAAAGTAGAAATTACTTCTATCTATAATTTAAAACAATTAAATTACAAAAAAAAAGAAAATATTATAATAGATTTTTTATAAAAAAACCAAATGGTTTTTTGACAAAAAAAACCAATTGGTTTAAACCGTGCCAACCCTGCTAAAAAGTACATAAAATAATTTAATAAATATAATAAGTTTAATAAATATAATACTCTTGAAGCTAACTGAAAAGTTTAAATTTACGTTTTAAATTAACAGCTAAAACGCTTTAAAATTATAGGGTTCCCAATCTAAAAGTGCAAGTAAATTAGTACAAATATATTTTCTAAGATTCAAAGAAGTGAATAAATAAAACAAAATAACCACAAACAACAAATACATCATTTGTTCCTTTCCAGAAATATATTTTAAAAAACCCAGCCCAGGTTGGTACCCGGGCAGCTACCCGCTACAACCCTGATTAAAAAAGAACTTCCCTATGAATAAATAAATAAAATATAAATAAAACACAAATTTAACAGACATATATAAGCTCTGAAATTATCAGAATATAAAAGGATGCCGTAAGTAGCAAAATCTTTGTCAAATAACTCTTAGCATGCGGCTAATAAAATATCGCTCTTCATAAATTTCAAAAATTTATTTAATTGTAGGGGAGAGTTGGGAGGAATGGGACAGTGGGAGGAGTGGGACAGCAGCATTTATGTCCAAAATAACTGTTAGAATTTAGTTCTAGTTTGTCCACTAGATGGAGCATCTATAGCCTCATGTTTAATTCTAATTGTTACACCAGCTGTATTATTGTTTGTATTTAAAAGGGAAAATTTTATTTTCATACCTCAGAAGTAAGTACAAATTCTTATTCTTTCAATGATTTGTTTCAATTATATTTAAAATAAAAATATTATAATTGTATAATAAACTTAAAAATATAGTGTTTGTAAACCAGCAGTCAAATAAAGCCTAAATGTAGCATGCTATATATGATAAGCCTTTTTAAAAAATATTCAACAGAGGGAGGAATGGGACAGCATCAATGAGGGAGGAATGGGACATGTTCTCAAACACCTTTGAGTCCTTCCGATATACACCCATATCCCAAAGCATCACCATAAAAACTATAAAGAAAGACAGAAAAAAGGAAAGATCAAAAATCATCACTGGCATACCAGAAAAAGAAGAAATTGAAAAAATAGCTGCTGATAAAAAGCAGAAGAGATTGTGTATAAAGAAAACTCTTAAGGTGAAAAGGAAGAAACAGAAAAAAGGCGAATGAATTACCTGATGATTCCATTGATGGAAAATTTTTGTTGCATGACTCTACAGATGAAGACTTTTGATTTGATTATTCACAATGATAATGAAATTGCTGAAGAATTTGATTGGTTAACTGATGATCCAAAATTAGGATAAATGACTTTGTACTTGTTAAATTTTTGACGAAGAAGACAGTTGTTTATTATATTGGCAGAGTTGAGGATATAGACAGTGATAAGGAGTTTATCATATTCAAAAATGATGAAAAAGAAAAATTTCACTTCCCACAAGAAAATGATTTCAGTGAAGTAGAGAAAAGGGATATCATAATGAAATTGCCTCAACCACAAATAATTTGTGGTACCAGCTGAGCCCAGTTAATATGAGTTAATTTCTTTCAAACAGTATTCTATTCCTCCCTCATGTGCGTCCCATAACGCTCATGTAACGCTCAAGGCAGAGCGTATACCCTAGAGTGTATATATTATAGCTTTCTTGAGAAACAGTGGGTATACGGTGTTCCTTAAAAAAATCCAGAGGGTATACGGCATATACCACCGTATACCCTCCACTACATCCCTGATTATTACACAATAATTGAAGCTTATTGTCAAAAGGATAATAAGAAGTGTCACACATTTTGAACACAGATTGAAGCAGTGTCACACATTTTTAGTTAATATATACATATCTGCCAACTTTTGAAAATGGTAAAGCATAAAATGACGTGCGATTGACATAAAAATTTTTCATTCGTAAGAACATAAAAACCATGTAACCCAATTTTTATGTCAAACAACATTTATATACCGTTTTAAAGTACATATTCATAGTGTTAAATAATATAGATATGACCAGACTTTTATAAAACCAAAAACTTTCTGCGCACACAAATATTGGGTCAAAAACTTTCTGCAAATTAATTTAATGTTTAATAAAATAATGTGTTATATTATTTTGATGATATGAATTAAAAACAGTAGTTTTAAAATAATTACCATTTAAATTAAAAATTAATTGATATTAATTAAAAAATAATTATTTTGGTTAAAAAATAATAAAGCTAAAAATCCATGATAAAAAAGGGTGAATTCTTATCAATTATTTTGTCAATGCATTTAGAAGTAGTACAATCCTTAATATTGTAACCTTTTCTTACAAAATGCCAGTCACTCTGTTCACAGAAATAATGCGGCATTGCTTCTGAAACAACTGAATCGTATTTTATAGGGAGAGGTCCATTCATAAGTATCATCATTAACTCGGGAGAACTCGCTGCATGAGATTTTCTCTCACAGTCGTGCTTTTTTAAGACTCTTATTTAAATCATTTTTCATTTTAATTAAAATTTAAAAATGTTTTAGAATTATTTTACCTATTTTGTGAATAAAAGTACTAAGCCAACCAAAAAAAGTTGATATTATATGAATGTAAAGTAAAAGAAAAGCAATTGGACATTCTCACTAGCGAGTTCTCCCGGGTTAAAAAGACTGGCGAGTTTTTACCTCGGCCCTTTGACAAAATTAACGTTTTTTTCCCCGCGATCCTTTGACGAAATGTTCGCTTTTTTTCTGCGATACTTTGACGAAATCTGTTTTTTCTCACGTTCATTTGACAAAATTCGCATTTTTTCTGCAATCTTTCAAGGAAATTCGTGTTTTTCTCGATCTTTTGATGAAAATCGGGTGTTTTTTTTTTCTTGAAATTAGTTTATTTCTGCGATTCTTTGACGAAATTAGTACTTTTTTTTCAAAATCTTTTGACGAAATTCACGCTTTTCCCGGTATGATTTGCGAAATTAGTTTTTCCTTCTACACTCTTTTGACAGAATTTGCATTTTTTTTGTAAGATTCTTTGACGAAACTCGCGTTTTCTTGCGATCCTTTGACGAAATTCGCGTTTTTTAGTGATTATTTCACGAAATTAGTGTCTTCTCCGCGGTTCTTTGACGAAATTTTATTTCCTCGATCCTTTGATGAAATTAGTTTATTTTCTGCGATCCTTTTTGCGTTTTTTCGCGATCCTTTGATAAAATTCAGGCTTTTCCCGTTATACCTTTACAAAATTTATTTTTCTCCTGCGCTCTTTTTACGAAATTTGTTTCTTTTTCTGAGATTCTTTGACGAAATCAGTTTTTTTGCGATCCTTTGACAAAATCCATTTTTTTGCGATCCTTTGACAAAATCCGTTTTTTTGCGATCCTTTGACAAAATCCGTTTTTTTTGCGATCCTTTGACAAAATCCGTTTTTTTTTCGATCCTTTGACAAAATCCATTTTTTAACGTTCCTTTGACAAAATCAGTTTTTTTGCGAACCTTTGACAAAATCCATTTTCTTGCGATCCTTTGACAAAATCCGTTTTCTTGCGATCCTTTGACAAAATCCGTTTTCTTGCGATCCTTTGACAAAATCCATTTTTTAACGTTCCTTTGACAAAATCAGTTTTTTTGCGAACCTTTGACAAAATCCATTTTCTTGCGAACCTTTGACAAAATCCGTTTTCTTGCGATCCTTTGACAAAATCCGTTTTCTTGCGATCCTTTGACAAAATCCGTTTTCTTGCGATCCTTTGACAAAATCCGTTTTTTTGCGATCCTTTGACAAAATCCGTTTTTTTTGCGATCCTTTGACAAAATCCGTTTTTTTGCGATCCTTTGACAAAATCCGTTTTTTTGCGATCCTTTGACAAAATTCGTTTTTTTGCGATCCTTTGACAAAACCCGCTTTTTTGCGATCCTTTGACAAAACCCGCTTTTTTGCGATCCTTTGACAAAATCCGCTTTTTTGCGATCCTTTGACAAAATCTGCTTTTTTGCGATCCTTTGACAAAATCTGCTTTTTGCAATCCTTTGACAAAATCCGCTTTTTGCGATCCTTTGACAAAATCCGCTTTTTTGCGATCCTTTGACAAAATCCGTTTTTTTTTTCGATCCTTTGACAAAATCCGTTTTTTGCGATCCTTTGACAAAATCCGTTTTTTGCGATCCTTTGACAAAATCCGTTTTTTGCGATCCTTTGACAAAATCTACTTTTTTGCGATCCTTTGACAAAATTCGCTTTTTTGCTGTCTTTTGACGAAATTTGTGTTTTTGTTCGCGATCCTTTGACAAAATTCACGCTTTTCCCGTGGCCCTTTGGCGAAATTAGTGTTTCTTTCTCGATCCTTTGACGAAATTAATTTTTTTCCGCTATTCTTTTACGAAATTTGCGTATTTTTTGCGATCTTTTGACAAAACTGTTTTTTTGTGCTATACTTTTACAAAAAAAAATTTTTCCTGCGCTCCTTTGACAAACTGCGTTTTTTCTGCGATTCTTTAACGAAATTCTTTTTTTTTCCGCGGTCCTTTGACGAAATTTGCGTTTTTCCGCTGTCTATTGGCGAAATTCGCATTTTTTCCGCTGTCCATTGGCGAAATTCGAGTTTTTTCCGCTGTCCATTGGCGAAATTCGCGTTTTTTCCCGCTGTCCATTGGCGAAATTCGCGTATTTCCACGATGCTTTGACGAAAGTGGTGATTTTTTTTCTTCGAGCGATTGATGAAATTGGTTTTTTTTCGGCGACCATTTGTTGAAATTCGCAATATTTTTAAGTGCTATTTTTTATGCTTGAATTTTCGGGCTGATGGCCGATTTTTAATTTTTGGAACCGAATGCCTTAAATTTTCGGAAAATTCGGAACAGGATCATCCATGGCAAACAATAAATAAATCTTACATAAAATTGAGGAATATTTTTGTTATGCACCAATTGCGTAATTAAGTATTCAGTAAAGTTTAAATTGAATGATAAAGCTTTAAAGTATTTATTTTCTATTGATGCACGTTTATTTTTCACCTTCTCTTGTTCTTGTTTACATCCGAAACGACCGGTAGTTTTATTCATGCGTATTAGCTCTTGAGGCAAGTGCCGTTGCTGAGTAACTGTCAGTAACAGTGATTTTGCGATCGCGTCTTTCGCCGTGAACGGTCGACTAGTGACGTCATAGTTTACGGCCAATGGCGTTTCAGTTGCGTTCGTATGATTGGAGTTTCGGATGTATTCTTAGTAAGTTTGTATTTACTGATTGGCAACAGTTTTTATGCAAAACATTGCTGTTTTCAGGAGTATAAGTATTCGGGCTGATTGTGGATCAGTAGCTTCGTGAATTTTTTGTATGATTATGTCCCCTATCATAATGTAGCTGCATCAGATATTATTTTGTTTTTAATATGATTTAACGGCTAAGTAAAGCTGTTACAATGTATATCATCAGTTCATCATGCTTCAAATAAATTAAGTTTGTTTTTAAAACTGGTGTCTTGAAAGTCTTCCACATTAACCACAGCAACTCTGTTTGGCCAATGTTTTAATTGGTTAACAATTTTTAATTTTGGGGTATTAAAAAGAAGAAAGTTACAAGAACAAAAATTATGTTTTTTTCCCCCCAAGAAAAATTTTCTGCAAAATTCCGAATTTTGCGAAAAATTTTCCGCGCACGGCGTACATCTATATTATACAACTCTGGTTATAACCATTATAAAAATTGTTTTGATGAGAGAAAACTATGAAAACCATTATAAAATTCATAAAGAAACTGATTTTAAAGCAGAGTTTCCCCCAGGTTTAAAAAAGGGCAGGTGCTGTTTGTGGCAGAAAAGGGCACTTTTAGATTCCGAAGGGCATGTTTTGGATCCTTAGGGGCATTTCTTGAAATTTTTAAAGGCATTCTTTTGATTTTTAAAACTACTTTTTAATATTTAATAGACAGAAAACTATTTTAAAGACAGCAATGAGTCAATTTTTACTATACAAGTAAATTTTTTAATTAAAAAAAGAGTAAAGGCACTTTTTACAGGTGGGGGCAACAAGGGAGCTAATTTTTTAAATGAGAGGCAAGAGGGGTGCTATTCTGTAAATCTAAGGGCAGGCAGGGTGCAGCACCCTCCTGAAACTGTCTGGCAGAAACTCTGTTAAAGCATGGTTGCAAAAAAGCCGGCTAAAATTAAAAAAAGCCATGCTGAGGGATTTATTGGTTTTAACCGGCTTTTTTTGGCCAAAATTGGCTTTTATACAACGAAGCAACTTGGGCTACACATTTTAAAATGTTTTTAATTAGTTTTAATGACATTTAGTTGATTTAGAATTAGGGATTGACCGAATACCGAATAGTCAATTCGGCATGGAAACCGAATATTCGGCTCCAGCCGAATACTTAAAAGTATTCGGCCAAATAATTGCGGATAAGTATTTTCTTAAAAGTAGAAGAATTTTCTTTTACTTAGAAGTAGAATAGACTAAACGATGAGTTTTCAATATTACGTGCGTGAGTTCAGAGTTCAGCTGCACTACAAAAAACAAGTCAAAGGTCATTTTCAATTTTAAAAAAACTTTTTCCTTCCTAAAATAGTCTACATAGGGGTGAAATCAAAACAACTGCCTACAATAGCGAAAAAAAAGTAAGGAAAATAAGCATCTTTCCCTTATCATTTAATTTTAAATTAGTTTTTTTAATTAAAATTTATTTAATGCGTATTTTCTTTAATATACACATCAAATAAGTAGATCAGAGTTGATCTCTGTATATCTAAGGTGTATATTAAAGAAAATACACACATCAGATAAGTATACACCTATGCCTATCCTATAGATTTTATAACCATTAAATTAAAATCGCTCTATATTCATCACCACAATGTTAAAATATTAATCAAAATATAAATATGTAAATAATTTGACAGAAAATAGTTAAATGTACAAATTGGTATGATATCTTTTGTATTTGAGAACATTCTTATTCAATGTTCTTATATTTAGATAATCTAAGTCAGATTAATGACAACATTGTTTCTTTTTATTTGAATGAACTTTTGTTTTTCTGACAATCCTTATCCTTCATAACAGCCTGTATAGTAGTTTAATACTTTCATTAACAATGTTACAACTTTAATTGTATTATTGTTTCTTATTCATTACCGTTTTTCTCCTTTCTGTTGCTATCACGTCCAGAAATTCGGTTCGAAACGCCAATTTTCACAATATTTTCTAAAATATGTTCTGTGTTCATCCGAAAATTTAAAACATCTTTATTACAAAGTTTCTGAATAAGAACATTTTCCAATTTCACACGTTTCCGAACAAAAATGAATTAAATGATGTGTCTGAAAATAAATAATTTGGATTTGAGAACAACCTTAATATAATCCAAAACTCTTCATTCGAGCATTACGAATCCTATTTGTATGTGGCAGTCAAATCTTGTTGCTCATTTTTCACCCACTTTCTGTTGACATAGCGCTTTAAAATAGAGCAATATTTCATAAAATATCATCAAAACTGGCGTTTCGAACCGAATTTCTGGAAGTGTTAGCGACAGGAGAATTATCAAATCTCATGTCTCGATTCCAAATCGCTTCAATAGTCACCCCTGCCAATTTTATGAATAAAGACAGCTCGAATGAGGAGTTTTAGATAATATTAAGGTTGTTCTCAAATCCAAATTATTTATTTTCAGACACATCATTTAATTCATTTTTGTTCGGAAACGTGTGAAATTGGAAGATGTTCTTATTTGGTAACTAAGTAATAAAGATGTTTTAAATTTTTTAGTGAAAGTAGAACATATTGTCAAAATTGGCATTTCGAACCGAATTTCTTGACGTGACAGTAACAGGAAAGGGAAAAAAAAAAAAGGCATGCATTTTTAAATTAACTACGTGACTAAGTAAGAAAAGACTAATTTATTTACAATATAAAACATCTAAGTAAAATTTCAAGATTAACATACTTCCAGAACATCTCAAATCACATCGAATCACTGGCACAGAGACGCTGGTCGTGCTCGTTAGCTTGCTCTTGCTTACATTGGGCTTTGACCAAAGCTGACTTTACAATGGCTTGGAAGCGAAAAAGTCACGTGATCCAGATAGACGGTTGAACGCGCGCAATCCAACTGTAGTTGCTACTATCTCGCTATGCTGCGTGCTGTAGCTGCCTGTCTCTGTTTGTACATCCGTGTTTAGTTAGATGTGATAAAATTTGAAAATATTTATTTTAAATGCTATTGATATGTGCTCTTAAACCGTTGATCATGGATTACATCGCGTACGGAGAAATTTTTAGCGCAGTAATTTGTTATTTTACTGCCAAAAAGAGCTCATCAGTTTAAGCCTAACTGTTATTGCATTATCGGAGGAAGTAATGTGAGTTCATATATAATTATATTTCTCTTTTTATTTTATATGTATGTTTAAAATGTGATTTTATAAGCACTTATAATTGAAGTGTGATGTATACATATATTTCATTAATACAGTACTGTGGTATCTACAAAAAGGTGTTAAAAAAAAAGTTTAGTATTGTTCTCAGTGTATAATCAGTAAGTGTAACCCTTCTTTATATATTGTGGAGAATAGTACTCATTTTCTAAGATATAATAACAGTGAATCACAGATTAATATCTTACCCTCCCCCCCCCCCCCTCTTTAAAAATTTAAGTACTCTTTTTCAAGTACCTCATTTTTTTAAAATACTCTCTCTTTCCAGCTCTAGGTTGTGAAGTGGTCTTTCTGTGAGAGTAGCGCTCAATTTTTATATAAACAAAAGTATTTATTTTTAAACAGCAAAATTATTCAGTTTAATGTATGCACATTTGTTTAAAACAATGAAAATGATAGTACTCAGTACTGGTTATTTAATTGTAGTACACATTTGATTAACTTCATTTTAATTTAGCAATTATAGATTGCTCTGATTACTTTTATAATTTCTTGTATATAACACTTTTCAGATACTGGTATAAATGAAAATATTTATTGAAAAACAGAACATTTTAATACTGTTATTATCCAAAAATGTACAATTAAAATAACTTTCCAAATCCCAAATGAATTTCAAATATTAACTTAATATGTAATGCAGTTATTGAAGATGTGATCTTTCTGCGGTCAAGGGATTGAGTCAAGAAGGATATTTTTGGATTTTTATGACAGCTGGGTGCACTTGCGAGGCAGGATCTTTATTTAATTTTCTGTCTGTGAGTGTACCTTGCTAGTTCCTTTATACTGGATGTTCCCACTTCAAACTTGTCAAAGTACTTGTTTACCAACACAATGTCCACACCACGCTGGCTGATGATCTGGTTTCAATTACAGTTTGTTAATATTAAGTTCATTTGGGGTTTGAAAGTTATTTTACCTATGCACATTTGGATAACAGTTGTATTAAAAGATTCTTTATTTTTATTTAGTGTAGGGGAGAGTGGGGATACTTGAGCCATCCCTATTTTCTCTACTGTAGGTTAATTTTTCTTTCTAAAATTAGCAACATGATAATATTCTTATAGTTCTGCACATTAAAAAAAAAAAAAAATCACATATCTTGGAACCATTTTGAAAGTATATAGTGATTAATAGCTGCTTTTTCCCTATCTGAAGTAAATATTTAGGTGAGTGTTTTTTATATTTTTTTGTAATCAAAGTTTTGTTTTAAGCTGCAACAATATAGATAGATTTAATAAGTATAATTTCAGTTGTATTTTGAATCTAAAATAATTCAAATAGATTCATTCATTACTTAGTAAAAGTCTGATAAACAAAAATGGTAGTAATGGGGATACTGAGATTGAGGATACATGAGCCATGCTCAACCATCCCTACTAGGAAATTAGAGATATGGGTGAAACAAAAAAAATGTCTTTTTCATGTTCACAGATAGATTTTAATTTTAATTTTTTAATTTTTTTTCTGGGTAAAATGAGGAAGAACTCTTTTTATTTTTTTTTTCATTAAGGAATTAATTTGAAAACATACGTTTAAAAATGCATATTTTGTTAATGAAAATATCCTTTTTTTTTCATTTTGACTAACAAAATAGTCTGTCTAGATAAATGTAGGCATAGTTTTCAATTTAACTTTTTGACTAATATTAAAATCACTTTTTAAAACTGATTTTACTGGTCATAATCTCTAATATTTTAACTAGTTAGGCCCAAAATATTAAAATATCTATTTTGTTAATGTAATATTTTAAGATTAAATATTGTATACTGAAATTGTAACCACTATTACTGTAACTTTTTTAAAAACTTAACCACCAACTGACGATGTTGCTATCATCAATGAAACCCAAGTTGAAATGATCCTTCGACCACCAATTATCACCACAACAAATGATCGTGTTACTCGTTTTGTTTTCACAACTGGTTTCGAAGGACTTGGTGCATCTTGATTTATCACTATGTAAAACATTTATAAAATAATAAAAAGAAAAATATTATTTTTGTAGGTATTTTTTAGTATTGGCTCAAGTATCCCTTCACAATGGCTCACGTATCCCCCTCATGGGGATACTTGAGCCACAATGTAAAAGAAAACGTAAAAATTTATTAAACAAAGAAAAATAGTTCAAAATTAACTGAAAATGGAAAAGAAAAATTATCAAATTTTCAACTACAATATTTTATTTTGTTCTAAGTATAAAAAATTTAAAAAAGTGGCTCAAGTATCTCTATCTTCCCCTATTTTTATTACAAATGCAATAAGAATTCTAAAATTTGTAGCAACTAAATTAAAATGAAGTGATTCATATGAGTTAAATATTTTCAATATTTAATAAAGAAACAAAGCACATGTTGTGAATACCATAAGCCAACGAAAATTTCCCTTTTATGAAGTATGCGAAAATATTCTTGTTTACAAATAAATTTTCTTGTAAATACTGGTGTCATTCAACTATTTCAACATTTTATGAATACAAATACCTTGCCCCTGAAAGGGTTAAGTTATGTATTGTTATTATTAGGTATCCTACTTTTTTTTTTTTTTAAATCTAGGTATGCTTTAGAAAAAGAATTGCTTCTTTGGCAAGTTTTACTCAATAACACAATATCTAAATGAAATATTTTAAATATTTTCCACTTAAACATTACCGGTTAATGATTAAATACTTCAATATTTATTGATAACACAATTCTAATCCATTTTTTTATGTGGATATAAAAATATATTGAAATATGTTCAATATTTTTCCATATGATATTTCACGTTTGTTATTTTTAATTGGAAGATTTATTGAATTTTATAAATATTTTTAAAATCAAAGTAAATGTATAAAGCATGGAAAATTCATTTAAATATTGACAAAGTTTTAATTTTTTACTTCTAAATATATACTTAAAAACATATTAGCTGAAATACCAACTTTCAGTTAATATTTTCATGTAAAAGAAATTAATTTTTTTCTATAAACTGTTTCAATTCATAGATTAATAGCTCCCAGTTTAGCACGTATTTAGTTTATTTTTACAATCATTATCAAGATTCAAGAGTCCACATTTTATTAACCCTCTTCTTCAAACAACTATAGCTAAAAATAGTCAGAACTCTTTTTAATAATTTTAAATAAAAAAAAGACTTGTTTGTTTTTATCTGCTAATTTTCATGTTAAAAAATATTTAAGTAATTCTTTATTGCTTTTCATGTTTTGAAATGAAATGTATTTTCATAATGAATTACTTTTCACGACATAATTGATAGTTACAAGTTGTTTATATATTTATAAGAAAAAAAAAATATTTATGGATTTTCACTGCGAGAAAGTATTCTTATTTTTCTTCCTTGCCACCACCCCCTCACCTCATTTCCAAAGTTTGTAGGGACAAGAGTGGATGCTGCAAATGAGACAAAATGTCCAACCCTATCTAAGGCTGTTTAAACATTTTTTTTATATTGAGTATTATGATATAAAATTGAAATTAAGAGGATTTTAGATAATTAAATTATTTAAATAATTCAGATCATTTAAATAATGTTTTATGAATACTCAAAATTTGCTATTGTTCAAATATTGAAAACATATTGTAATTTCAAAATGTATAAGGTGTATTACTATTTTCTGAAAGATATATTTCAAAATAATATTTATTATATATGTCATAGGCTGATTGAGAAATTCAACTTTTGCAAAGAGCCTAGTTTGCGAAGAAACATGCTAATTGTGGATGGGAAATCATACTGATAACACTGGTCGGCAACAAAATCATCTGTAAAAATAATAGTTGATTCTTATTAGATTTCATTCTGGTAAATAAAAATATAGTAACGAAACTACTGTATCACAAACCATTTTTTTTGGTAGGAGGGTTTGCTTTTAAAATTAAGGTATTTTATATCTTGCTAAAATATAAGTGGAAATTTTGTAAATCTTAAAATGTAGATAATAATATGTAAATTATCTGTAAATAAATGTATAAATATGATTACCCAAGTTACAGCGGCATAAGGAATGAAAATATGTTAGTGGATAGCAAATAGTAAATTCAGACACGAAAGGGGGGGGGGGACATAAAAAGAAAAATACACTATACAATACAAGTATCAACAAATTAAATTTCCATGCTATATTTTATCAATTTCATATCTAAGACAGTGAAAACACTTCTTCCATGATTTCAATGATACCTGACTTCATGTTAGAAGAAACAGCAATTCTATGTTAGGTAAATAGTACAAATATTTATTTTGTTAAAAATACTCCAAATATTGATCATATTATTGAATCAATACCTCTGTCAATAAACATATGGGAACTGTAATTTGCAGGTCTAAGCAACAAAACATAAAACAAACTTCTGAATTCTTTAGGAGAAGTAACTCTCCACTGAAAAATCTATTTGATTTAATACAATTGATTTAAATAAAACAACCCTGGATAGACATTTTAGCTTTTGTGCAACCAAGTTCTGAAAAGTTTTTTCTTTTCTTTCCTTTGTGGCTGATTTGTGATGACATGTTTTTTGAAATACCAGATTCCTTAGAGGAGAAACTGCCCCCCTCCCCAACTGTAACTTCTCCCAAATGGAACCTTTGGGGGGGGGGGGGGGGGGAAGTAAATTGCCTCTCCCTAAATTAAAAAAAATAATAATGAACTTTTTTTTTTTTCCTCTGGCGATTTAAAAAGAAAAATTAAAACTTATTATTTCTGAGTGATTTAAAACTGTTAAACATTAACAGAAAATATAATTAAGAAGTTTTCGTCGAAAAGAAGTGGCTGCTCCCCCCCCCCCCCCCCGTGGAAGTTTAATTATGTTTATGAAAGTATTTGTATTGTAATAAATATCGCATGCGGCGCCGAGCTAATTTTCAACGCAAGCAATGCTTCGACCATCGACTTCTTCGTCTATCTGGGTCACGTGACCTTCTAGTTTCGATTTCGCTTCCGGGCCATAGTAACGTCGGCTATGGCTTTGACTGAAACAAAACAACGAGCGTCTGGGGACAGAACGACTGCTCACAGGACTGCTCTGCTCAATGCCTCAATGGACTCTATTCAGGTGACGTCAGACAGCTGTTATTCTAGTTACTGCACCGGCAAAATACCAGTATGCGCAGGCGCAAACACCGCTAGCAGACGACTTTAGCCTTGACCCAGGTTGAGTGCATATATTTTAACTGAAAATTTGCAAAGTTAGGGAATTTTCTCGCATACAGAACAACATTTTGAATTTAGATTACAATATATTAAGTATATGCTGCTGCATAAAAAAAAATTTTGTGGTATTTTTAACAAACAAGCATTAATAACTCACACTCCTTAGGCTGCGTTCAGCGACGCCTACCTTTCACCCTAGAGGGCTACCCTGTCACGTGAGGTGCTACAGCCCTTTTACCCCGAGTGAAAGCCAGGGTTCTTCAGGTGCGTTTTCACTGGTCGTTCTAACGACCTAAAAAATCCTAGTGACCCAAAACCTTAACCTAAGAGCGTTTTCACTGGTTACATATAAAATCTTTACGCCAACCAATCAAAGGCAAGTTTTTACTGCGCAAGCGTCTACTTTACGGCTTTACTGTCTGCAGATCGAACAGATGTCAAAAAATGTAAACAAATAATTGTTGTTTGTTGTTGTCAGTTTAATTAGTAGTAGCAAATATTTTGTATAGAAATTAATCGAAAGTTTCGACTGTTTTCCCCACTAAAGGGTCTTAAAAAATGCCCCACAAATCATTGTTTATTCAAACTTTAAATTGTGGCTATGGATTTATACTCCTAAATTAAATAAAAACACTAGGTCACCATGATTTATGTATATTTAAAAACATACTGAATAAATTATTTTTCACACAAGTACGTGTGAAAAACGTTACGTACGTTAGTGGCACATGTGTAATAGAGATCGACTATAAATTTAATGTTGCTTTTTGAATTTCCTTTTAAAGAAATTGAGTAGAATTATATTTGTTAAATAAATCAACAAATTAAATAAAACATTAAGGCAATGTAAAAATTTGAATGTTCCGACCCGCTTATGAAGTGATATACTCACTGTTTTTTGTGAATCGTTTTTCATATTTCACAAGAAAAGTTAACATTTAAGAATGTTTATTTTTATTTTATTATTTTTTTAAATATGGAATTTTTTTTATATTTTAGTTTTTTTTATAAAACTTTAAACGTTTAACATTTTATTATATTTTTTTTTAAATGTCACATTTAGAGAAATAGAAATTCCTAATAATGTTTATCTCTGTAACAAAAGAAAAAGAACAAAATTTAAGGGGAAAAAATATGTGTGAAAAAAATCTTTAAAACTTAAATAAAATCTAAAATAAAACCTTTTATATAGTAGGGTGAAAAAGAATATTTTAGAAATTAATGGTGGAACTTGGGACCCATGAGCACATACAACTGTACCAGTGGTGTAATCGTAAAAAAAGCAGAAGGCATACGCTCAAGGCAGAGAGTATACCCTACAGTGTATATACTACAGCTTTTTTGAGAAACAGGCGGTATACAGTGTTTCCTAAAAAAATCCCGAAGTTATACGGCGTATACCACCATATACCCTCCATACATCCCTGAACCGTACGCATGTGACACTGGCAGATTCTCTTATACATATCATCACTACAGTCAGTATAAAATTATCCAATTTAGTTAAATCTACTTTTTGTGACAACCCCCCCCCCCCCCAAAAAAAAAAAAAAAAAATTAACAGTAAAATGCAAAATAAATGTACTTAAAATTGTAAGTTTTACCTTATGATTTCACATCAGGGGTGAAAGTTTTTTTTTTTTTGGGGGGGGGGGGGGGACCCGTTTTTGTTACAGAATTGAGAAAAATAAATTTCTGTAAAGAAAAATCAAATTCAGTTGTTTAAATTCAAAGTAAACATTTAATCATCCTTTTTTTAAATGTCTTCCTGCTATACTTTTCTTCTGAGCTTATTTTGTTTGTAAATTACACATTTTAAATCCCAACAATTTTTTCTTATTGTGTGAAGTCGCTTTTATGGAGAATAATTTTGTGAAGGGGCTTCTTTTATTAAGAAGAATAAAGGGGTATAAATGTTTGCCGGGGCAATCCCCGTTTTTGTGAATAGATCACAAAAAAGGTACTTTTATCTTGGATATTTTTTTTTCTTCCAGCAATAATTCCTGTTAGTGTTCACTTGTATAAATTAGAAACGATGTACTGAGGTTGAAATAACAATTTTGGTTCATCGTATTATTTCTCCTTATTGTTTTATTCCTTTTTTTAATGAAATAAGTGAAAGGCACTTATTTTAAATGTATGTAATATATGTATTTTAAATGAAAATTTTGTATTTCAAATAAAATGAATGAGAGGTTTATATTAAAAAAAAAATGAATACAAATGATGACATTATTTAATGGTTTATCTCAGGATCGAAACTAGAGGGGGGGGAAACGAAGGGGGTGTCAAATGAATTTTGGTTTTTGATTTCTTAAGAAGCTACACTAGTCACACGAAGAAACTCGCAAGCTAATGTTAAATATGGGAGCATTCTTTTCAAATTTCTCGCTTACATTTTAATATTTTTAAATATTTTTTTTTCCTTAAGGTAGCTGAGTTTGATCTTTAACATTGTTAGGTTGTACGTTTTCGATTTTGGTTCAAGTTTTTTTATGAGGCTACTTAAACTTTCAGAACCGGTTCAAAAAGTGAAAGTAATCTATGCTAATAAGCAAAATCTATGTTTGTGCTGGGTGCAAAAAAGGCTAGTTTCAGCCCTGGTTTATTTCATGTGCCTGGCTGACATAAAGTACCTACTCAAAAATGTTGTGAATTTGATAAATTTCACTGGATCAAATGGCATAGCAATGATTTCACTAATAAATATATCTCCAACCATAACATGCCAATGAAACGCATTATGTTGCCTCCCTGTACGTTTAAATGTTAAATTATGATAAAAATGATAGAGTTACTACTAAATAAGTATAAAAGTAAAAATAGTTTTTTTTTTAACCCCTTTTTTATAAACATTGAATGTTTATAAAAATCATCCCTAATTTCAGGACTATAATTCATGTTGGTTCAAAAAACTTCTGTTACAATACATTAATTTGGCATGACTCTAATTATGGAAAATTCACCACTTCGACTTGGTAGAAAGCATGAACTACTGGATTTATTAAAATGATTATTTTTTCTCCCGTTTTTTCAAGTATGACAACAGAAAAGGCGAAAAAAACATTTTTGAAACTATGTATTGAGAATTTTTAAATTATTTTTTCGAAGTTTAATTATAATTTACTTAATATTAAATTATCATTTGATAAAAGCAGATTAAAAAAATTATTTCTTTATTATTGTAATTAAAAATTCTCTTTATTTTTTATTTATATTTCATTTGTTACCTAATATTTCGCTGCTACAGTTTCACAGAAAGTTGGCATGTTTTAATGACATGATTTGATGCAAACCCTGTTATTTTACCCATAGAGAATATTTGGAGATTTATCACCTGTGACTCTAACAGAAAAATGCATTAAAATTCATTTATCACTTTATAATTAAGTTCCTAAAGATACTAAAATTTATTGCCAAAAGAAGCACTCAGGTGTACATCATTTTTACAATTCTGGAGTATTAGGTAACACGAATCTACTCTTGGTTAGGGATGCACCGAATATCACACTATCTGGTTAAGCTGAATATCAAAGTATTCAGCCGAACCGAATACTTAAAAAAACCTTTTGAAACACATTTTAAAAAACTTTTCACAATTTCTACCTTTAACTGTCAACTTATAAATATATTTAAAATAATTAGAAACAAGTTCATATTTAAATAAAATAAGATGTTTTTAGATTATTTGTTTGCTGTAACTTAAAAAAATAACCATGATGAGGATTAAAATGATGATTAATTTGGATTTTCATAGGAATTAATGATGTACAAATACAAGTTTCTAAATTTTGTTTAGTAAATAATATGTTTCTTGCTTTTTTACAAAAAAGAGTTTCTAACAAAATGGAAAAACTTTTGCGGTTGATGATAGGTACAAAGACAGACAATTTTTGTTCAGAAAACCATAATCCATTTTTTGAGTCATCATAAATACATTATATCTCATCTCACTCAATCTTGAATTTTCGTTTGTTACTTTAACAATAATGAAGACATCATAACTATAGAAACAGATGTCATAAATTCCCGGAGCCGCCATCTTGGAATTTTTCTTGGAGTGAAAACCCCTTTTCCGCCAAGTAGTAAATGTCGCCAAACACCGGTTTATACGCATGTTAGACTTAACGAAAATAAAATGTAAATAATAAACAAAACTCGTTAAAGTGGCATTCACTAAACGTTGTATGAGCGCTATGCGCTCATTAACCGAAAAAAAAAAATCACTGGATTCCGCAAACTCCTGCCGCGACCACAAAAATGCACGAAACTCATTAAGTGCCAATCAGTAATCGCGCTCATTAACTGAAAAAAAACATCACTGGATTCAGCAGTTCTTGCTGTGTAGCATTCTCAAAATTCAGCAGTTCTTGCTGTGTAGCATTCTCAAAATTCAGCAGTTCTCGCTGTGTAGCAATCTCAAAATGTAAAAAACTCGAAAGGCAACAAAATATACATAAAGTTATTAACATACCTTAACAGACGTCTGCTTTCTTGAAAGCTCAAGCATGAAATACTGTCATAGCATCACCATCATTTTCAAAAATAGGCTTATGAATACGCATTGACACACTATAAACAAACCTCCTTTTTTCGTCAAAATTTCCTCAAATTTATTAATTACTTCAGCAAGAGTGTTTAAACAGACTACAGAAACCATAGTCAATCAAATACATCCAATAAATTTAACAAAAATAAAAAGACAGAATAATACAACACAATATCAAAACACATCCACAAAATCCTAAGCGAAAATGAGCTTCTCAGGGGTTCTCAGAACACGACACGCCAGAACTCACATGGGGTTCCACATATCGATAAAGATTGCCAACATAAAATCACCAAGAAATCTCAAAACATCCAAGATAGCGGCCACCTGGGAATATAAGGCATCTAAGCCTAACTAACTATTAATTAGCTAAGAAATTTAAGTACGCTTATAGACAAAAACAGAAATAGTTATGCTACTGTATTATCTAAATATTTATTACAGAATGCTAATTATGAAAAAACACTTTTAAAATGCTTTAAATATTTATAAATATAAATTTATTATAACTATATAAATTATGGAATAAATTTATTGCATGGTATTTTAAAAAAGATATGATACTGCAAAACAGTTTTTTTATTTACATTACATTTTCATCAAATTTTAGGATAAAGTTACAATATAGATTCCCAAAAGGCAAATCTCAACACCTTAGAAATTTTAAATCAAAATATCTTACACATAATTATATTTAAAAAAAAAAAATAAAAGCACTTTAAACATATTAATATTTAAAAAATGAAAGGCAAAATATAATACAAATATAAATAAATATTTGATTCAAATGGTAAATGTTGATTTTTTATTAAAGTACTACTCAAAATCAAGTATGGGAAACTGAAAATAGCTGACTATATATATATTTATTAAAATAGTATATCACTTTTAACATTAAGAAAAACTTCATAAAAGAATTTTAGCCCTAAGCAATGATTTATAAAATTACACATGCTTCCACTTAGATTTAGGGCCTAAATTCTATCAACTGTCAGAAGACTTTAATAAAGCTACGTTTAAATACAAAAACAGTTATATTAATTTTAAAAGTTGCAGAAATTTGTCTTACCTGCATATACTTAAAGTTGTTCTGGTGGACTTTAAAATCTTTCTACAAAACATTAAGTTTATTATACACATAAAGGTGGCAACCTCTAATTATAAAAATGTTTCTGTCATACTAACTTTAATTTTTGAAAGATTACCTTACCATTAATTTTTTAAACATTATTTGCAACGGATAGTTTGTTTATTTAGGTTAATACAATGTGACAATTTATTTAAGTATGCAATGTTGTTGACAGTTTGTTTATTTAGGTTTTTTTTTTCTTTTGCACGTTGCATGCTTTATAAATCACTGTTTTCAATCTAATTTTTTTAATTTTCCTAACGAAAAATAAAGATTTCTCATTTAAATTTTTCTTTTTTTTTTCTGCATTCATAATTATTAACAAAACAATAAGACTAAAAAGCAATCGAAGAATCAAAATTTAACAAGTTTCAGTTTCGGTCGATACTTAATTTTAAATCATACCAACTGTATCATGTAACTGCTCTGATGACAATAAATATAATTAACATAAGGAAAAAAGAAGACACTTTGTCGTCTTAAAACAACAAACTCTATCTTTTTTATTATTATTATTATTTTACTTTCAAAAACACTTAGTCTCGTATGAATATAAACAACAAACTATTTTTGCATCTTTTAAGAACACTTTTTTACTTTAAAAAAGAAAACACTAGAAACTTTTATTATCTAAAAACATATCTCCCCTTTCCCTCGCCTTTTTTTTTTTTTTCATCTTTTAAAATAAAACCAAATAGTGCAATTGCCCTGGTAACAAACAAAATGAAGATATACGTAAGGCTGGCCCACACTTTTTTTTTTACTTAGCAGCAGACTTTATTTATGCCCCAGACTGAAACATATAAATGCTTATTTCACATTATATTTGCAATATGGGCATTTAAAAATATTTTCAGCTAAATAATTTTTGTACTTACTCATTGAGTAATATATTGTGTTCTCATAGTTTGTAGTGCAGCATGCTATTTTTGGAAAATGTAATTTAACGAGTAATGTAATTAAAAAAAGACTAGTTTGTAGGGAGCACAAATATTATTTTTGATGTTACTTAAATAAACTTACTTTACTGTCTCCTCTTTTGACATAGAAGTGGTACTCACAGATTTTTTAAAATCTTCTTTTCTGAAGTCCAGTTGCTTGCAGACGATCACTAATGGTAGTCACTTATTATACAATAAAACTACACACTTGTGATTTTCTGAAAGCATTCAAATTTGAAGATGTATCCCGGCACCAGCTGATCTGCCAGACGCTTACCTCCACTGGTATACTTTGTATTGATTGATATATACAATTTCTGGATGTAACATCAAAAATATTGATGCTTCTTACAAACAAGTTTATTTTTATTACATTACTCGCAAAATTATATTTTCCAAAAAACAGCATATTACACAACAAACAATGACAAAACTAGGACCTACTATAGTTTCATTACTTCTAATATACTATTTTGACCACTGAATTTATATACATCATGAATTCATGATTCGTCTAAAACTTTAATATACACTCAAACATATAGACTCAAAGAATCTCCCACAGAGAGCATTTTATTTTTTGATAATGAATTCCATTTTCAAAAATAGTAAGAATAATAAGTAATGATTTTTGAAAAAAAAAAAAAAATGAATAAATAGTTCTTTACTTTAATAGATAAATAGGTACATTTAAAACCGATGACCTATGCTGTAAGATAAATCTGTAGCCATACTTGTAAAAGAAATGCACCTAAATAACAATTTAAACAAAATTTTATAAATATGCATTTCAAATGGAGAATCTCCTATTATTTTGATAGCAATACTTTTTTAATAAATGAAAATAATTGCTAACAAGACATGCAGATTTAACTTAAAATACATTGAATATGCATTTATAACTGCTTATCGAATTGGAATGGTAATGTGTACAAATTCTTCAAAATGGGCACATAGAAAAGCTACACATGGTCTGAATATCTCTCAATTGATTTAAATTTCATACAAAGTTATAAATCTTCATAAAAGTTTCAGCATTAATCTTAACAACAAAAAGAAAAATAGCACATCTGCAGGTGAAAAGCATTAAAATTAAAATAAAAAATAGATTAGCAGTGTTTTCCTTACATGACAAAGTTCACAAGTAAATATCTGAAAAGGAGTAAAGAGCAAACTGTTTTGCAATCAGATGTTTCTTGCTTAAAAGAGGAAAATACAAAATACAACGGCTTGTTTATTTTATAGAAACTTTGTTTACATGCTCGCTTAAACATGCATAATCAAATACCTACTATTAGCAAAACTGGATTAAAGTTTGCCTGTAACTAATTTTCCATTTAAAAATCAATGGGCTACAGTAAACAATATCCTTCTTAACAATTACGATTATTTTAAGTGAGTAAATGGAAATTTAAATCTAAATTGATCGGAAATACCCTATCAAGTAACCAAGTATAATCAATGAAGCAAGTAATTCATCTTAAGAAACAAACATTCTTAAAAAATACTTTTAATCTTTGTATACTATTAACGTTCAATAAAAATAAAATAATTTTGAGAACTGGACATATCTTCATCCTTATATCCGCAACAAAATCCTTAAACAAACTATATAATTAGTATTCTAAATATTAATAAAATGTAGAATGATTACCAAAAATAACAACAATTTAAAGAATCCATATGGATTACCCACAATTTATTAAATTAAAAGACAATAATAAAGGATGATATCTATCCAACATGTCAATAAAACTTACCGTTTTGCTTCAATCACAAAAAATAAGATTCCTCTTTGACGTAAAACAAAATAAATAAATAAAACGATATAAAACATAAATATCACTTAGTAAATTGACAACACCGCCATTATTATCAAAAGCTCTATTTTAATTGGCTGCGCTTAGGTAAGCCGTGCTTAGGATTGATCACGAATCAAACCTACAAAATCGCGTTCTAACGACCTAAAATCTTGTGTTTAGGTAAAAAGTTAGGTAAGTTAGACCTTGGGTAGACCAGTGAAAACGCACCTTTCGGGGTGGTTCGTTGCTGAACGACTTGGAGTCCGATTCCCGCAGGGTGCGAAAGGAATTCGAACGTTCGTTACGACGTCACGTGAAAACACTCTTTCGTATCGTATCCTAATTCGTATCTGGCGAAAAGTGCTATTCTGGAATCAGATTTTCGTACATTCGAAAGTGATTACGGATGCTATACAGCGTCCGAAAAGGCGGTGATAGCTCCTCCCAAATTCACGTCAGTTTTACAGATTACGATGATTGATATCACGATATAACCAATGGAAATCCATCATTTATTAATCGAAGTAATCATTATCGTATCGTAGTTTCATCCTAAAACGTGTAAACATAAAACTAATGACAGTTTAGTAGTGTTTGAAATTTGCAATTTTTGCCGTATAAGATAATTTAACATTACAGTCTTAATGAAATTCCTGTTATAATGAAAAGGCTGCTGTTTCAGAGTGTCTGCATACTAAGTGTGACGACGACTCTGAGTGTGACGAATTTAATTTAAAAGAACACAAAACTTTTGCCTGAATACATATTGCCTCATGTATGTGTTGATTAAAAGCCACATACTTTGGCAATAATGATTCAGTTATTTCTACGAATGATAAGGAAGAAAGTATCCTCCAGCATTAGGAGTTACTATTTTTCTATACCATTATACAAGGACAACTTGGTAAAATTTCAAAGCCATAAAGACTTTAAAGGTAGGAAGCCAGCTATATGCATTTTTATTATTTACTTTAGGACTAAAAAATCTTACCGCTAGAGGGAAAATTTTAAATTTTAGCGTTGTTTAATAATAATATTTTTTGCAGTTTAAACAAAAAAATAGAATGTGAAAATTTTAAACATGAAATTGAGTAACTAATGTGTGTATGCCCAGGGGTGGGGAATTATATCAATTTACTCAGCACTGATGAAGTGAATTTTTTTATATTGTTGGAAAAAAGTTTATATTTTTTATTCATTCATTTTATTTAAAGTTATACTCAAATGTTTATGTTTTACATGTTTATATTTTACTTAGGTGGCTGGAGTAGTTGATTTTAATCATAATTTAAATGAACTGATTTTTAAAAAATATTTAAATTAACCTTTCAAAAAATGTTATTTTAAATCTATATCAAGATATTTTGTAATAAATATTATAATTATGTATGTCCAAAAATGCATTGTAAATTTAGAAAGTGGAAGAGGCTTTTTTAATTTTATTTAAATCAAACATAACATTTTAAAATAAAATCATAAATTGAGAATGGGTAAGTTAAGGTAATAGGTATATAAAATATATGTTAAATTGTAGCTAGTATAACTGGAAGTGCTCATACAACACAAGATAATTTGTTTTATTTATTTCATGTTTTCAAAAGTAAAATCGAATTCACATTTTCAAATTAAAATCTCTGTTTATATTGCTCTATTATTTTAACTATGTAACTGTAATTAATTTTTATATGTTTAAAATATTTCAAATTAACCAGGTGAATAAGTTTTTTTTTTTTTTTTTCAGATAAATTTAAATAAGCTTTTCTAATTAATAATTTAATTTTAATGATTCAGCAAAGGGTATTTTTCTTTAAAATCGTACTTTTAAAATTAAATTTTGATTAAAAAAAAAACACAAATCCTGCTTAGAGAGTAAAAAGAAATATGTATATATACCGGGTGTCCCAAAAAGGACTGACTGATTTTAAAATTCAATAACTTGCAAACGGTGACAGATATTTGAAAAATTCTTGCAGGAGGGTTATGCATAAGGTCAAAAGTTTTTTTACAGTGATTTTCAATTTTAGTTCGAATTACAAACAATAGATGGCGCTGCGATCAAGAGACGCTGAATTCAGACTCGATTTTTGGTACTTCGTGGCCCGGATAATACATTTCCATCTCCTTTTTCAGCATGGAACAAGAGAAAGGACCAGAAATCGAGCCTGTATTTAACGACTATTGCTTACAGCGCCATCTATTGTTTGTAATTCGAACTAAAATCGAAAATCACTGTAATAAAACTTTTGACCTTATGCATAACCCTCCTGCAAGAATTTTTTAAATATCTGTCACCGTTTCCAAGTTATTGAATTTTAAAATCAGTCAGTCCTTTTTGGGACACCCGGTACATATGTATAATAAATTTGAAATCACAAATATATGAAGAAATTGATAAAGTTCTAAAGATGATTTAGAAATGAACATAGGAAACCAATATGTAAAATAAGAAACTATGAATGACTCACAGAATCGTCAGGTTTTAATCGTTATGAATCGTATATATAGGGTGACACGGGGTAAATATGGGTCAGAAAACAATAAGATCTCAATATCTAGGAAAATAAAAAAGATGAAATTTTCAAATTTAGCATGAAGTTGACTTAGTATTGTAGCTTTTGTATAAAATATTCAGTTTACTCAAAATATTTTTATTTTTCAACTGAATTTTTTAAGTGACCTATAATTACCCCGGCAACGAGGTAATTATGGGTCACTGTCTTTATGAAGTATTAATGCATATTTTTTTAATAAAATATGTTTGAAAGTTTTTAGAAATTGCCTCTAAAGTAGACATTTTCATCATTAAAGCTTAAAAATTTTAAAAAGATATAAAAAATAAATGAAAATGCCATTTATTTTTATGGGATGTTTACAAAAATCACATTTTTCTGTTAGACACAAACTTTACTTTGCAGGTGCTTAGCAAGAGAGCTAAGGGATACTTGAGGTGTGTATTTATGCAGAATCATCCAAGCATAGTTAATAATGATTTTAAAAAATATTTGTTACTTATTATCCAAGATATTAATCTAGAAAAATGCGTCGTTGCAATCTGCTTTTGAAGAATGCTTGGCACAAAGATGAGTTTAAATTTTGTACAAGGACTCTGTTATTGGTAAGGTGAATCATACTGATAGATAGTCATCATACGAAAAACTTTGTACATGAGTAAAATTTATACTTGACTGATTTATTTAGGTCTATAGTTTTCCTCAAATTAACTGCTGTAAATTATAAAATATGAATCTAGCACATATGTTTCACTGTGTTCTAACAATTAGGCCTAAAAATTAATATTCAAACAATTACAGTTACCCTACATAGCATAATATGGTTAAAATTAAAGGATGCATGCTTAAAAGCATTTTACTGTTGAAAAAATAATTTTGGTTTTTTTACAATACTACTTTGTTCTTTTAAGCAACAAGAATCTTTCTGGGGTTCATATTTTCTTAACGTTTTGTATCTAATTAACTGCTCCACACTATAAAGATATGAATCCAGCACCATGTGCAAACAGTTAACAATTAAAGTTTAAAAAAGAGATGTTTATAAAAATATTTTATCTGGTCTACTTCAAAAGTAACTTTAGGTTTACAATACTGTATATTTATTTTTATTTTAAATTATTTATTTATTTTTTATTTGAAAACCCTTAAATCATAAATTAACAATTGCATTGCATGCCTAAAATTTTAAAAATGCCATTAAGAATGGAAAAAACATCCTGACCCAGAATTGCCCCAGTGACCCATAATTACCCCAGGTATTTGGGACATAATTGGGTATACATCTAGAGTCTATTTGAAAACAAATAGGAACAAAAAGTGCATGTACTTAAAAACTTTATAGTATCTATACTTAAAATAAGCATAAAAAAAATCTAAACACTTATGTTAATGTGGCATGGATCTTAGTAAAAAGTGCAATTTTTGAAGGCAATCTTTTTGAAAGATGATTTTGTAGCATGTTACAAAAACATCTCAACTCACATTATGCAGCAAAATTAAAATAAAACTTTTTTATGCATAATAAAGTAGACTAATCGGAGAGCCTATCCACTATTTTAGAATTTATGTTAGTAGATTTCATAGTGATAAAAACTAGGTGACCCATAATTACCCCAGAATGAGAGTGACCCACATTTACCCCATACTACCCTATTTTTTAAATTATGAATTTATCAGAATGTCTAATATATTTAAAGAATCAAAATATTTACATGGTGAGTAGAATGTGTTACAACAGAATACAATTCTGAGTCTTAAATATTTCATCAGAAGAAACTAAAAAAAATTGAAACTTTTACTGTTATCAAAGGTATTTCTTTTAATGTGATTAAATTTGTAAATAAAATCCCCCCCCCCCCACACACACACATAAACATAAAAAAAAAGAGCTTTTGAAAGCTACTCTTTGTAAAAATGGCTCACATAAGTGAGCCTTTTTTTTATTGTTGTTGTTAAATTTGCATTTTAAAAACAGGTAATAAAGAAATGTATTTAATTTATAATGCTTATATTCATAAGTCAAGCGAAATGAGTAAAGTTATGCCTTTTTTTTTTTTTTTTTCGCTGAACATTGTGACGAAAATATAAATTGTTATGTTTAGATTTCTGTGCAAAATCAAGGAATAAATTACTGAATACATTTGCAAGAAATAAAATGATTGCAAGTTAGATTTCTATAAACAAACGCTTTTTCATCTTAAGTTAGTGATTGATAGTTCTGAAAGCACAAAGACTCTTTAATGCAACTTATTTTTACTTTATACATATAAATCTAATCAAAAAGGGATATTTTCAACCGGTAAAAATAAAAATAATAGCTTTAATAAAACCACCCCAAAAATTCAACTTTATATTAAATATCAGAGCTGTTTACCTTTATGCAGAGATAATCAGCAAAAGCTTACAATGTTATTTGTTTTCACTGTGTAATTTTTATATTACCTTTCATAAGCAAAATACAATATTTTACAGCAGTTCATGCTTTTATTATTTTAAGTACATTAATAAGAGCATATCCTTATTTTATATCCTAACTTTTCATTTTAATACATTTCCTAAGTCATTATTTATCAATTATTTTCAGCAATTAACATATATTCTTCATTATAACAGCTAAACTGACTTATCCACAAAATAAAGTTGAAATGTGCATGTTGTATGTGACATGTAGTAATACAGTTGATTGTACATGATGTTATGCTTATCTTAATACATTATTGGTGTTAAATCACATTGCTTGAGGATAGAATTTGTTTATTGTAAATGGGTAACAGGAATGTAAACAAGTACAGATTTAATCAGTCGTGTAATTGATATATTGAGATAATGTAACTTAGAAAAGACTAAAGAAAAAAAAACTATTCACAGTTATTAAGGTAAGACTGGCAATATAAACAGTTGTTTAAACAATTTTTAAATAAGATTAAGTGTTGATAAAAAATATCATGCCCTTTCCTAGTAAACTAAGTATTTTGCTACATGTTTTCAAAAACAGTACATTAAAAAAGAGAAAATAAATGTGAATGATATGCCCCCTCTCCCCTCTCTCTCTCAAAAAAAGAAGCATTTGAAATTAATTCTTTGTATAAATACACTTCAAATGCTTCCTTTTTTTACGATAATAAAAAAATGTATTTCATTTTTAATATTTATTTAAAATATATATATATATATATATATATATATATAAAGTTTTTTTTCAACCCTGATGAAAATAAAAATTATTTCTATTTTTTTTAAATCCATTATTACTATTATTATTGCCTTTATGTTAAATTAGAAAATTCTATGAAAAATCAAGAGTAAAGAAAAATCTAAATCTCCCAAAATATATCTTCATGAAATAAAATGCCTGCAAGTTTAATTTTTAAAGCTTTCAATCACTATAGCAACACACCATAACCGACATTCTTTTTTTTTCTTTTATTTTTACAGGAACATCAATTAATATTTATTTATCATGCATCTTATTAAAATAGTGGTTGAAAATTTAAAAAAAGTGATACACATTCTTTTAAAAAACTTAATATTTTCTTCTTCTTTTTTTTTTAAATATTATAAATCTAATGTAAAAAGCACATTTTCAACTGTAAACAAATTAAAATGAATAGCTTTTTTTAAAACTCTCATTGAACTTTACTCGTCTGTTCTAATATGCAATTTATTATACAAGTAAGTCATTTGTCTGCTTTTGATATTACTTAAACAATTTCTATAAAATCAAGAAGAATTATTGTTATTTTTTTAAACACTGTTTTAAAGTTCAAACTTTCTACTTTTACAGCAATCAAAATTTAATTTATGTATATTTATATGTGTGTCATTAATGTATAAAGCACATGAATAAAAGTTTCATGTTCTTAATAAATAAACATTTTAAAAACTTTCTCTCAAAAAGGGTAGTAAAATTTTCATAAAAAGCAATTTTCACAAAATATAAACCACAAAAATAAAGTTAATCAGCAAGCAACAAACTTTAATCAAAGATGCTTATAAAACACTCATAGATTTTTTTTTTTTTTTTTTGTCTGAAAATTTTATTCATGTAGGTATGAAGTTGATTTTGTAACTGTAGTAAAAAAGATTTTCACTGGTATTTTAACTTTTAGATTATTGTTACTGTAAAATATGCTATATTAAAAAAAACTTTAATAATTAAATTCTACCATGTATTTATTATTCAGTTTTTGCCTTGATATTTTGATATTGGAAATGCATAAATAATTAGTAACAAAGCCATCCAAATTTTGTAATAATAGTACTAAATTGCTAATATATTTTTGAAAAGATGATTTCATGGACTTTATTTATTTTCACATTTATTAAAAAGTAATTCTCACACATTGATTGATATTTTAATAAAATTTGAAGAAGATTATAAAATTTCTGTAATTTGTTTAATATATGTGTACTTGAAAAAAAAAAAAATGCAGAAGTTGTGTAAGACAGCAATAGATACAGGGTTGGAGATATAATTATACAATAATAATAAATAAATAAAATGAAGTTAGAAAAACATTTTATTCTTCACCATTTTATCGAAAATACAAGAAAGTAACAGTATATATTTTTCTTACACATAAATATAACAATTTCAAAAATTATATTAATATTAAAAGTTATCTCAGTTTGATGTATACCTCAGTACAGATTATTTCATATTCTTGTCAACTTTAATGGGAAGAGGTAGATCATACAGCAAATTTTCAGCTAAGCATTCATCAAAACCTAAGGTTTTATGTAAAATAAATAAATAAAGTTGGATATTAATAGCATGTATTTCTTGGGATAAGTATTATGTTTAAAACTATGTAGCATATAACAATTCTTTATAAATTAAACTCTCTGTTATATTTATTAATTAAACTCTTTGTATAACTAACTGCATTTGTAGTAGAGCATCAACTCCGAATCCTTGAAATTTGTTTTTTTCAATGATTAAAAGAAAATATTAAATTTATTTTACCCATTTGACTTTAAATAATTAAATATAGATAAAACAGTTATAATTGAAAGCAAAGTGTTTTTATTTATTATAATAATTATTCATTTGTTGAAAAATCCACCCCCTTCCCTTTTGGATTTTGATCAGAGGGTACCAATGCTATCAAAATATCTGATTCTTCCTATTTATCTCCATTTAAAAAAAATTCTACAACTTTAAAATCCTTTCCAAACATCTGTTTGTTCTTAAAAATAAAAATATTTTTTATAATGTACATAATTTATTTTAAAATAAATAAATAAAAATTAAAACCTCCCCAGATCAAAATAACGGAGTTAACGCTCATTTTTTACCAAATACATTATAATATTCCTCACAAATGCCATAAAAAAATCCTAACATTGAAAAATACTAGAAACTTACTTATTAAAATGTCCTATCATATGTAAACAATCATAAAAGTTGCGTCCGAAATGGGCTTTTCACCCTCGTTTCGCCTGCTTTGAGATGGCGAAAATAGCATCCGAAAAAATGTAAACATCCGAAATAAATTTTCGTATCTAATCTTTCGCCAAATACGAAAAGAAGTGGCCCAGAATACAGTTTTCCCTTTTCTACGCCCCTATGACATCAAAATGACGTCACGAAGAGGGGCGTTCCGCCAAATTTTCGTACTCGGACGAAGCCGGAATTCGACTGTTGGGGTAGGGTTATTTGACAAGACAGCAAAACAGTAAACATATATGGCTGAGACGTTCGTTGATTTTCTGAAATAAACATAGCGTTTTATTTACAATTTACACATCGGATTTAATGTTATGTGGCGAAATTTATTATTAAGATTCTCACGATTTAGTTAGCATAGTGCTTTTTAAAATGAAATAATTAAAGGAAAGTGGATTGCCAAATTTATCAAGATATGATTGCAAATTTCATGAAATTATCATCCATGCCGTTCCGTTGAGGAGTTTTGTGATTTATTGTTTTTATTTTGCACATTTGAGTGTGGCGTTATTATCGAATTTCAAAAATTAAAATTTTGTTGGTTTTGCACTCGTGATTTTCATCTAGTACAGTCAAGATTTTTGTTATACCGCAGATAAACTTGTCCCCTGCAGTATGATTTAATAGATGTTTTCTTTTAATTTGAAACTAAATCTATATCTGGAATGCTTTCTTAGCCATAACGTGACACTTGAAATAAGGATTTCTTTTTTCAACTGGAATTCAACAACTTTTAGTAAATGCATCATGCATGTATTGCTGCAATAAATAATATTTGTTTATATGCATTTTTTTAATTCTGTAACACAGTGCGCCTAAAATATTACTAAATAACCACAGCAGGTTTTACTTTTAAACATGAAAGTTTATTATGAAGAACACAAAAGACGACACGGAACACAAAACAACAAATACAGAATCCGAACTACAACTAAAATTGTTCTACAGTTTCGGGACAGGATGAGACAGGATGCGCACGCATCTCAAACGATTATGATTACATATCGACTGACATATTTCGATCGTACTTCCAACATCCTCCCTCAATCTAAATATGTCCAACATAAAAATCATAACACTTAACATACAATACAATATATATATATATACATACAACATAAAAAAATTAACCGAACATTATTTTTCTGAATTTTTCAAACAATACTTTACTTAGAGGCTTAGTTAATAAATCAGCAACCTGTTCTGTAGATGGAATGTAATTAATTGAAACAGTTCTATCTCTTACTTTTTCTTGCACAAAATGATACTTAACATTTATGTGCTTTAACCTTTTAGGTTGTTCACATGATTTGCTGATACGAATAGCTGACTGATTATCCTCATAGAGAGGTATAACAAAATTTCCACAACCATTTAAATTTAATTCAATCAATAAATTTCGAACCCAGCAAGCTTCACTTACACATAGGCTCAAGGCAATGTACTCTGCCTCTGTAGACGATAAAGCTACACAAGTTTGTTGTTTAGAACACCATGAAATTGTACAATTATAAATTTGAAAACAATACCCTGTTGTAGATTTCCTGTTAATAGTATCACCCCCCCAATCAGCGTCAACAAAACCTTTAACTAATTCAGCATTTACATTTTTTCTATACACTAACTTCAAGTCAACTGTACCTTTAATATAATGTAACACTCTTTTTAAGAACAACAATAACTTTTCACTTGCATAGCTTTGATATCTACTCAAAATACTGATAGAATTACATAAATCAGGTCTGCTTCCTAGCATTGCATACATGATACAACCAATTAATTTTCTACATTTATTTTCCACATTTACATTTTCTGATTTTTCATTAATTAAACATTCATAATTAAAGTTAGTGTCCATAGGAGTAGAGATACTTTTACATTCAAACATATCAAATCTTTTCAACACATTTTCTAAATAGTTACTCTGATCTAATGTTAAAATACCTTCATTTACATTCTGAGAAATAGATATACCCAAATAGTAAGAAATAGGACCAAAATCTTTCATTTTAAAATTTCTTTTCATTTCACATTTAAAATCATTTATTTGCTTGCTATCAGAACCTGTGATAATCAAATCATCAACATATATCAATACATAAAGTTTACAATCATTCGAAAATTTGAAATACAAACATTGATCATTTTCAGATTTTACAAAATTTTGAGAAGACATAAATTTCTGAAATTTTTCATACCAATATTTTGGTGCTCTTTTTAACCCGTATATAGCCTTTTTAAGCTTACATACTTTCCCATCAGGTAAATTACAATTATCAGGTAAATACATAAAAACATCCTCTTTGATTTCCCCATGTAAGAAAGCACTGCATACATCCATTTGATATACAACCCAATCAAAATTTACACTAATTGCTAACAACATTCTTAAAGTATTTAACTTAGCTACAGGAGAATATACATCTTCAAATATTAACCCTTTTTGTTGATAACCCCTAGCAACCAATCTGCATTTAAATAATGAAATCTTACCTTTATTGTCCCGCTTAATTTTAAAAACCCACTTACTGTCTATTATATTACAGTCATTTGGTTTGTCAACAATGTCCCAAGTGTCATTTTCAGAGAGGGCTTTCAGTTCAGCATTTATGGCCACTTGCCACTTTTTCGATGAACTTGAGTTCATAGCTTCTTCATAAGTGATAGGTTCTTCCACATCGGTTATACTTATGTAGCTTGTTTCAAAGTCCTCAAATCTCGATGGTTTCCTCAGGTTATCTCTTGCTCGAAGGTGCATTTTGGTATTACTTAACTGGGGAGCAGGTGAATCTGTACTGCAGTTGTCATCATCATCTTGTTGTTGATTATTGGCCAAGTTATCCGAATCCATGTCAGTATCCTTATCTTCATCAAATTCTGAACTTTGATGTTGCACAGGATCAATTAAATCCAAAACAAAATTTTCATTCTTTACTGTATAGGAAGGTTTCTCATTTGGATTAATTATTATATCTCTATGTAATGTCACTGTGTTTGTTTTTGAGAAGTAGACTCTGAATCCTTTAGTATTTTCACCATATCCAACAAAAATTCCTTTTTCACTCTTAACATCTAATTTTCTACGTTTTTCTTTTGGGATGTGAACCCATACTTCAGATCCAAATGTAAACTTTAAATTTCTAATGTCAAAAGTCTTGTTCTTCCACAATTCATAGGGTGTTTTTCCTTTCACTGTGCTAGTACCTGTTCTGTTAATTATGTATACAGCTGTATTCGCAGCTTCTGCCCAGAACTTCTTATCTAGATTTTTTGCTACCAACATAGTTCTTGCAGCTTCCATGATGGTTCTCATTTCTCGTTCAGCTCGGCCATTTTGCTGTGGATTATATGGGACAGAAGTTTCATGCTCTATGCCATGATGAATCAAAAGTTCTTTAATTTTATCATTCCGGAATTCTTTGCCATTGTCAGATCTTATTACTCGGATATTTTTATTCATCTGGTTTTTGCACATCAATATGAACTCTAACAATTTATCATACACTTGATACTTATTTTCGAGAAAATAAAGCTTCCTAAAGTGAGAGTAATCATCTTTTAACACTAACATGTAACGAGACTTTCCAATTGATGCTACTTCTATTGGACCACATAAATCTGCATGAATTATATTACAAATTTCAGTAGATTTCGATTTACTTTCTTGAAAGGGACTACGTTGTTGCTTTCCTTGAATGCATGCCTCACAGAATGGAATATCAGATGAATTTTCCCAGGTAATTTCATTTTCTGTAAGCAGCTTCTTGACATGATCAAAATTTTGATGAGCTAACTTTTCATGCCACCATAAGAGACTTTTCTTTTTACTTTTAACACTACTGTCAGCAACACAACATTTATTTAGATTTTCAAACTCTCTCATATTTTCTTCTATGGTCACTCTGCTTTTATCTAAGCGAAATATCATTTTTAAAAGTTTATCTTCACGTTTAGCTATAGCAACTATTTCTTTAGATTTTTGATGAATAAATTTAGCACATTCTGAGTTGGATGACATACATAAACCTTTATCTAGAGCTTTACCTTGAGAAAATAAGTTTACTTTTAATTGAGGGACATGCAATACATTTTGAAGTTCAGTTTTAATATATTTTTCACCATTATATGACTGAACATAAATAGTTCCTATTCCAATAGCTGTTATAGAGGTTCCATCACCTATTTTTATCTGTTTAGCCTCTTTCAACTTCAAATAATTTCCAAATAGACTTACATCATTACACATATGTTCTGAAGCTCCACTGTCTAAATAGAATTCTACATCTGATTCAGAATTTATAATTCCCATAAGTGCAAAACTTTTGCCATTTTCACCATTAGACTTCATATTTTTATTTTTACGAAAATAACAATCTTTAAATACGTGCCCTTTCTTATTACAAAAATTACAAACAATATTTCTGTTCTTAGGAACATTATTACCATACCTACATTGAAATTTCTTGTGACCTAATTTTCCGCAAGAAAAACACTTGATATTACTTTGATGTTTAGCTGTAAAGGTGCGTTTTCACTGGTCTACCCAAGGTCTAACTTACCTAACTTTTTACCTAAACACAAGATTTTAGGTCGTTAGAACGCGATTTTGTAGGTTTGATTCGTGATCAATCCTAAGCACGGCTTACCTAAGCGCAGCCAATTAAAATAGAGCTTTTGATAATAATGGCGGTGTTGTCAATTTACTAAGTGATATTTATGTTTTAT
The DNA here is from genome assembly GCA_963932465.1 of Maratus speciosus. Classification (NCBI taxonomy): domain Eukaryota; kingdom Metazoa; phylum Arthropoda; class Arachnida; order Araneae; family Salticidae; genus Maratus; species Maratus speciosus. The sequence goes on along the minus strand of OZ010793.1, from coordinate 151,368,126 downwards.
ATCGTTTTACTTATTTATTTTGTTTTACGTCAAAGAGGAATCTATTTTTTGTGATTGAAGCAAAACGGTAAGTTTTATTGAGATGTTGGATTGATATCATCCTTTATTATTGTCTTTTAGTTTAATAAATTGTGGGTAATCCATATGGATTCTTTAAATTGTTGTTATTTTTGGTAATCATTCTACATTTTATTAATATTAGAATACTAATTATATAGTTTGTTTAAGGATTTTGTTGCGGATATAAGGATGAAGATATGTCCAGTTCTCAAAATTATTTTATTTTTATTGAACGTTAATAGTATACAAAGATTAAAAGTAATTTTTAAGAATGTTTGTTTCTTAAGATGAATTACTTGCTTCATTGATTATACTTGGTTACTTGATAGGGTATTTCCGATCAGTTTAGATTTAAATTTCCATTTACTCACTTAAAATAATCGTAATTGTTAAGAAGGATATTCTTTACTGTAGCCCATTGATTTTTAAATGGTAAATTAGTTACAGGCAAACTTTAATCCAGTTTTGCTAATAGTAGGTATTTGATTATGCATGTTTAAGCGAGCATGTAAACAAAGTTTCTATAAAATAAACAAGCCGTTGTATTTTGTATTTTCCTGTTCTCTTTTAAGCAAGAAACATCTGATTGCAAAACAGTTTGCTCTTTACTCCTTTTCAGATATTTACTTGTGAACTTTGTCATGTAAGGAAAACACTGCTAATCTATTTTTTATTTTAATTTTAATGCTTTTCACCTGCAGATGTGCTATTTTTCTTTTTGTTGTTAAGATTAATGCTGAAACTTTTATGAAGATTTATAACTTTGTATGAAATTTAAATCAATTGAGAGATATTCAGACTATGTGTAGCTTTTCTATGTGCCCATTTTGAAGAATTTGTACACATTACCATTCCAATTCGATAAGCAGTTATAAATGCATATTCAATGTATTTTAAGTTAAATCTGCATGTCTTGTTAGCAATTATTTTCATTTATTAAAAAAGTATTGCTATCAAAATAATAGGAGATTCTCCATTTGAAATGCATATTTATAAAATTTTGTTTAAATTGTTATTTAGGTGCATTTCTTTTACAAGTATGGCTACAGATTTATCTTACAGCATAGGTCATCGGTTTTAAATGTACCTATTTATCTATTAAAGTAAAGAACTATGTATTCATTTATTTATTTTTTTCAAAAATCATTACTTATTATTCTTACTATTTTTGAAAATGGAATTCATTATCAAAAAATAAAATGCTCTCTGTGGGAGATTCTTTGAGTGTATATTAAAGTTTTAGACGAATCATGAATTCATGATGTATATAAATTCAGTGGTCAAAATAGTATATTAGAAGTAATGAAACTATAGTAGGTCCTAGTTTTGTCATTGTTTGTTGTGTAATATGCTGTTTTTTGGAAAATATAATTTTACGAGTAATGTAATAAAAATAAACTTGTTTGTAAGAAGCATCAATATTTTTGATGTTACATCCAGAAATTGTATATATCAATCAATACAAAGTATACCAGTGGAGGTAAGCGTCTGGCAGATCAGCTGGTGCCGGGATACATCTTCAAATTTAAATGCTTTCAGAAAATCACAAGTGTGTAGTTTTATTGTATAATAAGTGACTACCATTAGTGATCGTCTGCAAGCAACTGGACTTCAGACCAAGCCCTTGGACTTGAGAAAAGAAGATTTTAAAAAATCTGTGAGTACCACTTCTATGTCAAAAGAGGAGACAGTAAAGTAAGTTTATTTAAGTAACATCAAAAATAATATTTGTGCTCCCTACAAACTAGTCTTTTTTTAATTACATTACTCGTTAAATTACATTTTCCAAAAATAGCATTCTGCACTACAAACTATGAGAACACAATATATTACTCAATGAGTAAGTACAAAAATTATTTAGCTGAAAATATTTTTAAATGCCCATATTGCAAATATAATGTGAAATAAGCATTTATATGTTTCAGTCTGGGGCATAAATAAAGTCTGCTGCTAAGTAAAAAAAAAAAAAGTGTGGGCCAGCCTTATGTATATCTTCATTTTGTTTGTTACCAGGGCAATTGCACTATTTGGTTTTATTTTAAAAGATGAAAAAAAAAAGGCGAGGGAAAGGGGATATGTTTTTAGATAATAAAAGTTTCTAGTGTTTTCTTTTTTAAAGTAAAAAAGTGTTCTTAAAAGATGCAAAAATAGTTTGTTGTTTATATTCATATGAGACTAAGTGTTTTTGAAAGTAAAATAATAATAATAATAAAAAAGATAGAGTTTGTTGTTTTAAGACGACAAAGTGTCTTCTTTTTTCCTTATGTTAATTATATTTATTGTCATCAGAGCAGTTACATGATACGGTTGGTATGATTTAAAATTAAGTATCGACCGAAACTGAAACTTGTTAAATTTTGATTCTTCGATTGCTTTTTAGTCTTATTGTTTTGTTAATAATTATGAATGCAGAAAAAAAAAAAGAAAAATTTAAATGAGAAATCTTTATTTTTTGTTAGGAAAATTTAAAAAATTAGATTGAAAACAGTGATTTATAAAGCATGCAACATGCAAAAGAAAAAAAAAACCTAAATAAACAAACTGTCAACAACATTGCATACTTAAATAAATTGTCACATTGTATTAACCTAAATAAACAAACTATCCGTTGCAAATAATGTTTAAAAAATTAATGGTAAGGTAATCTTTCAAAAATTAAAGTTATGACAGAAACATTTTTATAATTAGAGGTTGCCACCTTTATGTGTATAATAAACTTAATGTTTTGTAGAAAGATTTTAAAGTCCACCAGAACAACTTTAAGTATATGCAGGTAAGACAAATTTCTGCAACTTTTAAAATTAATATAACTGTTTTTGTATTTAAACGTAGCTTTATTAAAGTCTTCTGACAGTTGATAGAATTTAGGCCCTAATCTAAGTGGAAGCATGTGTAATTTTATAAATCATTGCTTAGGGCTAAAATTCTTTTATGAAGTTTTTCTTAATGTTAAAAGTTATATACTATTTTAATAAATATATATATATAGTCAGCTATTTTCAGTTTCCCATACTTGATTTTGAGTAGTACTTTAATAAAAAATCAACATTTACCATTTGAATCAAATATTTATTTATATTTGTATTATATTTTGCCTTTCATTTTTTAAATATTAATATGTTTAAAGTGCTTTTATTTTTTTTTTAATATAATTATGTGTAAGATATTTTGATTTAAAATTTCTAAGGTGTTGAGATTTGCCTTTTGGGAATCTATATTATAACTTTATCCTAAAATTTGATGAAAATGTAATGTAAACAAAAAAACTGTTTTGCAGTATCATATCTTTTTTAAAATACCATGCAATAAATTTATTCCATAATTTATATAGTTATAATAAATTTATATTTATAAATATTTAAAGCATTTTAAAAGTGTTTTTTCCTAATTAGCATTCTGTAATAAATATTTAGATAATACAGTAGCATAACTATTTCTGTTTTTGTCTATAAGCGTACTTAAATTTCTTAGCTAATTAATAGTTAGTTAGGCTTAGATGCCTTATATTCCCAGGTGGCCGCTATCTTGGATGTTTTGAGATTTCTTGGTGATTTTATGTTGGCAATCTTTATCAATATGTGGAACCCCATGTGAGTTCTGGCGTGTCATGTTCTGGGAACCCCTGAGAAGCTCATTTTCGCTTAGGATTTTGTGGATGTGTTTTGATATTGTGTTGTATTATTCTGTCTTTTTATTTTTGTTAAATTTATTGGATGTATTTGATTGACTATGGTTTCTGTAGTCTGTTTAAACACTCTTGCTGAAGTAATTAATAAATTTGAGGAAATTTTGACGAAAAAAGGAGGTTTGTTTATAGTGTGTCAATGCGTATTCATAAGCCTATTTTTGAAAATGATGGTGATGCTATGACAGTATTTCATGCTTGAGCTTTCAAGAAAGCAGACGTCTGTTAAGGTATGTTAATAATTTTATGTATATTTTGTTGCCTTTCCGAGTTTTTTACATTTTGAGATTGCTACACAGCGAGAACTGCTGAATTTTGAGAATGCTACACAGCAAGAACTGCTGAATCCAGTGATGTTTTTTTTTCAGTTAATGAGCGCGATTACTGATTGGCACTTAATGAGTTTCATGCATTTTTGTGGTCGCGGCAGGAGTTTGCGGAATCCAGTGATTTTTTTTTTTTTCGGTTAATGAGTGCATAGCGCTCATACAACGTTTAGTTAATGCCACTTTAATGAGTTTTGTTTATTATTTACATTTTATTTTTGTTAAGTCTAACATGCGTATAAACCGGTGTTTGGCGACATTTACTACTCGCCGGAAAAGGGGTTTTCACTCCAAGAAAAATTCCAAGATGGCGGCTCCGGAAATTTATGACATCTGTTTCTATAGTTATGATGTCTTCATTATTGTTAAAGTAACAAACGAAAATTCAAGATTGAGTGAGATGAGATATAATGTATTTATGATGACTCAAAAAGTGGATTATGGTTTTCTGAACAAAAATTGTCTGTCTTTGTACCTATCATCAACCGCAAAAGTTTTTCCATTTTGTTAGAAACTCTTTTTTGTAAAAAAGCAAGAAACATATTATTTACTAAACAAAATTTAGAAACTTGTATTTGTACATCATTAATTCCTATGAAAATCCAAATTAATCATCATTTTAATCCTCATCATGGTTATTTTTTTAAGTTACAGCAAACAAATAATCTAAAAACATCTTATTTTATTTAAATATGAACTTGTTTCTAATTATTTTAAATATATTTATAAGTTGACAGTTAAAGGTAGAAATTGTGAAAAGTTTTTTAAAATGTGTTTCAAAAGGTTTTTTTAAGTATTCGGTTCGGCTGAATACTTTGATATTCAGCCAGAGCCGGATTAAGCATTTTTGGATCCCGGGGCTGCTGAAAATTTAGGGCCCCCTCCCGCTGCTACTGGACTCCCCCCCCCCCCCCCACATACACACACGCAACTTTCTTTACTTTCTTCTATCTTCAATAGAAGAAAGTATTGTAATCGAAATTTTTTTCGACTTCCGGTTTTCGACGGATTTACATGTTTTAGGGGTCAGAGATTCCAAAAAACATGTTTATAGAAAATGTCTGTCTGTCTGTCTGTCCGTCCATCCATCTGTCGCCATTGTACCATCAAAAAGTGTATGAAGTTATGCATAGAATTAAACCAAAATTTTATTTTAAGTTTTTGGCTATGGCAAGCATGTCCTCCCGGAATTTGGAAAAAATTTGCCAGTAGGGGCGCTGATATAGCAATTTTTGTGCGATTTTGAATATTGTACCATCCAAAAGTGTATGGAGTTATGCATAGAATTGAACCAAATTTTTATTTTAAGTTTTTGGCTATGGCAAGCAGGTCCTCCCTGAATTTGGAAAAAGTTCGCCGGTAGGGGGCGCTGTAAATGCGATTTTGAATATTGTACCATCCAAAAGTGTATGAAGTTATGCATAGAATTGAACTAAATTTTTATTTTAAGTTTTTGGCTATGGCAAGCAGGTCTTCCCTGAATTTGGAAAAAAATCGCCGGTAGGGGGGGGGGGGGGGCTGTAATAGTGATTTTTGCGTGATTTTGAATATTATACCGTTCAAAAGTGTATGAAGTTATGCATAGAATTAAACCAAATTTTTATTTTAAGTTTTTGGATATGGCAAACAGGTCCTTCCTGAATTTCCAAAAAATTCGCCGTTAGGGGGCACTGTAATAGCGATTTTTGTGTGATTTTGAATATTGTATCATCGAAAAGTGTATACAGTTATGCATAGAATTGAACCAAAAAAAAATTTTAAGTTCTTGGCTATGGCAAGGAGGTCCTCCCTTAATTTGTAAAAAAATCGCCCGTAGAGGGCGCTGCAATAGCGATTTTTGTGCATTTTTGTGCCATTTTGAATATTGTACAGTCGAAAAGTGTATGAAGTTATGCATAGAATTGAACCAAATTTTATGTGTTTGTTTTTGGTCATGTCACGAAGGGCCTCCCTGAATTTGGAAAAATTCTGCCGGTAGGGGGCACTATAATTGCGATGTCTGTACCAATTTCATTATTGTACCATCGAAAAGTGTATGAAGTTATCCATATAACTGAACCAAATTTTTTGTGCATGTTTCTGGCTATGGCAAACAAGTCCTCCCTGAACTTAAAAAAATTCCGCCAGAAGGGGGCGCTATAATTCCGATCTCTGTGCCATTTTCATTATTGTACCATCGAACAGCGTATAAAATTATGCATACAATTGAACCAAAATTTTTGTGCTTGTTTTTGGCTTTGGCCAACAGGTCCTCCTTGAATTTGGAAATATTGCGCGGTAAAGGGGCTCCGTGCTAGCGATTTTTGTATACTTTTCTTGATTTTTCGTAGTTCTATTGTGCATCGGCGTCTCATGCAGCGGTGGGAACTCGCTTCTTGCTAAGCCGGCTATTCGCAAACAGCTGATAACAAAAGAATAAGGAAAAATTAATAATTTTAACAAATATCATGATATAGATTAACTCATTTTTAGTCCGTTTAATTGACTTGAGCAGAAATTTAAGATGAAAATCAAAGTTGGTATAGTATTGAACTAATAATATTGAAGTATTAACATGTGTAACTAGGTTTTGAAATATTAAGATGTATCAGATAGAAGAAAGTTTTGGGATTGGCACATCCAACTATTTTTTTTTTTTAATCCTAAAATACCAATTTAAAAAGTTGAATATGTATATTGTTGCACAAAAACTTTTTTTTTTTTTGTTATCTTTAAGAGATCTTTTTTTTTTTCTCTTTCTTTTTTTTCTTCTTATCTTTTGTTATCTTTTATTTTTTGTTATCTTAATTATTTTATTTAAACGTATTTATAACACGTACAATTCAAAGATGCTGTATAAACATTAAAAGAAAATAGAAATCTACCAGCGTATCAAAACTGACTACATTTAAAATTATTTTAATGCAAATTTTTATTTATACAAATGAATTTAATTACATATTTCTGCATTTTTGTTGTAGATTTTCTTTATTTAAAATTAAAATTGAGCTAATTAGAAAAATCGTAAAGAAACATGGTAGGTCTATGATTTTTACAACCTTTCGAGCACATAGATTTAGAAATACTGTAATTTGGGGAAGATTTTTAAAAGAGATCTCTCGATCTCTGAGATAACTAAAGATGCATTTCACTATTTTTAAAAAGGGCTGGGTACATTTTGCGCATTTTAGAAAGGGCAAGGTAGCCTATAAGAAACACTGTATATATATATATATATATATATATATATATATATATATATATATATATATATATATATATATATATATATATATATATATATATATATATCACACTGATGTCCAAAAATTAAGGGGTAGCCACCGGACGCTTTCGAGTGTACACAATTTGTCGAATATCTGAAAATGTTGACGAATTGTCATTCAAATTCAAGGATGTAAAGAACATGTTTGACTTCACATTTTCCAGTGAAGATTTAGACACGAAGACAATTAGGGGCAAAACAATAAATTTGATAATAAAATAATGCTTGCAATCATTGATGAGACAGAAAATTCTCAAAACGGTTCGTAGGAAATGACTATGTGGGTCCTGTCTAATGTTTGTGTGCATTTCTTGGAAACATAAGACGCATATTCGTGACGGTTTTAACGTTTCTGTGAAAATTTTAAATGTTTTTTGTTTATAGCATGCAGAGTTTCAACCAAATCTAACAGTACATAACGAAACTATGAAAAAGAACAGTAGAAAATGTATACTGCAATTAAATCATGAATATGTTGAATATTTCATGAGATATGGGCATTTGTATGAAATAATTTTTAATTGTGCATGCTTGAAAGATTCCAAAATTTTTATTTCCTAATTAGATAGTCAGCTATTTAGGGCAACTTATATAAAAAGTTCAGTCAAATACTATGAAAACTCAGAAAGATACAGTGAACGGATTGACAAATTGTGGAAAATCTCTTATAATATAGCTACTTTTAGAAAGCAACTCACTCTATCGCCCTTAACTATTTGAATTTTTGCAATATTTGACAGGACTTTTTATATAAGTTGCCCCAAATAGCTGACTACCAAATTATGAAAAAAAACTTTTGGAATCTTTCATGCATGCGCAGTTTAAAAATATATATATATATTTCACACAAATGCCAAATGCCCATGAAGTTTTTGGAAAGTGGTGTTAAATTTGGTTGAAAATTCTGTGTTCCATAAGCAAAAAATATTTACGTTTTTCACAGAAACGTTAAAACCTTCACGAATATGCGTGCTATGCTTACACAAATGCACACACAAACGTTAAACAGGACCCACATAGTCATTTGCTACAGTAACAGACCAGTTTGAGCATTTTCTGCCCCATGGGTGATTGCAACCATTATTTTATAATTAAATTTATTGTTGTCCTCCTAATTGTCCCCGCGATTAAATCTTCACTGAAAAAGATGGAGTCAAACATTTCTTTACATCTTCAAAGTTCAAACACAGTTCATCAAGATTTTCAGTAGATGTTCAACAAACCGTGTACAATAGAAAGAGTTCATTCACTGCCCCTTAATTTTTGAACTTCAGTGTACGTATGTGTGGTAATAACATTTTCAATTAATGTATGGAGAGAAACTAATTGAGCTGATTAGTACATATGTTACTGTATATATGTAGAACGTTTAACAACCTTTATATATGGACCTGTGTCGTAATCCCGTTTTCAGTGAAGAATACAGGGTGTTTATACCTCTGATCCAAATTTCAGATATTTGTTCATCATAACACTAATTGAAATATTTCAAATGAAATTTTCAACATACTTATCCTTCTTTGTGTGAAACATAATAATATCACGTGAAGTATTGGAAACAGCCCGAGTCCCATCCGCATACAATCAGCTTTGAACTAGGCATTTAATACTTTGGATTGTAGTTGACATTAGATGTGGTGTTTGTTACTAATCGAAATACTACCCACTTCCATTGCACTTCGCAATGCCCCCCCCCCCCCCCCCAAAGTATCTCATGAAGCTTAAAATCATTAAAATTCTTTAATTTCTTCTCTTTTATTTGTCCTTTTGTTACAACAATATTTAAATAACCATCTAAATTATCCCCCCACCCCCAAGAAATAGTCCCTTTTTTTCTTCCCATCCCTCCAATAGTTTAAAATATATTTCTCCTTGTGCAACGTTTCTGTATTAATAATTAAAAGAGCATCTAAATTACTCTCGTCCCCCTGATTAAAAAAGTGCCGCTTCTCCCCCCCCCCCCCTAGCACATAAACTTTAAATTTTTTTTTTTTTTTTTTTAGCTGTATTGCTATTTTTTAGCAACAATAAATAAATAATCATCGAATATTCTATCCTTAAATTTCCGTTCCCCTTCCTCATAATAATATTTTCCAAATATTTTTTAATTGAAAATATATTTACACGTGGATATTCAGAAAGACAGGAAACTTTAAAATAATTAAATTATTACAAGTAAAAAGCATTTTATGGAGAAAATTACATAATATTTAAAAAAGCCAAAATAGTAATATTTCTAAGCACTTTCAATTGGAAAATCGAAAATATATTTACACGTGGATATTAAAAGGAAAACAAAACTTTAAAATAATTAAATGTTGCGTGAAAAAAGCATTCAATGGGGAAAAATTGTCATATTTATATATTTAAAATGATTTCCTTACAAAGTCCAAAAGATAAAAAATTCTAGCCATTACAAAAGGCCGGGAGGCAGCCACATTTTTCACTTAATAATTTTAAACAAGCTGATTTTCAAATGTCTGATAGATCGTACTTAATCGAACACGAAAATAACCGTCAGCTGTTGCGACAGCGGTGGATGCGGTCTTGGAAACCAAAAAATTTCCTAGCCAAAGGGAACTTAAGAGCAAGGCGATTACAGAAGATCGCTACTGGTCGTGATGATATCATCCAATCTTTTGTAATCAAATATCTTTATAAAACACAGCAAATTAGCATGTTTTTACTGCTAATGGTTGCATGAGACTGCGGGGTCTGCTGCACGTCGGGTTGGGGAACGTAGCTCGAAGGAGGCAGAACCTCCTAATTTTGTTAGAAAATGTAACTGTGAGATAAACTTTTATAACGAAAAATGATTTTTTTCTTGAATTAAAAAATAATAATAATAATAAATGTAGCTCTTCAAACTTTTCAGAAAATTTACTTTTCTAAGTTAAAACTAAGACAATGAACTAAAAGTTCTAAATGTGCGCGCTAAAAGTTTTCAGTATGGCTAAAATAAGTCAATATTTGCACAAAACATGATAAATTTTATTATATAAATTCTTCATAATCAAACTTCTGCAATCAAGTAATCTTTTCAAATGAGAACAAATTAGCATATTTTTAGCGGAGTCTGCATGAAGTTGGCGAGCGTAGCTCGTAGTGGGCAGAACAGTCTAATTTTGTTGGAAAATGTAACTGTGAGATTAATTTTTATTACGAAAAAACAATTTTTCCCGATTTAAAAAAAATTCAACACCAAAATTTTTAGAAAACTTACTTTTCTAGTTGAATCCGTATCTTGACAATGAATTGAAAGTTCTAACTATGTGTGCTAATATTTTTCATTTTTAATGAAATAAGCCAATTTTGTGCAAAATATGTTAAATCTTATTAAGACTGTTCCCAAATTCAAAGGAACTACTTTCTGACACATTTCTGAATTCATTTTTGTTCGGAAACGCATAAAATTGGCAGGTGTTCTTATTCAGAAACTATGTAATCGAATGGCGTTTCCCATCTTTTGATAAAGGCAGAAGGTCTTTCAGAAAATACTGTCAAAGTAAGTGTTTCGGACCAAGTTTCCGGATGCGGCAGCACGAAAAAGGGGTAAAACGTGTCGTCACATAACAAAAAACGCTTATTACTTAATAAGCAATTTATTTATAAAAAATGGAAACAGTTATTCGATTTCAAATCGCTTCAATAATCAGACCTGTTAATTTTATGCCCGTATTTAAAATTTGTCTGAAAAATGCGTCAGTAAGTTTTGCGTTGTTGAGCTGGGAATTTGAGAACCACCTTAAATAAAGTAATGTGAGCATTTTAAACAATTTAGCCCATACGTATTGAGTTTTAGTAAATGGTACAAAAGGAAAAATGCATGAATATGGAAATTTTAATAAAATAAGAATGTGTGTAAAGTTATTTAAATAATGAAATCTGTATTAATAAAAGAAAGTTTCGCACTGTGTGCGTGTGTGTGTATGTCTATTCGCAATGGCTAGCAAAATCTGTCGCATGTATAAGTCTGAAAATCTAGGGTAGGATAATCCAAAACAGATCCTGATGCACCTGATACACATATTTTTAGTTTTTAAAGGGCCGGGAACCCTGGGCCCTTTTAAGTTTTTATACCCTAAATTGTTAATAACTTGCCCCATTTTATCCAATCTTCTTAATTTTTGGGGCTACATCTGCATTTAGTTATTCTCCCATTTCTACATTCCAGTTAAGATCCTTGCCGCCTGGAGCCCGGTACAGGGCCCCTTGAGATTTTGTGCCCTAAATTGTTAATAAATTGCTTTCTTTTAATCCGATCTTCCTTTTTGGGATCCTTTTTCCATTTACTTATTCTCACGTTTCTACATTCCAATTAATACCTGGTGTCTTCTATGGTCCCGTAGGCACCCCTTGAACTTCTGTGTGCCATGCATTCCCTCCCTCTAATTTTTTCACCTTCTCAGTGCATTGCTTTAAAGTTGAATCTTGGACTCTTCTTACCGGACACCTTCATAATTTTTACTGGGACCCTAGGGCCCTGTTTTAAGCATTAGCCCCCACCCCCATTTTTTGCGTATTTCTTTAAAATATTATTATAGTGATTATTTCATACCCTATGCTTAATTTTGATTAATTAAAGATCTAAAACGCTAAGTACTAAAAATATTTAGAATGTTTTCATGTTAGGGCTGTGCTCTCAACTATCAGTTCGCCCCTTTTGGGCCCCCTATTATAACTCCCTTAAAAATGGTCCGATCCACTATTTTTTTTTTCTAACAACTCCCTAGGTCCTCCAGCTTACTACATGAACAACAGCAACAACAAAAAAATCTCAGGCTTTAGCTACCAGCAATTTTGAATATTAATCAAAATTGGTACCCTTGGTGCAGCTTCTTTAAAAAGGATCCGAATTGCTTGCAATTTTCTTTAATATAGTTCTAGCGTCCCCTGGTTACTTTCAAAACAACTATAAAGTATCTTTATTCCCAACTACATACCAGTTAAGTCCCTGGCGACTTGAGTCCCCTTGAAGTTTTTGCACCATAAGTTGTTAATAAATTGCCCCCTCTTAATCCGAACTTCATTTTTGAACACTTTTTCTGTTTAGTTATTCTCCTGTTTCTAGATTCCATTTAAAATCCTGAGTCCCCCTAAGGACCTGTAGGGCCCGATACTGAACTTTTTGTGTGGCATTTATTTTTCACCCCCTAATTTTCTCGCCTTCTCAGTGAATAATTTTTAAGTTGAGTCTTGGACTCCTCTCCCCGGAAGAAAACCCTCATAATATTTACTGGGACTCTTAGGGCCCTGTTTTGGGTATCCTCCCTCCCATTTTTTGAGCATTTCTTTAAAATATTATTCTAATGATTATTTCATAACCTATGCTTAATTTTGACTAATTGACGATCTAAAATGCTAAGTACTAAAGCATTTTAACATGTTTTCATGTTAGGGCACTGTTCTCAACTATCAACAGGCCCTGGGCCCCCTATTATAGTTCCCTTAAAAATAGTCCGATTCACTAGCTTTATTTTCTAACAACTTCTTAGCTCCTTCAGCTACCACAAGAAGACAAAAAAAAAAAAAAAAAAAAAAAATTCGCAGACTTCAGTTACCACCAATTTTGAATATTAATCGCCTTCTTGGGGCCCTTGGTACAGCTTCTTTAGAAATGATCCGAATTGCTTGCAATCATTTTTTAACATAGTTTTAGCGTCCTCTGTTTACTTTAAAATCCACTAAAAAGTACCTTTATGCACAATTGCATGCCAGTTAAGTCACTGGCCCCTTGAAGTTTTTGCATCCTAAATTGTTAATAAATTGCCCCTTCTTAATCCGGTATTCATTTTTGGAACCTTTTTTCCATTTAATTATTCTCCCGTTTCTAGATTTCATTTAAAATCCCGAGACACCCTGGGTCTAGGGTCCCGTAGGGCCCCTTGAACTTTTTTACCTTGAACTAATTTTCTCGCATTCCCAATGCAAAAATTTAGAGTTGAGTCTTGGACTGCTCTCCCCAGACCAACACCCTAATATTTTTATTGGGACCTTAGGGTCCTGTTTTAAGCATCCCCCCCACCCCCAGAGGCAGAAGAGGGGAATAGAATAAAGATGTTTTTTCTGCTTTTGTCTCGGGAAAGAGGGTAAGAATATTAAAAGGATGCCTTAGAAACAGTTACTATCGGACTTGCGAAGCTTTAAAATTGCAAAAGTAAAAGGTAATGGATGTTGACACTTGAAACACGACTTTTTTTTCACTATTTCAGAATACTTTTATCATTTTATCATTTCAGATTTTTTTTTTTTTTTTTTTTTTTTTAGAAATTAAGTAATTTTTAAAACGGAATTTTGATACAACTTAAGCTACTGCCGAGGGCCCCTCGCGAGTTGGGGCCCGGGGCTGCAGCCCCCGTAGCCCCCCCCTTAATCCGGCCCTGTATTCAGCTTAACCAGATAGTTTGATATTCGGTGCATCCCTAACCAAGAGTAGACTCGTGTTACCTAATACTCCAGAATTGTAAAAATGATGTACACCTGAGTGCTTCTTTTGGCAATAAATTTTAGTATCTTTAGGAACTTAATTATAAAGCGATAAATGAATTTTAATGCATCTTTCTGTTAGAGTCACAGGTGATAAATCTCCAAATATTCTCTATGGTTAAAATAACAGGGTTTGCATCAAATGATGTCATTAAAACAAGCCAACTGGCTGTGAAACTGTAGCAGCGAAATATTAGGTAACAAATGAAATATAAATAAAAAATAAAGAGAATTTTTAATTACAATAATAAAGAAATAATTTTTTTAATCTGCTTTTATCAAATGATAATTTAATATTAAGTAAATTATAATTAAACTTCGAAAAAATGATTTAAAAATTCTCAATACATAGTTTCAAAAATGTTTTTTTCGCCTTTTCTGTTGTCATACTTGAAAAAACGGGAGAAAAAATAATCATTTTAATAAATTCAGTAGTTCATGCTTTCTACCAAGTCGAAGTGGTGAATTTTCCATAATTAGAGTCATGCTAAATTAATGTATTGTAACAGAAGTTTTTTGAACCAACATGAATTATAGTCCTGAAATTAGGAATGATTTTTATAAACATTCAATGTTTATAAAAAAGTGGTTAAAAAAAAAACTATTTTTACTTTTATACTTATTTAGTAGTAACTCTATCATTTTTATCATAATTTAACATTTAAACTTACAGAGAGGCAACATAATGCGTTTCATTGGCATGTTACGGTTGGAGATATATTTATTAGTGAAATCATTGCTATGCCATTTGATCCAGTGAAATTTATCAAATTCACAACATTTTTGGGTAGGTACTTTATGTCAGCCAGGCACATGAAATAAACCAGGGCTGAAACTAGCCTTTTTTGCACCCAGCACAAACATAGATTTTGCCCCCTCCGCGCCGGCCTCCGCAAAGTAAATTTACGAAGAGAATTTTAATTCTAATCGCTGACTTATTTCAAATTTAAAATATGTAATAAAAAAATATGTAATCAACTTTGTCAAATATTGATTCATTAAAACTTTGAAAACAAAATCCAAAGGAAGTCACATGAAGAAACTATGCAGATTCGCAAGCTAATGTTAAAATTATAGGAGCATTCTTTTCAAATTTCTCGCTTGCACTTTAATATTTTTAAATGATTTTTTCCGTTTGGGACAGCTGAGGTTGTTTCTAACAGGATAAATGTTTACTTTTTAAATTTTGTTTGCAGTTTTTTTAAATATATATATAAAATTACTTTCACTTTTTGAACCGGTTCTGAAAGTTTAAGTAGCCTCATAAAAAAACTTGAACCAAAATCGAAAACGTACAACCTAACAATGTTAAAGATCAAACTCAGCTATCTTAAGAAAAAAAAAATATTTAAAAATATTAAAATGCAAGCGAGAAATTTGAAAAGAATGCTCCCATATTTAACATTAGCTTGCGAGTTTCTTCATGTGACTAGTGTAGCTTCTTAAGAAATCAAAAACCAAAATTCATTTGACACCCCCTTCGTTTTCCTTATGGCGACCAGGGAACATGCCTCCTCCGCCCCCGCCCCCCCCTCTAGTTTTGATCCTGAGATAAACCATTAAATAATGTCATCATTTGTATTCATTTTTTTTTAATATAAACCTCTCATTCATTTTATTTGAAATACAAAATTTTCATTTAAAATACATATATTACATACATTTAAAATAAGTGCCTTTCACTTATTTCATTAAAAAAAGGGAATAAAACAATAAGGAGAAATAATACGATGAATCAAAATTGATTTCAACCTCAGTACATCGTTTCTAATTTATACAAGTGAACACTAACAGGAATTATTGCTGGAAGAAAAAAAAAATATCCAAGATAAAAGTACCTTTTTTGTGATCTATTCACAAAAACAGGGATTGCCCCGGCAAACATTTATACCCCTTTATTCTTCTTAATAAAAGAAGCCCCTTCACAAAATTATTCTCCATAAAAGCGACTTCACACAATAAGAAAAAATTGTTGGGATTTAAAATGTGTAATTTACAAACAAAATAAGCTCAGAAGAAAAGTATAGCAGGAAGACATTTAAAAAAAGGATGATTAAATGTTTACTTTGAATTTAAACAACTGAATTTGATTTTTCTTTACAGAAATTTATTTTTCTCAATTCTGTAACAAAAACGGGTCCCCCCCACCCCCCCCCAAAAAAAAAAAAAACTTTCACCCCTGATGTGAAATCATAAGGTAAAACTTAGAATTTTAAGTACATTTATTTTACATTTTACTGTTAATTTTTTTTTTTTTTTTTTTTTTTGGGGGGGGGGGAGGGGTTGTCACAAAAAGTAGATTTAACTAAATTGGATAATTTTATACTGACTGTAGTGATGATATGTATAAGAGAATCTGCCAGTGTCACAGGCATACGGTTCAGGGATGTATGGAGGGTATATGGTGGAATGCCGTATAACTTCGGGATTTTTTTAGGAAACACCGTATACCGTCTGTTTCTCAAAAAAGCTATAGTATATACACTGTAGGGTATACTCTCTGCCTTGAGCGTATGCCTTCTGCTTTTTTTACGATTACACCACTGGTACAGTTGTATGTGCTCATGGGTCCCAAGTTCCACCATTAATTTCTAAAATATTCTTTTTCACCCTAATATAAAAAAGGTTTTATTTTAGATTTTATTTAAGTTTTAAAGATTTTTTTCCCTTAAATTTTGTTCTTTTTCTTTTGTTACAGAGATAAACATTATTAGGAATTTCTATTGCTCTAAATGTGCCATTTTTTAAAAAATATAATAAAATGTTAAACGTTTAAAGTTTTATAAAAAAAACTAAAATATAAAAAAAATTCCATATTTAAAAAAATAATAAAATAAACATTCTTAAATGTTAACTTTTCTTGTGAAATATGAAAAACGATTCACAAAAAACAGCGAGTATATCACTTCATAAGCGGGTCGGAACATTCAAATTTTTACATTGCCTTAATGTTTTATTTAATTTGTTGATTTATTTAACAAATATAATTCTACTCAATTTCTTTAAAAGGAAATTCAAAAAGCAACATTAAATTTATAGTCGATCTCTATTACACATGTGCCACTAACGTACGTAACGTTTTTCACACGTACTTGTGTGAAAAATAATTTATTCAGTATGTTTTTAAATATACATAAATCATGGTGACCTAGTGTTTTTATTTAATTTAGGAGTATAACTATAGCCACAATTTAAAGTTTGAATAAACAATGATTTGTGGGGCATTTTTTAAGACCCTTTAGTGGGGAAAACAGTCGAAACTTTCGATTAATTTCTATACAAAATATTTGCTACTAACTAATTAAACTGACAACAACAAACAACAATTATTTGTTTACATTTTTTGACATCTGTTCGATCTGCAGACAGTAAAGCCGTAAAGTAGACGCTTGCGCAGTAAAAACTTGCCTTTGATTGGTTGGCGTAAAGATTTTATATGTAACCAGTGAAAACGCTCTTAGGTTAAGGTTTTGGGTCACTAGGATTTTTTAGGTCGTTAGAACGACCAGTGAAAACGCACCTTAAGAGCAACAGTTTCTTCTTTCGTTTTTAATCTTTCTTCCTCAACTAACAAACGAGCAGTTAAGTTACTTAAAGTTCGCTGTTCATCTGCTACGGATTCCCAGGCTGAAGAGAAGTGCTTATATTGTTCGGGCAGAGCCATAATTATTTTTGTAATGATCATTTTTTCAGGAATTACTTCGTTATGTTGCTTAATTTCGGCAACCATATTCTGAACTTTAGATAAAAAATTCATCACGTTGTCATCAAACTTCAAATTGAAAAACTGTTGTTGTAACAAATGAATACTTACATTTGATTTTCTTTCATAAATAGTGTGTAACTTGTCCCACATTTCTTTTGCTGTAACACATGAAATTATATGCGATATTGGTCCGGCTTCCATACGTGAAACCAAAATTTCTTGCGCTTTTGCATCTTTGACAATGAAATCAGAATGTCCAGCATCAGTTGCTTCCGGTTTTACTTTTAATCCCGTTACTATATCATATAGTTCCTTAGCTATAAGCGTGACCTTAACTTGGAATTTCCATACATTCCAATTACTTTCATTCAGTTTAATAAACTGTCCCTGCTGTGTTTCGGTTCCGGCCATTTCAAAACAACATTCGGAAAACTAACTTTACAAAAATTTCAATTAATATTTACTTCGCAATATTTCTAATAATAGGTTTGGGTCTGGGCCCATAACCTGTAACACAGTGCGCCTTAAATATTACTAAATAACCACAGCAGGTTTTACTTTTAAACATGAAAGTTTATTATGAAGAACACAAAAGACGACACGGAACACAAAACAACAAGTACAGAATCCGAACTACAACTAAAATTGTTCTACAGTTTCGGGACAGGATGAGACAGGATGCGCACGCATCTCAAACGATTATGATTACATATCGACTGACATATTTCGATCGTACTTCCAACAAATTCATTTCATTATATCTGTTATTCATTGTGTATATTAAAGGACAAGTCTGTAATAATATATTTAAATAAAGATTTAAATATTCTTATCTATTAGTTGTAACATTTAAAATATATTGAAACCTCAAATTTGAAAGCTCAATTTAAAAAAAAAAGAAAAAATGTTTGCTTATTTCAGTTTTAATTTGTCATTATATCTATAATATCATATTCAGTTTCAGTCCTTGAAGGATATCAGGATAATAAATATTGAAAGTAAATCATGTTTTTAATTGGGAATCTTAACTGAGCAAATACTTGAATATATATAATATCTTGGTTCCTATTTTTTGTACATATTTATGAAATAATTTTACAGTAAATTTTAAAATTCTTATGTGTTTGCAAGACAGAAAATGCACAATAGCAACATAAACAATTACTTCGATTCTTAGACATTTCAACATTCAAATAAGTATTCATTAAAAAATTAATGTGGCTTAGAAGAAAAGGAGGGTTAAAAACATCATAACTTTTGAAGCTGTAGTATAATAAAAATTAGTGTTGTGAAAATATTTATCTGTCATTTATTAAGGCTTTCCTCAAATCTAAAAGAGCTACTTTCTGAATTTACTTCTTTTCGGAAATACATAAGATTGGCAGGTATTCTTATTCAGAAACTATGTAATAGAAGGGCATTAATCCATTTTTTGATAAAAGCAATACATCTTTGAGAAAGTACTGGCAAAGTAAGTGCTTTGAATCAAATTTTCCAGAAGCGGTAGCATGGGAAAGGGGAAAAACCTGCAGTCATGTGACAAGAATCTCTTATATCTCAATAAGTATTTTAGGTACTTCTTAGTTATCCCGTCGACCAATTTTGCCAAATTATATAAACCGCCAAACCACTGGCCAAATTATACACATTGACATAATTTTTATTTTAAATAACGAAAGAACAAATAAATTAGTAAAACATTAATAAAAAATGCAAATAAAACGTTGAATTAATGGTTTTATTGGCCATTATTGGCATTTAATCTTACAATTAATTAATTAAGGGCAACCATTATTGGCATTTAATCTTACAATTTGGCGACAGTAATTTGGTCGACGGGATGACTAAGAAGTACCATATTTTATTTATCAAAAATGGAAAACGTTATTAGATTCCAAATCCCTTTAATAATCAGGCCTGTCAATTTTATGCCTTTACAGTTAAAAATGTGTCAGAAAGCTTGCATTGTTGAGCATTGAATTTGGGAGAAACTTTAAGGTGTATTTCCAAAGATTCCGTTAAGAGAAGTTCATTATCGCAAGTAATTTTTTGGTACTTACGTATTAACGCCACTGCAGCTTATATATATAAATATGTGTATATTTATGTATATATATATATATATATATATATATGGGTACTTTTTGTTAGCCAGGCACCAGTGTTATACATACACATATATATACATATGTATTCATACACATATATATGTACATAAATATATATTTATATACATATATATATGCGTATATATAATACTGGCACCTGGCTAACTGAAAAGTACCTATATATGTGTATATTTATGTATATATATATATATATACTTATTATAGCTGCGGTGGCTTTAATACGTAAGTACCAATTTTTTTTACAATACATGGTGCCCGCCTTACACATCCTGAGAAAAATGAAGTCCAGTTTCGGTCCGGCTCTACTATGTAGAAAAAAAATGAAAATCTGATATCTGTGCGGCACGAGTCTGCTGAAAAAATTAAGCCCAGCCTCAGACACCTAGTAACTGTCAGATGCCGATCTCTACACTGGACATTATATTTCTGTATTCATGTTGTCAAACTAGCATCGGCTTGTGACGTACATTTATACTTATTCTTGCGAAAGTCATATTCATTGAAAATGGCTCATATTTTATTAACTTTGTTTAAATTTTTATATCGAGCTGGTAGGCCCATTTAAATTTTTTATCGGCCCGGCCCTTTGAAAAAATTGTCCTAATTCTGCTGGCCTAGCTTGTTTGAAAATTTGCCTTTATTCTGCCGGGCCCATGCAGACCTCCAGTTTGCACGTCGTCACCATTTCAAAACTTTTTTAATACAGTAGACTCCCTTAAATCCGTGAACGCCTAAAATCCGCATATTTTTTCAGATGTAAACAATGAAATTTACAGTTAAGTTGCCGGAACAAAATTCAAGATGGCGCCGAAATCAGCGACTACCGCAATGTTTTTTTTACTAAATTTTTTGTTAATCATTCTCTTTTGGTTATTACAGCCAATTTATTACTAAATAAATTTACATTACTTTTGATTTTGATATAAATTAGAATATCTATATGATAAGGTATCGATCTCACGATCGCTTTACCAGTAGATGGCAGCACAGGACTTTTGGAATCGATTTCATCGGTAATAATTTAATATTTTTCTATATTTTTATTTTGCATAATTCTTTTAATAATTACTTATGTTTAAACTAATAAATTATTTTAATATTTTACTTATTTTAATGTTTTAGTTTATTGTAAGCATTCATTATAATTTCCCTTGCTGAACTACCAATCAAATTAATGTTTCAAAAATGTAAACAAATCAATGACCAGAAATCCGCAAAATTCTAAAATCTGTACAACCTCTGGTCCCAAGCTGTGCGGATTTGAGGGAGTCTACTGTATCAAATGAATTTTCAAATATTTGATACATACATACGAGAATCACAATCTTCTTCAGACTCTGTAGCAGGCAGAGTTTGTTTTGAAAACAATTCCTTCTTAGCTTTTTTCCTCTTTTTACTTTTTAATTGCTTAATAAAAGCATTTTTTACTGGCTTGGTTAGAACAAAACTCCTTTTTTTCTGTTATCTTACTCTTACTTCTAATATATTCTATTTACTACTGTATTATTACTATAACGAAACATGTTTCATTGTACCCCGTCTGCAAGTGTTTCAACCTCAGTGTACCCCCACACTGAGGTTACTAAGTAAAAATTTATTTACAAACTTCTAACATTTATTTTGGTTTTGGAAATATGAAGACAACAATCCAAAGATAACAATGTATAGAAAAAATAATTATTACATATAACAACAACGACAAAGAGACAAAATTACTTTTAGTAAAGAAACTTACTTTCAGTAGTGTAAAACCAATAATCTTCTATTGCTAATGTTGTAGAAGTGTGAATGTATCCAAATCACATCAGTAACTGGAACATATAGGTAGTTGTATACCATGTATATAAACTGTAACTCTCTGTGACAAATTTGACTGATTTTACAAGTAATGTTTCATTGTACACTGTCTTCCCCTATATATTTGCTTTCATTTATTAAGTAAAATTTCTGGTTCAATTAATGTTAATTTGATCTGAGGCATATTTTCTAAAAATTTCAGGACTTCTCTTACTTATTTAATTATCAGAGTTACCCAGAATTAATAATTCCACCCATCTTTTATTACCACAAAAATATAGGTACTTCCTTCATATAGCAATTCCTAAGGATGAATCGTCAAATATATATGGCACTATGGCACATTGTTGAATTCAGGAGGTAGCCTGGGGGAGGCACTCCCACAAGAGCAATAAGATGCCCCCTGCCACCTGGAACTCTATAATGCCCCCCCCCCTCACCCGGAGCCATAGACATCCCTCCCAGAGAAAGTGTCTGAATTCAACACCGATGTGGCATATATAGGAGATTGTCGAAACTTTAACTGTGACCTTGGCATAATTATAATAGTGGGGGCTGCTTTAACAAGAAAGTACCAAAATATCCAATAAATGTATTTTAAAGAAACATTAATAATGGATATCTCTAGTATGTTAAATAAGATACCTACTTTGCATGCAAATTGTCTATGAACACTCTTATATTTAACAAAAAAAAAAAAAAACCAATGGAAAAAATACTATCTTATTTAAACTATATTATTATCCTTTTATTATTTTCGAGAAAAAGGAATTGATGCAATTTTAAATAGTCAAATATTATTACCACCATCATTATTCGTACTGCATTAATTTTAATTAAAATATAAACCTTTCTCTCATTTTAATTAAAATATAAACCTTTCTCTCATTTTATTTAAAACACACAACTTTTCTTTAAAATATATGCTTTCACTTATTTAATTTAAAATACAAGAAAGAAATAGCACCACAAACGAGAACATAACACCTTCACACACGAAAACTAAAAGCTACTACTATTGGTGAGAGAAAAAAATGTGAGAAAAAAAATTTGTACCCAGCTAACATAAAAGTACCAGACTTTTATACAGAGCCACTGAAAGCAAGGTGTAAGTAGTACCCACCACCCTGAATCTGTGATATCAGATATCATTACCAAAGCTCTGAAGATCGATAAAAATGAAAAAAAAAATTGCAAAAGGCAATAAATAGTGTTGCTGCAGTTGTTATACTAGAAATATAAATGACGCACTATTCTTAATAACTCTAGTTTGACATTTAAATTTCCAAATTGGTACTTTTCTGGGCACTATTTGATTATCCCGTTGACCAAAAAACTGTTGCCAAACTGTAAGATTATACCCTTTTCTGTTATATTGGCTTTTGCTCTTTTTTTTTTTTTTTTTTTTTTTTTTTTTTTAAATGCTTGCTGCATTTCAAGCTTCAGAAAATGAGATTTGTTACCAAATGTCATAAATAGCTATATAAACAAACCTGGTGAACTTTTATTCTTTTTTATATATGTATTTATCTATACAATCATATAGTATATATATATAACTTTTTTTTATACAAATTACTTCTGTTTGTATATAAAAATAGATAAATAGCTTCTTTGTGTTAACGTAGTACATGCAATATTGTGTATGCTATCTTGGCACTAGTCAACAGATATTTGATACAACCCCTCATCTTTTTGGGAACAGCGGATTTCGAGCTTATTCTATCGACGATAATTTTCAAACTATGATTTTGAGACTTTCACATAAGTTGCTCTATATACTTAGCTTATTAGAAGCAGAAAACTTTGCGAAATTCAGGACTGTTTTTATAAAAAATTAATATCTCTATGAGAATACATGCTATCCTCCTAAAAATGAATACTGTTTATTACAATAAGCCACTTAATCATAATCTCCAGTTTGAACGCTTTTGCTACAATAGTTTTTACAGGGTTATCCAAAAGATATTCGTTCTTTTTCAATTTGTTGACGGTCCCCTATGGGGTTTAGGAAAAAATCCTCACTGAAATTTATGACCTGTACTATTCTGTTTACACACCTGGAGCTTCAGGATAATTCCTGAAAAAGAACAAATATCTTTTGGATAACCCTGTAAAAACTAATGTAGCAAAAGCGTTCAAACTCGAGATTATTAATAAGTGTCTTATTGTAATATACTGTGTTCATTTTTATGAGGATAGCATGTATAGTAGTAGAGAAATGAAGGTTTTTATAAAATCAGTCCCAAATTTCGCCAAGTTTTTTGCTTTATAATTTGCAGAGGTCTTAATATAAAAAAAAAGTTATTTTCAGAAAATATGACAAACAGCATTGTACACAATACTCTATAATGAGAATTAAAAAATAATAAAAATTGGA
Organism: Maratus speciosus; assembly: GCA_963932465.1. NCBI lineage: Eukaryota > Metazoa > Arthropoda > Arachnida > Araneae > Salticidae > Maratus > Maratus speciosus. Next base: position 151,344,292 of record OZ010793.1, on the reverse strand, counting down.
TGAAAAATGAGCAGGTTTACTAAAAAATGTTTCACAGCACATGCGCGAATGCAATCAAAATGTAATATGCATAATGTATTAGCTAAGTATATCGAGCAACTTTTGTGAAAGTCTCAAAATCATAGCTTGAAAATTCTGAAAATTATCGTGGATAGAATAAGCTCGAAATCCATTGTTTCCAAAAAGAAGCAAAAAGATGAGGAGTTGTATCCAAATATAGTAGTACATGCAATATTGTGTACGCTATCTTGGCACTAATCAACAGATATTTGATACAACCCCTTATCTGTTAAACAATTTTTAGTAAACATGCTCATTTTTCATCCAATTTTTATTATTTTATAATTCTGATTGCAGAGTATTGTGTACAATGCTGTTTGTCATATTTTCTGAAAAGAACTCTTTTTTTTATATTAAGAACTCTGCAAATTATAAGCAAAAAACTTGGTGAAATTTGGGACTGTTTTTATAAAAACCTTAATTTCTCGACGAGTATAAATGATATCCTCATAAAAATGAACACAGTTTATTACAATAAGACACTTATTAATAATCTCGAGTTTGAACACTTTTGCTACATTAGTTTTTACAGGGTTATCCAAAAGATATTCATTCTTTTTCAATTTGTTGACGGTCCCCCCCCCCAATGGAGTTTTGGGGAAAAAATCTTCACGGAAATATATGACCTGTACTATACTGTTTACACACCTGCAGTTTCAGGTTGATTCCTCAAGTATTTTTCTAGATATTTAATAAAGCGTCAAAAATCGCAAGTGATCGGTCACCTTTGGCCATATAGTGTATATTGTATATATACATACCTACTGTTGTGAAGATAATCGATTCAATAAGTTTGAACGGATTACCTTCACAACACATACATGTATTGGCATCCGGCTAACCGAAAAGTACCAAAAATTCTTTTAATTATGGGATTAACAAAAATAATAAATGTTAACAAAAGGTGATTTCTTTATTAGAAATTCTATAACTTATGAGAACACCATCACATGTCAAACAACTTTCTTCTTTTTTTTTTTTTTAAGTATGTATTTTAAATGCATTGAATTTATCTTAAAGTAATGAAAGATTGAATAAATACAACTATACTTTGAATATATATGTAAACATAACTAATCAAGGTACAGATGTCATATTCGCGCGATTTTTTTCGGTTGCCAATTTGGCGAAAACATCAACAGCATAAACAACATAATCCGGGTTACCACATCAATCACTTTGGCTCAAGTTAAGTACCCGTTGCCTATATGATATTGGCGACAGAAAAAAATCGCGCCAATATGGGGCGAATATGACATTTGTACCCTAATCAATAAGTACTTATGTAGACAGCATAAAATTAGAGCAAAGATTACTTACTTAAAATAATAAACTTTACTTTTAAAAAGTACATGAATAGTAAAAATTGAAGTATTTACTTCTTTAATATAAAATCAGTCTCTGAAGATTTAAAAGTGGAAAAAATCTTAAAGATTTTAGTATAGGAAGACTAGTTTTATGCATAAAATTTGCTATTTAGTGATACAACGAGTTAGAAAAGATAAAACTACAAAAATACTTTCTTGTAATATGCACACATTGTACTTTCTTTATTAAACAATGAAAATATTAAACTCCTATGAATAACTTTATTTAAATTCAGTTGCTACAAATAACTCTTACTAATTTTAGAATTCCTAATGAACAACACTTTTCAGATAAAGGTATTAAACAAAAAATACACTTGATGAAAATTTTTAACTTTTTAATAGAGTTATTATTCAAAAAATGTACAAGTAAAATAATTTTGCAAATCCCAAATGAACTTAATAATATTAATTTATTGTAAATGTAGATCCATTGGTGACATATAAACTGTAGGATAAATGAAACCAGGGAAACAGCAACAGTGGTGTAGATGACATCTAGGCCAACAGCAAGCTCAAAATACTATAATGTTGGTTGGGAAGATCATATTATCTAAAGAACTAGCAAGTTACACTCGAAGACAGAATATCGAAATAAACTCCTGCCTCCAAGTGTAGCCAGCTGTCATAAAAATTCCACACTATATCTTTCCTCCATTCTTCATTATTCAGTCCATTTTCTTCCAACGTCAACTTCTATCTTCAGTGGTAACTGTAGTACGTTATACATTTTAAATTAATATTTTGATATTAAGTTCATTTGAGATTAGGAAAGTTATATTAACTGTACATTTTTTAGATAACAACCATATTAAAGCGTCCTTTATTTTTCAGTAAATAATTTCATTTTACGCCAGTGTCTGAAAAGTTTCATCTATTATAAACTCATTAAGTATTCCAAAATAAAAGAGAGTCATCGATAACTACTAATTTAAAATGAAGTAGTAATTGTAATGAGTAGTATAATATTTCATTTATTAAAAAAAGTTATGAATATATTTAATTTTGCTGTAAAAATATAAATAAATACTCTTTTAGTTTCATTACATTGAGAGCTACTTGCCTAGAAATACATTTTGAACATTATATCAGTGCTACTGATTTAAATCTCAGCTACATATTGAAATAGCTTTAATTCAATCTGAGTAAACTGTTTATTCAACCCAATTTATGATATTTCAGAAGTGATAAATTTATTACAAGAGAAGATAGATTTACATAAGATAAAAACTTCGTTTGTAAATATGGAAAAGCAAAAATAATAGGAAGCAAATTTTTTCTACTAATATAAACAAAGATATATTTAATAGGATTATTCAGAATGCACACATAAAATTACTTCATTTATATATTAAAAAATAAACTAGCATAGTAATTTCAAAATAATATAAATAAAATACTTGTACTAGAATATAATATTGCTGAAACAATAATATATATTACATAAATATCTATTTCAAAAAGTAAAATTTTTGTTAATAATAACAATAATGATGATCGCTTAATTGGAATTTTCATGTCAGGTGAATTTTCAAAACAGGTGTGAATTTTCATTCTGTGGACTATTAAATAATCTCTCAAATTATTTCGGATATTTTTGAGATTTTATGTTTCTCACTAATTAAAATTAAAGTTAAGAAAAATTAATCATGAAATCTTGTAATGCAAATGATGGAAATATATATAAAAATGTTATTACATTACACACACACACACACAAAAAAAAATGCATTTTCACAATGCTCTACTCAGCACACTTCGTAATTTTTATTTCCCCATGTTAATTAAAACTTATGAATGATGAATTAAAACTTACATGAACTTTCTGTCGTTTACCTACCAGGTAAACGGAAATAAAGATTAAACAACATCAGTTGTATACAAGATGTATTCAAGTCTAATATAAACAAACCCAAAAAACCCCTCACGTGATCAAATCACCCCAGAAAACTTTGAGGGTGGAAAAAAGCCACTCGGTGTGACACTTTCTTCCTTCCTGAACGCTAACCCGAGGTAGCCCTTATCACGTGATTTCGTCTCTGAACGACCACCCTGTAAACAGGGTGGAAAGTGCCACTCGGGGTGGCTGTGCTGAACGCGCCCATAGACTGCTATGCTAAACACCGCCAGTAAATACCGCCAGCAGACGAATTTTAGCCTCGACCTCAGATCGCGTGCATAAGGTCCATAGAACCAGAAAATATTCTCCTTCCCTTTCAAGCTGTGGAGAAAAGGAAAAAACTACTGCGTTCTTCCCATAGACTTCTCATATAACTGGACTCAGAAATAGCAACCCTTTCTTGACGCCGAGATCACTACCCACCGTCACGTGATGGTGGGCAGAGAAAACGCGCCAAACCGGTTTTTCTCCCCTGGTTCCCGCTGAAACTTTCTTGTGTCGGGCGTTTCTCTCGCATAAATCAAATCCGACAGTTGCCAATGGACTTTACCCATGTGACGTCAGTCGCGGGTAAAAAGAAGAAAAACACCAATGGGCGTGAAGAACATTTTAAAACTGCTCCCCCTTCGTCCAATAAACAGTTTTTTTTGGAGAATTTCTTCGCAGAGGGGTGACTGTTGCCATTTGTGGGTAAAGTCCATAGTGTGATCACTGCCAAAAAAGACAACCTTTTGGCGATGAAAGAAGAAACGTGTGTGTCTCAAGTTCTGACCAAAATAACAATGGGATTCGGCCTCTACTTCTTATCTTTACTCTGAGGTTCACCCTCAGCCTCATGAACATCAGCCTTATGTAGTTTTCCTTTTTCGCTTGCATTTGTTATTCGATTATGGAAATTGTTAAAATTATAAACAGCGAAGAATGCTGAATCTTATAATTGAAAAAAAAAAAAAAAACAATCATCGAATTTGCAAAAAATGAAATGTTTTCAAAAGGAAACAATTTAAAAAAAAAAAAAAATAGAATTATAGTAAAGGCTGTTATTTATCTGAAAATCTTTTGTTAGATAAATCTGAAAAAAATATTTTTATAGCTTCATATTTTATTATTATTATACTTTAATATATTTTTGTAACAGATTTAAAAAAATAAGTAATTTTGTCAATTCTGCAGTATTTTTATAGATATTATATTTATTCGAAAATACTCTTCATATCCTATTACTTTTCTTTTGCGTGTGGGTGTGTGAGGCGGGGGTGGGGGGGGGGGGGGGGTTAAGCTTACGTAAAATTTTACTTTTAAAGAATTTTTGTTCTTTTTTTAAAAGATATTTTATAATATATTACTGACATATTAAATGGTTTTATGAAGGAAAATGATTTAATAAAGGAAAAGTTTAATTATTGTAATAAAATTTGAAAAATGAATTTAAAAATTATTAAGAAGATTTTAAAACAACACTTCTTTTTAATTTCTTACAACATTCTCTTCCATATTTTTAATTCTATGTGTGCTCTGTCAGGACCAGATATCCGAATAATTAATTATTTAACCCTTTATGCCCCGACGCTACTTTAACGTACCATTAAAATAACTTGATGTAAAATATGCATCGATTAGTAGTAGGACATTTTAGAATGACTTATAAGTACTTTACGTGACCTTATTCCAAAAGCATTATTGGTTGAAGAAAACAAAACTATTTTTAAAAGGATGATTTTTTTTTTCCATCTCTTCAGCTTTCTTGACGTTGAAAGTTTGAGGGTGAAAAGTTTCAGTTCGGAATTATTCCTATATTTCTATTGTAAGAACATTACACTTGTCCATTTCCTAATTCTATAAAATACTTAAAAAAATATTTAAAATAAAAGATTTGAATGAAGTTATAAATATTGCACAAAATTCCTATAAATACAAATTTAATTAATTGACTTTAAATGGCAAAATCCTTCTAAAATTTATTAAACGATTGTGTAAATCTTCTAATGTAGTTTCAAAACTTCACAAAAAATGTTTTAGAAGATGAAATTTTCATGAATTCATAATTTGGGACATAAAGGGTTGAAAAAATAAATGAAATGTCATGACATGTTGTAAAAATAATGTACAAATGACTATTTGCTTAATATTTTTATTTAAAAAAAATAGTACAAGCAAATACTCATCAACAGTCAATTTATATTAAGGAAGACCCTGTTTTTAATTTTATGAACCATGAGGATTGTCCATTTAAAAATCGAGTTCATTGAAAAACATGTCCAGTTTTAGCATTTTAATCACACTGATATATATATATAAGAAAAGAAAAAAAAACTTATAAAGATTGCAACTCTGGAAGGGAAATTTCATTTAATGTCAAATAGATGCAGTAAATTAAACGGGAAAATTGATATTTTCGTCCTTTTGTAAGTTAAAAAATTTAACGTCCCCCCCCCTCCTCTTCCTACTTAATCTGCTAAACGTAATCGTTAAAAAATATATTATATCATACCTCCTTCATAAAATCATTTAATAATAAATTAAAAAAGTCATTGTAAAATATTCAAATCGAATTCCCCAAACTGGAAATTTTGACATAAGCTTGCAAAAAAAAAAAAAAAAAAAAAAAAAACTAGAGAACAGGAATTCTGTTTTTTCGGAATTTAGTGTCGCCTCCGGCATTCCCATTAGTTCATTTTCTTGTGATGGGCTGGTGGCTTCTATTATTATGAAGCAGCCATTATAAATGAAGTGTTAGGTGAAGATGAAAGAGCAGCCGTAAAAAGTTAGAACTCTGATTTTTTGGTCAGAATGCGGGGGGAAATGGCCATATTTTTTTTTACGTCTGCTCTTTCATCTTCACCTAACACTTCATTTATAATGGCTGTTTCCTAATAATAGAAGCCACCAGTCCATCAGAAGAATATAAGTCGGTTAAGCGGGACTTTACTACAGTACAAAAAATATTTCAATTTTAAGACTTAAAGCACACGTTTTATTTTACGTAAAATGACGTCATTCGGATCCGCTTAAGAATTCCACATTTACGATCTACTCTTAAACATCTATAGTAAAGCATGCATAGCACATCACTATCGCGAAATAATGCACAAATGCAGCAAAAAGATGCCGTCATTCAAGAAAATCGAAAAAAAAACGGCTATCTAATGATTCATAGATACAATTAAATATAGTATATAATAGCTCCATTGTTTTAACAGAAATCATTCGTTTATATTTTTTTCAAAATAGCACGTATTTTAATTACATTTTCTTTCGGTTGTTAAGAGAAAATGGCAACAAAAATATATAATTACTATTTTTAAACTATTTTTCCTTTACTTCCTACAGAAATGGGATACTTCCGTTGCCAGTATTAAGCAAATGGCTCCAAAAACTACAAAAAAATTAATATTTCAAAAATAAATGGAGATACAGTTTTCAAACAAAATGCATTTAAAAGAACTTTTTTTTTCCCAATACGACAGTACCGGAGGCTAAAAAAAAAAAAAAAAAAAAAAAAAAAGTAGGATACGATGAGGTTTGTGCTAATCTTAACAAAATGTTAAACCTTTACGACAATTGGCCTTATTTAAAAAAAGAATAGGTAATCACACAGAAAGTTAAATCATTAATATATAAAACTTAATAAAAAATGAATACTCTAAAAATTAATTTTCCGAGGTAAAAAAGGAAAAAAAAAAACAGTATTTCGTGGACACAGATTTTTGAATATAGTTATATATAATATTAATTGCCAAATAACTATATTATATATAAATATAATGCAGAATTGACAAATCTACTTATTTTTTTTTTAAACATGTTAATATAAATATATATGTATAATAAAATATTATAATATTAAGATATGAAGCTATAATTATAAAAATAATTTTTACAGATTTATAATATACTAGCAAACCCCGCGGCTTTGCTCGCGTAATATTTGAAATATGCCAAGTGATATTTATATGTCTAATTTTTATTAAAAGGTGCTAACTAAATTTTTATTTTATTAAAAGGTAATATTTTATTTTATTAAAAGTTTTTTTTTATTATTAAAGGGCACTTATTACTTTTAGGAATACTTCAAAAATTACTTTTTAAAACACAGTTTGATTAAACATCATTATTACACTGCATTAGGCATAAATGAGACTTAAATTAATAAAACGAAATAAAACTAAATAAATGATAATTTAGAACATATTTCGAAACTTTCATGCTCAGTTAATACGCTCATTTCAGTATTCATTTGAAGTTTTGTATTTTTTAGAAACCATCTTCTTACATCTTAAAATTAACTGTCATGTCAAATTCCAAGTCCTACCACCTCTCTCAACATAAAGGGATATGTTCAAATAGGAACTGTCACCATTAATTTGCCAACATTAATTTTGAAATCGGTTTTCCTAATATTCCACAGAAACGTAATTTAGAAAGCTTTTAAAGGCCTTTTTTAGAACGTTTGTTGTTCCTGTGAACCCCAGGTGGTAGAATCATCGGCATAAAATATAGCCTGTGTCGGATCAGAGACTCTTACCATTGATTCGCAACTATTACTTTTATAATCGGTTTATATTTCCTGAAATTGCATAGAAATCGTAATTTAGGACTTTTTTAGAATGCTTTTCGCACCTCACCTTCGCTTCACCCCTTTTTAATTCAAATTTATTTTCGACAGTCCTTCGAGGGCATTTATATTTTATAAGTAACTACCATTCCATATTTAAAGTTTCTAGCCTCTTCAGTATCACAGAAATCGCAATTTAGGAAGTTTTTAGCTCCTGCAACTCTCTCGTGGTAGTGGCACAGACATAAAATATAGACTATATTTGAGCAGGTTCTATCACCAACAATTTGCCATCATTATTTTTTAAATCGGTCTAGTATTTGATAAGATTGCATAAAAATTGTAATTTATAACGCTTTTCGCTCACTTCATCTTTCTAAATTTAGAATTTTCTTTCGACTGCTCTTAGAAAGCAGTTGCATCTTGTAAGTAAATACCATGCCATACTTCAAAGTGTTAGACCCCTCAGTTGTGCAAAAAAAATGCAAATTAGAACATGTTTTGCTTTTGCAACCCTCAGATGGTAGTGACAACAACATAAAATATAACCTATGTTATAGCAGGGACTGTCACCATTGATTTGCAACCATTACTTTTGAAATAGCTTTGGTATTTCTGAGATTGAGTAGAAATCGCAATTTAGAACGTTTTTAGAACGCTTTTCGCGCATTTTCACCTATTTTTAAATTTCTAATTTTTTCGAAACTGTTCTTAAAGATAATTTATATCTAATAAATATGTAGCTTGCCTAATTTTAAATTGCTAGCCTTTACCGATCACAAAAATCGAAATTTAGAATACTTTTTTGCTCCTGCAGCGTCTAGGTGATAGTGATACCGACATAAAATAGCGTCGATGTTAGAGCAGAGTCTGTCAGCATCAATTTCCTACCATTACTTTTGAAATCAGTTTGAGTCTTCCTGAGATATTGCTGACAAATCGGCATTTAGAACGTTTTTAGAACACTTTTCGCGCATTTTGCTCCTGCATCTCCTCTGGGTTAGTGGAAACCGATATAAAATATAGCCTATCTTGGAGGAAGATCTGTCAGTATCATTTTTACACCATTAAATTTGAAATCGGTTCAGTACTTCCTGAGATTGCATACAAATCGCAGTTTAGAACGTTTTTTACAACGCTTTTTGCGCATTTTGACCCCTTTTTAAATTTCGATTTTTTTAGGAAATGTCCTTAGAGATCATTGATATCTTATAACTAACTACCACTCCAAATTTCGCGATTCTAGGCCCTTCCGTAATGCAAAAAAACGCAGTTTAGAACGTTTTTCTCCTGCACCCCCTTTGGGGTAGTGGCACCGACATAAAAAATAGCCTATGTTGGAGCAAGGGTTGTTACCATGATTTTGACGTCTTTATTTTTTAAATCGGTTTGGTATTTCATGAGATTGTGTGGAAACCATCATGTAGAACGTTTTTTAGAACGCTTTTCGCGCATTTTTACCCCTTTTAAATTTCGAATTGTTTAAGAATTGTTCTTAGAAATCCTTTATATTTAATAAGTAGCTAATATTTCTAATTTCATATTTCTAGGTCCTTCAGTAACACATAAATCGCATTTTTAGAACGGTTTTTGCTCCTGCACCCCCTTAGGGGTAGTTGCATCGACATAAAATATAGCCTATCTTTGAGCAAGCGTTGTCACCATCATTTTAACACCAATATTTTTTAAATCGGTTTGGTATTTCCTGCAATTATATAGAAACTACCATTTAGAACGTTTTTTAGAACGCTTTTGTGCATTTTCACCTCTTTTAAATGTCGAATTGTTTAAGAACTGTTCTTAGAAATCCTTTATATCTAATAAGTAGCTAATATTTCAAATTTCATATTTCTAGGCCCTTCAGTAACACATAAATCGCATTTTTAGAACGTTTTTTGCTCCTGCACCCCCTTTGGGGTAGTGGCACCGACATAAAATGTAGTCTATCTTGGAGCAAGCGTCGTCACCATCTTTTTGACACCAATATTTTTTAAATCGGTTTGGTATTTCCTGAGATTATGTAGAAACTACCATTTAGAACGTTTTTTTGAACGCTTTTTGTGCATTTTCACCCCTTTTTAATTTCGAATTGTTTAAGAACTGTTCTTAGACATAATTTATATCTTATAAGTAACTAATATTCCAAATTTCATGTTTCTAGGCCATCCAGTAACACAAAAATTGCATTTTTAGAACGTTTTTTGCTCCTGCACCCCCTTTTGGCCAGTGGCACTGATAAAAGATATAGCCTATGTTCTAAGTTGGACTAACACCATCATTTTGATACCATTACTTTTGGAATCGGTTCGGTAGTTCTAGAGCTTACCTCCTACAAATAAACAATTTTTACCTCTTTATAATAGGAGTATAGAAAAGGTTTTTATATAAATAACAGACATTCTTCCTTTTTATTTATTTCCTTTTAAAATTATGTTATTTGTTTTTGAAAAAAATCATTTTTTTCTGAGAACCAAATTATAAAATTCAACATTCGACATTTTTTATTTATAATTTTAATGTTCCGATAATCCGATAATAAATGCAAGCGAAAAGGGAAAGTACACAAGGTTGAGGGAAGAACGCAGACTGTTTTCTCCCTTTCTCCCCTGTTGAAGCGGGAGCCGAATTTTTTGTAAGTGCTACTATTAGAAGTCGTTCTCTCCCCAGACGCTCGTCTAATAGTACCACTTAGAAAAAATTCGGCTCCCGTTTTAACAGGGAAGAAAGGGAGAAAACAGTCTGCGTTCTTCCCTCAACCTTGTGTAACTTTCCCTTTTCGCTTGCATTTGTTATCCGGTTTTCTGAACATTAAAATTATAAATAAAAAATGTCGAATGTTGAATTTTTAATTTGATTCTCAGAAAAAAATGATTTTTTTCAAAAATAAATAACATAATTGTAAAAGGAAATAAATAAAAAAGAAGAATATCTGTTATTCATATAAAAACCTTTTATATATAAATCTGTAAAAATCATTTTTATAATTATAGCTTCATATTTTAATATTTTATTATACATATATATATTAACATATTTAAAAAAAAAATAAGTAGATTTGACATTTCTGCATTATATTTATATATAATATAGTTATTTGGCAATTAATATTGTATATATATATATTGTATATATATATATAGTTATAACTATATTCAAAAATCTGTGTCCACGAAATACTGTTTTTTTTTCTTTTTCACCTCGGAAAATTCATTTTTACAGTATTCCTTTTTTATTAAGTTTTATATATTAATGATTTACCTTTCTGCGTGCTTACCTATTCTTTTTTTAAATAAGGCCAATTGTCGTAAATGTTTAACATTTTGTTAAGATTAGCATAAACCTCATCGTATCCTACTTTTTTTTTTTCTTCTTTTTTTTTCTTTTTTTGCAAGCTTGTGTCAATATTTTCAGTTTGGGGAATTCGATTTGAGTATTTTACAATGACTATTTTAATTTATTATTAAATGATTTTATGAAGCAGGTATGAGATAATATATTTTTAACGATTACGTTTAGCAGATTAAGTAGGAAGAAGGAGGGGGGGGGGGAGGTTAAATTTTAAAACTTACATAAGGGACGAAAACATCAATTTGCCCGTTTAATTTACTGCATCTATTTGACATTAAATGAAATTTCCCTTCCAGAGTTCCAATCTTTATAAGTTCTTTTTTCTTTTCTTTTATACATATATATATCAGTGTGATTAAAATGCTAAAACTTCGACATGTTTTTCATTGAACTCGATTTTTAAATGGACAATCCTGATGGTTCATAAAATTAAAGATAGGATTTTCCTTAATATAAATTCACTGTTGATGAGTATTTGCTTAGTATTTTTTTAAAATAAAAATATTAAGAAAATAGTCATTTGTACATTATTTTTTACAGCATGTCATGACATTTCATTTATTTTTTCAACCCTTTATGTCCCAAATTATGAACTCATGAAAATGTCATCTTCTAAAGCATTTTTTGTGAATTTTTGAAACTACATTAGAAGATTTACACAATCATTCAATAAATTTTAGAAGGATTTTGCCATTTAAAGTCAATTAATTAAATTTGTATTTATAGGAATTTTGTGCAATATTTATAACTTCATTCAAATCTTTTATTTTAAATATTTTTTTAAGTATTTTATAGAATTAGGAAATGGACAAGTGTAATGCTCTTACAATAGAAATTTAGAAATAATTCCGAACTGAAACATTTCACCCTCAAACTTTCAACGTCAAGAAAGCTGAAGTGATGCAAATGAAAAAAAAAATCATTCTTTTAAAAATTGTTTTGTTTTGTTCAACTCATAATACTTTTGGAATAAGATAACGTACAGTATCTATAACTCATTCTAAAATGTACTACTACTAATCGATGCATATTTTAAATCAAGTTATTTTAATGGTACGTTAAAGTAGCGTCGGGGCATAAAGGGTTAAATAATAATTATTCGAATATCTAGATATTCGAGCTGTAAGCACCAGCTGGTGCTTACAGCTATACACAGCACACATAGAATTAAAAATATGAAAGAGAATGTTGTAAGAAATGAAAAAGAAGTGTTGTTTTAAAATCATCTTAATAATTTTTAAATTAACTTTTCAAATCTTATTACAATAATTAAATTTTTCCTTTATTAAATCATTTTCCTTCATAAAACCATTTAATAATATGTCAGTAAGATATTATAAAATATCTTTTAAAAAAAGTATAAAAGTTACAAAAATCCTTTAACTGTAAAATTTTACATAAGCTAACCCCCCCCCCCCCCTCCTCACACACACACTCACATACAAAAGAAAAATAGTAGGGTATGATGGGTATTTTCGAATAAATATATTATCTATAAAAATACTGCAGAATTGACAAAACTACTTTTTTTTTTTTGCTACAAAAATATGTTAAAATATAATAATAATAAAATAGGAAGCTATAAAAATACTTTTTTCAGATTTATCAAACCAAAGATTTTCAGATAAATAACAACCATTATTATAATTCTTTCTTTTTTTTTTCTTTTTTTTTTAAGTTATTTTAATTTGAAAACATTTTATTTTTTGCAAATCCGATGTTTTTGTTTGTTTGTTCAAATTATAAGATTCAGCATTCTTCGCTGTTTATAATTTTAACAATCTCCATAATCGAATAACAAATGCAAGCGAAAAGGGAAAGCTACATAAGGCTGAGGGAAGAACGCAGTAGTTTTTCCCTTTTCTCCATAGCTGAAAGCGAGGCTGAAAGGGAAGGAGAATTTTTCTAAGTTCTACTGTTAGCAGTCGTTCTGGTTCTCTGCCCAGACGCATGGAGGAATGAGATAGATGGAGGTGCAGTAAGATGGTTGGGGGTGACGCCAAAAAGTAACCCTAAAATCCGCTACAGAAAGCCCAAACAAAACCACGTGATTTGACACGCCTATCAGTTCAAACCGGTTTAAACCTGTATTTCTTTGCTTTCATTTTTTACCGTCGGAAATTGTTATTCAAGATATGATTAAAATTTCGATAAAAGATGACTTATGCGCTGTTATAGGATGTAGTACTAGATCAGAATGTATCAAAGATACTAATATATCACTTCACAGAATTATTTGATTATTTTATCATATGTATTTTAAATATAAATATCAAAAACGTCTTTTAAGATTTTACTTGAAAGGGTAACATTCTTCCGTTATTGACCGAAAATCGTTTGCACTTGAAAATCTAGACTTTCGATTAATAATTGTAATTTAAGTTTTCATACATAATTTTAAAAGCATGCTTTCATCATTATATTTTATCTGTTTACATGCAATTATTAATATGCTGTTAAAAACAAATAAAGACGTTTATGTAAATTAGTAGCGATTGATACAGTCAAAAATGAAGGCCTATATGAAGCGCAATCACAAATTTTCATTCCATCAAAAAAACTCCATTAATCAGTTTGAATTACTTTAGTTTTTAAACATATTATTATTTGCAAAAAAATAAGTTCCCTGACAGCAAAATTTTAGCTGTAAGAATGAAATTATTATCAATAAATGCTTGGCTCGCATTTGAGTAATTGGACTTGACCTTTCGATACAAAGTTTTATTTTTCACAAAATTGTTATGCATTTCTCAAGGATAACTTTTTCTTTTCAGAAAACTGATACCATAAGAAAAACAAAACTTCCATCTATACCATTCCCAAAACTTTCTTCTATCTCATATATGTTAATACTTCAAAATTCGCTATCACACTGCCAAAATTAAATGGCAATCTATACCCATCATGAGGATTCTAAAGATATAAAATTCCGTGCATTAGTTCTTGAGATATGGTTATCGCTGAAATCGTGTAAATCCAGCAAACTGCAGCCTAGCAGCACCACCTATTTGGTGCTTTACACCAAAACCACCAAACAACAACATATGTCAACGTCAAACTGAATCTGAAGTTTGGGGAGAATCCGTGCATTAGTTTTTGAGATAGAGCTATTGTGAAAATCAGGAAAATTCTAGCTTAGCAGCGCCACCTATTGGGCGATTAGCACCAAAATCTATTAGCAACAACTTGTGTTAACATCTAACTAACTCTGAAGTTAGATGGACATTCGTGCATTAGTTCTTGATAGAACTATTGCGGAAATCGTGAAAAATGCAGCACAGCATCGCCACCTGATGGGCTATTTACACCAACACGCAATCAGAACCAAGTCATACCAAGGGCTAACTAAATCTGAAGTTTGATGAAAATCCATGCATCAGTTCTTGAAATAGAGCTATGCGGAAATCGTGTAAAACCTACAAAATGCAGCATGGCAGCTCCACCTGTTGGGCGATTTACACCAAAACGTAATAAGCACCAACTCATATTAAGGACCAACTGAACCTGAAGTTTGATGAAAATCCGCGTATTAGTTCTTGAGATACAGCTATTGCTGAAATCGCGAAAAATGAAGCATAGCATTGCCACCTGTTGGGCGATTTACACCAAAAACTAATCAGCACAAATTTATATTAGGGACTACATGTATATAAATTTTTATTAAATTCCGTGCATTAGTTCTTGTGATAGAGTGCCCACAAAATTTGTGTCACATACTGACAAGTACTTTAGATACATTACTGTATCCGAATCTTTTGTGTGTCCTTGTAAATGAACGATAAATACTATGCACATCATATTTCACAGCAAGTACATTGTAGTAAATCTGAGTAATTTATCACTTATGTCTATTCCATTATATTTCAGTAACATAATATCGCTGTAAACAGTCCCCCCACCCCTATATCATTATGTAACGGAATTCTTTTGTGTGGCCCTGTAAATGAATAATAAATGCTTTGCAAACCCCATATTCTGCAAAATGCATGTTTTACTGCACTTTATAAATGAACACCAATTTCTTTATGTTTTAAATTGTCTAGCATCATTAAAATGCACTTGAAACGATTTTTCCCATTGACCGTAATGTAACAGAATACTTGTTACCGCCCATGCAAATGAACTATAAGTGCCACACATTTTTTTTTCAATAGCGATCACGCTTTAGAGAATGCATTGAAGGGAGATGATAAAAATATCTCGGTGACTCAAATAATCAGAAGGTTTTGTAGAAAAATAAACTTTATTAACATAACAACACATAGTCAAATATTCGCCATCGTCACTGACAGAATAATCTGCCGCTCTCTGCAGAGTTCGAGTGTTACTGCGTCACGTGACTTCAAAAGCTCTCCGCAGAAAACGCGTGGGAGGAAATGCGCCTCATTGCTATTGGCTAAAAATTATAATTGCTCCTCGCGTGCGAGAGAGAGGGAAATAGCAGACGGCTACAGAGTATGCCCCCAGTGACGAAGTCGCGATTACAAAAAGGTAGCAATTAATAAGATACATAAGAAAGGTCTTGAGTAAAATTAAAGTACATATGATACAAAAAAAAAGAAAATATATTATGCATTACATGAAAAACAATACTTTTGAGAAGGAAATAATATGCACACTATAAACATCAAATGTTTTAAACAATATAATCAGTAACGAGATGTTTCGGAAAACGAACTTTACGACCAGATTTGGTGGTAGGGTGTTCAACAGGAGTAGTTGGAAAATTTATGGGCTCATTTTGTTTTTGAGGTTGGGAAGGTGAAATAGAATCTGCTAATTGATACGCAGGTTTAATGCGATCAACAGATACAGTACAGCGCTTCCCGTTTAATTCCAAGTCAAACGTTTTCTCAGACCTGTCAATCACTCGATGAGGTCCTGTATAAGGGAGTGATAAGGGAGGATTGACTTTATCTGATCTAAGAAACACGTGTGAACAGTTTTTTAATGAGGGATTGACATAAATTTTAGGATTGCCGTGCATTGCAGTGGCAATGGGATTTAACTTTCTCATTTTTTCAGTTAACTCAGTGACGTATGTAAGAGTAGGTGGTTGATTTATAGTTTCAGTGTTTATGAGATCAGAGGGTAGTCTGATATTTGTGCCATAAACAAGTTGAGCACAGGTCGCTTGGATATCATTTTTAAGAGCAGTGCGTAAACCAAGTAATACAATGGGGAGGATTTCAGTCCATTGAATCTGATTGTGAGCTTTAAGAGAACTCTTAAGATGGCGATGGAGTCTTTCAATAAAACCGTTAGACTGTGGATGGTATGCTGTAGTTCTGATGCGTTTACATCCTAATCTATCTGTAAGCTCTTTGAAAAGAGTGGACTCAAAATTTCTACCCTGATCAGTAGTGATGGTAACAGGGGTTCCAAATCTGGAGATCCAACTGTGTATCAATGTACGAGCAGTTGTTTCTGCAGTCATATCAGATGTGGGTATAACTTCGGGCCATCTCGTGAACCTATCAATGATGGTCATGCAATACTGATTGCCATCGGATGATGGTAAGGGTCCGATAAAATCAATATGAATATGGGCAAAACGAGCATCAGGTTCAGAGAATGTACCAATTGGTGATTTGGTGTGTTGAAAGATTTTAGCTTTTTGACATTTCGTACAGCTGCGAACCATAGATTTTATGTCCTTACGCATGCGAGGCCATACAAATCGTTTGGAAATTAAATCTAATGAAGCTGAGATACCAGGATGCGAGAAATAATGCAAGGTTGAAAAAACTGATTGTCGCATACTTTTAGGAACAAATGGTCGAGGATGTTTTTGCGACATATCGCAATATAAATGTACATCTTCGAGTGGAAAATAATGTTTTTCTAATTTTAATGAAGTGGTGTCAAATTCGAAAAGTTGTTTTAGCTCTTCATCATTTGTCTGAGCAGTGGCAAACTCTTTAAAATCTAACACATTAGGAGAAATTGAATCTATCTCAATTCGAGATAATGCACCGGCCACAATGTTGTCAGAGCCTTTAGTATATCTAATATCAGTAGAAAACTGTGAAATATAGTCTAAATGTCTCAATTGACGTGGGCTACATTTATCAGGGTTTTGTTGAAATGCGAATGTAAGGGGTTTTGGTCTGTATAAATAATGAAATTCCGACCTTCTAGCATGTGTCTGAATTTTTTTATAGAACAATAAATAGCAAATAATTCACGATCATAAGCAGACCAATTTCTTTGAGATTTATTTAATTTACAGGAATAAAATGCTATTGGTTCCCATTGGTTTTCGGAGAGTTGCATTAAAGATCCACCAATTGCGACATTGCTGGCATCGACCCATAAGCTTAGCTGGGCGCCAGGAATTGGATGTCGTAATAATGTAGCTCGAGCTATAGCTTCTTTTGAAGCAGTGAAGGAAAGAATGGCTTCATCGTTCCATTGTAATTGCTCAGTTTTTTAGCATTGGAACTGGGATGTTTTTTCTTATTTTTGTGTCCTTCTAAGAATTTAACGAGTGGAGCTAAAATATCGGCAGCTTTGGGAATGCACCGTCGATAAAAATTGAAAAGACCTAAGTAGCGTCTTAGTTGAGTTAAGGTAGAGGGCTGGGGGAAATCTAGGATGCATTTTACACGATCAGGTAAGGGTTCAATTCCTTCAGCTGAAAGTTTGAATCCTAGAAAATCGATAGTGGATTGGCCAAATTTACATTTATCAACATTAATACACAGACCATACTCTTTAATTCTAGAAAACAACAACTCAATGTGTTCTAAATGTTCAGTTTCATTATTTGATGCAATTAGAAAATCATCAAGGAATGCGTAAACAAATCCTAAGTCACGAATTACGTCATCAATAAATCGTTGAAAAGTTGAGGAAGCGTTACAAAGGCCGAATTGCATACGAGTGCTTTCGAAAAGTCCGAATGGAGTGCAAATCGCAGTTTTATGTACATCATCAGGATTTATGGGAATTTGATGGTAGGCTTTTACAAGATCAATGTGACTGAAGATTTGTTTACCATGTAATTCAGCAGTGAAATCTGCGATACAAGGGATAGGATATTTTTCTTTAACAGTTTGTGCATTTAGAGCACGATAATCACCAACAGGTCTCCAATCGACAGATCCTTTCTTCGGCACCAGGTGCAAAGGCGAAGAGTAATTACTTTTAGAAGGTCTCACATGACCGAGTTGTAGCATGTGCTGAAATTCAGCTTTGGCAATTTTTAACCGATCTGGAGCTAGCCGTCTAGGCTTAGCAGCGACTGGAGGCCTTTTAGTGTTTATATAATGCACAGTATTATGCTTAACCGGTTGGTTGGGATCCGGTAATTTCGTGATTTCAGGAAATTTAAATAATAATTTACCATATATATCATTTACAACATTGGGTTTCACAGAAAATATATTACAAGTACTTAATATAGCAGGAGCTTTTAAATTAGTAGTGGAATCAATAAGACGACGATTCCGTAAATCAAGTTTTAAATTAAAATTATGCTAAAAATCAGCTCCTAAAATAGCACATGAAACATCACAAATATAAAAAGAATATGTAAAATTTCGGCGTAGACCTAAGTTGATATTAATACATTTACGACCATACACATTAATTTTTGTGCCATTAGCAGCACGAAAGGTTTGGAGAACAGGCTTAGTTTTGTCATTTTTATTCGCGGCCACAAGTGAGGCATCAGATCCAGAATCGACTAGAAAACACATACCTGTATTTCTGTCTCTAACGAAAAGGCGACGAGAAGGTGCTGGGGAGAAGTCCGTCGCCGCTACTCTTCCCTCTTCTGGTTTTCCGAATAAGAACAAGGCGCTAGGCACTTTTTTGCTTTTTCTTGATATTTTTGGTGATACCAACACAATGTTACACCCCTATGGCGGGACTGAGAGCGATTACGCTGATGGTTATCACTTCTAGATACACTTCTTGAACGACGAAGATGAGCGACCTCTTGGCGTAATGCTTGGATTTCTTTTACGAGCATATAAATGGCTGGTGGTGTCTGAGATTCAGTTGTTGGTGTTTGAATCGAAACAGAACTAATGTTGGAAGGCGTTAATTCAATTATTCTATCAGCAATATCCGCCGCTTTATCTGGAGTAATTTTTTCAATGGAAGCTAGAATCGTTTGCACAATGGTTGGCATTTGTTGAGTAAACAGTTCTAGAAGAAGATCGTTACTGATATTATGGCTTTCAGCCCGTCTTTTCATTAATCGAAATAATTCAGTTGGTTTTCTGTCACCCAGGCTTTCTCCAGCTAGCAGTTTCCGTATTTCTAAAGTACGACTTTCTCCACAACGTTCGATAACTTTTGCCTTCAAAATCTGATAAGGATCAGTAGGATCAGGACTCATAATTATATCTCGAACCATAGTAGCAGTAGCAGGCGGTAGATGCGCTACAACATAATTATATTTTGTTTTCGACTCAGTAATAGCTTTAGGAGTAGCTAATTCGAATGTGCTTTCCAGCATATGAAACCATAATGTAGGGTCCACAGGGACATAGGGTGGAATGACTACGGCAGATGTTTCAGCAGTTGCCATTTTGCTAGTTAAACAAAACGTTCCATGAAACAGTTGAATAGTTCGACGTTCTATGAAATAGTTGAAGGTTCAAAAATCCGCGGTCACCATTTTAGAGAATGCATTGAAGGGAAATGATAAAAATATCTCGGTGACTCAAATAATCAGAAGGTTTTGTAGAAAAATAAACTTTATTAACATAACAACACATAGTCAAATATTCGCCATCGTCACTGACAGAATAATCTGCCGCTCTCTGCAGAGTTCGAATGTTACTGCGACACGTGACTTCAAAAGCTCTCCGCAGAAAACGCGGGGGAAGGAAATGCGCCTCATTGCTATTGGCTAAAAATTATAATTGCTCCTCGCGTGCGAGAGAGAGAGAAATAGCAGACGGCTACAATGCTATAGTAAACATCAATAACATATCAAAAATACAGGGTGATCCCAGTATACTTACAACAGTTAGAACTCGGCCAGACAGCCATATAAACCGGAGACAAACATTTTTCATCTATGTTGGAAAGGGTTAAAGAAAGAAAACTTTCAATAATACAATTTTTAATTCTTATCAAATGTTTTCAATATTTTATTTAATCTTATTTTGACATTTTATTATTGTTAATTTTCCAATTCCAATTATTTTAAAAGCAAACATTTATTTTAATAAATAACAACACAACAAAGACCCTTTAAAAAATGTACCATTTTTTTCCTAAAATATACTTCAGCTATAATTCACCTCTTTGAATTCGTCTTATTAATACAAAATCCCTCCCACGTGCTTGTGTTGTTTGGGCTTTCTTGGACGTTTAAATTTGAGCGATAAATGGTTTCATATTGCAAACCTTTTTAACGACATACTGCTACTCCATCTATCTCTTTCCTCCATGGTTCTCTGCCCAGACGCATGGAGGAATGAGATAGATGGAGGTGCAGTAAGATGGTTGGGGGTGACGCTAAAAAAGTAACCGTAAAATCCGCTACAGAAAGCCCAAACAAAACCACGTGATTTGACACGCCTATCAGTCCAAACCGGTTTAAACCTGTATTTCTTTGCTTTCATTTTTTACCGTCGGAAATTGTTATTCAAGATATGATTAAAATTTCGATAAAAGATAACTTATGCGCTGTTGGGTCATTTTCAATAAATGCATACAATTCAGAAAAACATTTAAAAAATATACTTTTAAATTTCACATTAAAAATGAAATAATTTATAAAGTATAAGTTAGATGTGTCTGTAAATATATCTAATTAAGCACTTTAGCTTTTGGTATAATTTTTATAAACTATTTTTCTCCAGTTACCAGTAACATGGTAACAGGCTTGACTGGTAACAGACTTGACATTAACAGCAAAGTATCTTCCAAAACCTACATGCTAATTATTAACACTAAGAAACAAAACAAAATCTTTAATATACTAACTAGATAATAATATTCAAGCAAAAGAAAGTACTAAACTTATATTTTTAACATAAAAAATTAGGTAACAGACTTGACATTAAATAAAAAAACTCACCTTTATAAAAAATTCTTTACTCCACTACACTGTTGTTTTTCAACTGCAAAAGAAAATGGCTACAAGTAAATATTTAAATAGTATAAGTGTTTTTATTGCAAATGTGCTGCCATCTCTTGGTGAAATTGTCAACCTTTATTTCATGAAATTGTAGCTTGGTAACAGATTTGACAAAATATGAGGGACAAAATGTTTTGTAGATTTTCTTTAAAATATTTTTTTATTTTTTTTATTATTTTTTTTTTTTGCTGGAATAATGTCAGAAATTTAAAATAATGACGATTTATCTCATTAAATGTCCCAATTACTTTTCTTTTAAAGTGAAAAAATATTACAGAATTATAAAATACAGAAGCGGGACAGCTATTTTTTTCTTCTACTAGATGCAAAAATCTGCATCTTTAGAGAAAAAATTTGAAAGTGATTATTTTTATGTTTTAGAAATATGTTGTGTAGTGTGATTAAATAAATATAATATTTATAGTCAGTTTTAAATAATATATTATGAGTACATTTTTTTTTACTGTGGGACAGCATATGTATGCATATTTTGAAAACGACCCTGTTATAGGATGTAGTACTAGATCAGAATGTATCAAAGATACTAATATATCACTTCACAGAATTATTTGATTATTTTATCATACGTATTTTAAATATAAATATCAGAAGCGTCTTTTAAGATTTTACTTGAAAGGGTAAAATTCTTTCGTTATTGTCCGAAAGTCGTTTGCACTTGAAAATCTAGATTTTAGATTAATATTTGTAATTTACGTTTAGATACATAATTTTAAAAGAATGCTCTCATCATTATATTTTATCTGTTTACATGCAATTATTAATATGCTGTTAAAAACAAATAAAGACGTTTATCTAAATTAGTAGCGATTGATACATTCAAAAATGGTGGCCTATTTGAAGCGCAATCACAAAATTTCATTCCATCAAAGAAACTCCATTAATCAGTTTGAATTACTTGAGTTTTGAAACATATTATTATTTGCAAAAAAATAAGTTCCCTGACAGGAAAATTTTAGCTGTAAGAATGAAATTATTATCAATAAATGCTTGACTCGCATTTCAGTAATTAGACTTGACCTTTCGATAAAAAGTTTTATTTTTCACAAAATTGTTATGCATTTCTCAAGGATAACTTTTTCTTTTCAGAAAATTGATACCAAAAGAAAAACAAAACTTCCATCTATACCATTCCCAAAACTTAATTCTATCTCATACATGTTAATACTTCAAAATTCGTTATCACACTGCCAAAATTAAATGGCAATCTATACCCATCATGAGGATTCTAAAGATATGAAATTCCGTGCATTAGTTCTTGAGATATGGCGATCGCTGAAATCGTGTAAATCCAGCAAACTGCAGCCTAGCAGCACCACCTATTTGGTCCTTTACACCAAAACCTATGATGCACCAAAACCACCAAACAACAACATATGTCAACGTCAAACTGAATCTGAAGTTTGGGAAGGATCCGTGCATTAGTTTTTGAGATAGAGCTATTGCAAAACTCATGAAAATTCTAGCATAGCAGCGCCACCTATTGGGCGATTAACACCAAAATTTACCAGCAACAACTTGTGTTAACATCTAACTAACTCTGAAGTTAGATAAAAATTCGTGCATTAGATCTTGATAGAACTATTACGAAAATCGTGAAAAATTCAGCACAGCAACGCCACCTGATGGGCGATTTTAACCAACACGCAATCAGCACCAAGTCATATCAAGGACTAACTGAATCTGAAGTTTGATGAAAATCCGTGCATCAGTTCTTGAAATAGAGCTAAGCGGAAATCGTGTAAAACCTACAAAATTCAGCATGTCAGCGCCACCTGTTGGGCGATTTACACCAAAACGTAATAAGCACCAACTCATATTAAGGACTAATTGAACCTGAAGTTTGATGAAAATCCGTGTATTAGTTCTTGAGATACAGCTATTTCTGAAATCGCGAAAAATGCAGCATAGCAGCGCCACCTGTTGGGCGATTTACACCAAAACCTAATCAGCACAAATTTATATTAGGCACTACATGAATATAAATTTTTATTAAATTCCGTGCATTAGTTGTTGTGATAGAGCGCCCGCAAAATTTGTGTCACATACTGACAAGTAATTTAGATACAGTACTGTATCCGAATCTTTTGTGTGTCCTTGTAAATGAACGATAAATACTATGCCCATCATGTTTCACAGCAAGTACATTGTAGTAAATCTGAGTAATTTATGTCTATTCCATTATATTTCAGTAACATAATATCGCTGTAAACAGTCCCCCCACCCCTATATCATTATGTAACGGAATTCTTTTGTGTGGCCCTGTAAATGAATAATAAATGCTTTGCAAACCCCATATTCTGCAAAATGCATGTTTTACTGCACTTTATAAATGAACACCAATTTCTTTATGTTTTAAATTGTCTAGCATCATTAAAATGCACTTGAAACGATTTTTCCCATTGACCGTAATGTAACAGAATACTTGTTACCGCCCATGCAAATGAACTATAAGTGCCACACATTTTTTTTTCAATAGCGATCACGCTTTAGAGAATGCATTGAAGGGAGATGATAAAAATATCTCGGTGACTCAAATAATCAGAAGGTTTTGTAGAAAAATAAACTTTATTAACATAACAACACATAGTCAAATATTCGCCATCGTCACTGACAGAATAATCTGCCGCTCTCTGCAGAGTTCGAGTGTTACTGCGTCACGTGACTTCAAAAGCTCTCCGCAGAAAACGCGTGGGAGGAAATGCGCCTCATTGCTATTGGCTAAAAATTATAATTGCTCCTCGCGTGCGAGAGAGAGGGAAATAGCAGACGGCTACAGAGTATGCCCCCAGTGACGAAGTCGCGATTACAAAAAGGTAGCAATTAATAAGATACATAAGAAAGGTCTTGAGTAAAATTAAAGTACATATGATACAAAAAAAAAGAAAATATATTATGCATTACATGAAAAACAATACTTTTGAGAAGGAAATAATATGCACACTATAAACATCAAATGTTTTAAACAATATAATCAGTAACGAGATGTTTCGGAAAACGAACTTTACGACCAGATTTGGTGGTAGGGTGTTCAACAGGAGTAGTTGGAAAATTTATGGGCTCATTTTGTTTTTGAGGTTGGGAAGGTGAAATAGAATCTGCTAATTGATACGCAGGTTTAATGCGATCAACAGATACAGTACAGCGCTTCCCGTTTAATTCCAAGTCAAACGTTTTCTCAGACCTGTCAATCACTCGATGAGGTCCTGTATAAGGGAGTGATAAGGGAGGATTGACTTTATCTGATCTAAGAAACACGTGTGAACAGTTTTTTAATGAGGGATTGACATAAATTTTAGGATTGCCGTGCATTGCAGTGGCAATGGGATTTAACTTTCTCATTTTTTCAGTTAACTCAGTGACGTATGTAAGAGTAGGTGGTTGATTTATAGTTTCAGTGTTTATGAGATCAGAGGGTAGTCTGATATTTGTGCCATAAACAAGTTGAGCACAGGTCGCTTGGATATCATTTTTAAGAGCAGTGCGTAAACCAAGTAATACAATGGGGAGGATTTCAGTCCATTGAATCTGATTGTGAGCTTTAAGAGAACTCTTAAGATGGCGATGGAGTCTTTCAATAAAACCGTTAGACTGTGGATGGTATGCTGTAGTTCTGATGCGTTTACATCCTAATCTATCTGTAAGCTCTTTGAAAAGAGTGGACTCAAAATTTCTACCCTGATCAGTAGTGATGGTAACAGGGGTTCCAAATCTGGAGATCCAACTGTGTATCAATGTACGAGCAGTTGTTTCTGCAGTCATATCAGATGTGGGTATAACTTCGGGCCATCTCGTGAACCTATCAATGATGGTCATGCAATACTGATTGCCATCGGATGATGGTAAGGGTCCGATAAAATCAATATGAATATGGGCAAAACGAGCATCAGGTTCAGAGAATGTACCAATTGGTGATTTGGTGTGTTGAAAGATTTTAGCTTTTTGACATTTCGTACAGCTGCGAACCATAGATTTTATGTCCTTACGCATGCGAGGCCATACAAATCGTTTGGAAATTAAATCTAATGAAGCTGAGATACCAGGATGCGAGAAATAATGCAAGGTTGAAAAAACTGATTGTCGCATACTTTTAGGAACAAATGGTCGAGGATGTTTTTGCGACATATCGCAATATAAATGTACATCTTCGAGTGGAAAATAATGTTTTTCTAATTTTAATGAAGTGGTGTCAAATTCGAAAAGTTGTTTTAGCTCTTCATCATTTGTCTGAGCAGTGGCAAACTCTTTAAAATCTAACACATTAGGAGAAATTGAATCTATCTCAATTCGAGATAATGCACCGGCCACAATGTTGTCAGAGCCTTTAGTATATCTAATATCAGTAGAAAACTGTGAAATATAGTCTAAATGTCTCAATTGACGTGGGCTACATTTATCAGGGTTTTGTTGAAATGCGAATGTAAGGGGTTTTGGTCTGTATAAATAATGAAATTCCGACCTTCTAGCATGTGTCTGAATTTTTTTATAGAACAATAAATAGCAAATAATTCACGATCATAAGCAGACCAATTTCTTTGAGATTTATTTAATTTACAGGAATAAAATGCTATTGGTTCCCATTGGTTTTCGGAGAGTTGCATTAAAGATCCACCAATTGCGACATTGCTGGCATCGACCCATAAGCTTAGCTGGGCGCCAGGAATTGGATGTCGTAATAATGTAGCTCGAGCTATAGCTTCTTTTGAAGCAGTGAAGGAAAGAATGGCTTCATCGTTCCATTGTAATTGCTCAGTTTTTTAGCATTGGAACTGGGATGTTTTTTCTTATTTTTGTGTCCTTCTAAGAATTTAACGAGTGGAGCTAAAATATCGGCAGCTTTGGGAATGCACCGTCGATAAAAATTGAAAAGACCTAAGTAGCGTCTTAGTTGAGTTAAGGTAGAGGGCTGGGGGAAATCTAGGATGCATTTTACACGATCAGGTAAGGGTTCAATTCCTTCAGCTGAAAGTTTGAATCCTAGAAAATCGATAGTGGATTGGCCAAATTTACATTTATCAACATTAATACACAGACCATACTCTTTAATTCTAGAAAACAACAACTCAAGGTGTTCTAAATGTTCAGTTTCATTATTTGATGCAATTAGAAAATCATCAAGGAATGCGTAAACAAATCCTAAGTCACGAATTACGTCATCAATAAATCGTTGAAAAGTTGAGGAAGCGTTACAAAGGCCGAATTGCATACGAGTGCTTTCGAAAAGTCCGAATGGAGTGCAAATCGCAGTTTTATGTACATCATCAGGATTTATGGGAATTTGATGGTAGGCTTTTACAAGATCAATGTGACTGAAGATTTGTTTACCATGTAATTCAGCAGTGAAATCTGCGATACAAGGGATAGGATATTTTTCTTTAACAGTTTGTGCATTTAGAGCACGATAATCACCAACAGGTCTCCAATCGACAGATCCTTTCTTCGGCACCAGGTGCAAAGGCGAAGAGTAATTACTTTTAGAAGGTCTCACATGACCGAGTTGTAGCATGTGCTGAAATTCAGCTTTGGCAATTTTTAACCGATCTGGAGCTAGCCGTCTAGGCTTAGCAGCGACTGGAGGCCTTTTAGTGTTTATATAATGCACAGTATTATGCTTAACCGGTTGGTTGGGATCCGGTAATTTCGTGATTTCAGGAAATTTAAATAATAATTTACCATATATATCATTTACAACATTGGGTTTCACAGAAAATATATTACAAGTACTTAATATAGCAGGAGCTTTTAAATTAGTAGTGGAATCAATAAGACGACGATTCCGTAAATCAAGTTTTAAATTAAAATTATGCTAAAAATCAGCTCCTAAAATAGCACATGAAACATCACAAATATAAAAAGAATATGTAAAATTTCGGCGTAGACCTAAGTTGATATTAATACATTTACGACCATACACATTAATTTTTGTGCCATTAGCAGCACGAAAGGTTTGGAGAACAGGCTTAGTTTTGTCATTTTTATTCGCGGCCACAAGTGAGGCATCAGATCCAGAATCGACTAGAAAACACATACCTGTATTTCTGTCTCTAACGAAAAGGCGACGAGAAGGTGCTGGGGAGAAGTCCGTCGCCGCTACTCTTCCCTCTTCTGGTTTTCCGAATAAGAACAAGGCGCTAGGCACTTTTTTGCTTTTTCTTGATATTTTTGGTGATACCAACACAATGTTACACCCCTATGGCGGGACTGAGAGCGATTACGCTGATGGTTATCACTTCTAGATACACTTCTTGAACGACGAAGATGAGCGACCTCTTGGCGTAATGCTTGGATTTCTTTTACGAGCATATAAATGGCTGGTGGTGTCTGAGATTCAGTTGTTGGTGTTTGAATCGAAACAGAACTAATGTTGGAAGGCGTTAATTCAATTATTCTATCAGCAATATCCGCCGCTTTATCTGGAGTAATTTTTTCAATGGAAGCTAGAATCGTTTGCACAATGGTTGGCATTTGTTGAGTAAACAGTTCTAGAAGAAGATCGTTACTGATATTATGGCTTTCAGCCCGTCTTTTCATTAATCGAAATAATTCAGTTGGTTTTCTGTCACCCAGGCTTTCTCCAGCTAGCAGTTTCCGTATTTCTAAAGTACGACTTTCTCCACAACGTTCGATAACTTTTGCCTTCAAAATCTGATAAGGATCAGTAGGATCAGGACTCATAATTATATCTCGAACCATAGTAGCAGTAGCAGGCGGTAGATGCGCTACAACATAATTATATTTTGTTTTCGACTCAGTAATAGCTTTAGGAGTAGCTAATTCGAATGTGCTTTCCAGCATATGAAACCATAATGTAGGGTCCACAGGGACATAGGGTGGAATGACTACGGCAGATGTTTCAGCAGTTGCCATTTTGCTAGTTAAACAAAACGTTCCATGAAACAGTTGAATAGTTCGACGTTCTATGAAATAGTTGAAGGTTCAAAAATCCGCGGTCACCATTTTAGAGAATGCATTGAAGGGAGATGATAAAAATATCTCGGTGACTCAAATAATCAGAAGGTTTTGTAGAAAAATAAACTTTATTAACATAACAACACATAGTCAAATATTCGCCATCGTCACTGACAGAATAATCTGCCGCTCTCTGCAGAGTTCGAATGTTACTGCGACACGTGACTTCAAAAGCTCTCCGCAGAAAACGCGGGGGAAGGAAATGCGCCTCATTGCTATTGGCTAAAAATTATAATTGCTCCTCGCGTGCGAGAGAGAGAGAAATAGCAGACGGCTACAATGCTATAGTAAACATCAATAACATATCAAAAATACAGGGTGATCCCAGTATACTTACAACAGTTAGAACTCGGCCAGACAGCCATATAAACCGGAGACAAACATTTTTCATCTATGTTGGAAAGGGTTAAAGAAAGAAAACTTTCAATAATACAATTTTTAATTCTTATCAAATGTTTTCAATATTTTATTTAATCTTATTTTGACATTTTATTATTGTTAATTTTCCAATTCCAATTATTTTAAAAGCAAACATTTATTTTAATAAATAACAACACAACAAAGACCCTTTAAAAAATGTACCATTTTTTTCCTAAAATATACTTCAGCTATAATTCACCTCTTTGAATTCGTCTTATTAATACAAAATCCCTCCCACGTGCTTGTGTTGTTTGGGCTTTCTTGGACGTTTAAATTTGAGCGATAAATGGTTTCATATTGCAAACCTTTTTAACGGCATACTGCAACTCCATCTATCTCTTTCCTCCATGGTTCTCTGCCCAGACGCATGGAGGAATGAGATAGATGGAGGTGCAGTAAGATGGTTGGGGGTGACGCTAAAAAAGTAACCGTAAAATCCGCTACAGAAAGCCCAAACAAAACCACGTGATTTGACACGCCTATCAGTCCAAACCGGTTTAAACCTGTATTTCTTTGCTTTCATTTTTTACCGTCGGAAATTGTTATTCAAGATATGATTAAAATTTCGATAAAAGATAACTTATGCGCTGTTGGGTCATTTTCAATAAATGCATACAATTCAGAAAAACATTTAAAAAATATACTTTTAAATTTCACATTAAAAATGAAATAATTTATAAAGTATAAGTTAGATGTGTCTGTAAATATATCTAATTAAGCACTTTAGCTTTTGGTATAATTTTTATAAACTATTTTTCTCCAGTTACCAGTAACATGGTAACAGGCTTGACTGGTAACAGACTTGACATTAACAGCAAAGTATCTTCCAAAACCTACATGCTAATTATTAACACTAAGAAACAAAACAAAATCTTTAATATACTAACTAGATAATAATATTCAAGCAAAAGAAAGTACTAAACTTATATTTTTAACATAAAAAATTAGGTAACAGACTTGACATTAAATAAAAAAACTCACCTTTATAAAAAATTCTTTACTCCACTACACTGTTGTTTTTCAACTGCAAAAGAAAATGGCTACAAGTAAATATTTAAATAGTATAAGTGTTTTTATTGCAAATGTGCTGCCATCTCTTGGTGAAATTGTCAACCTTTATTTCATGAAATTGTAGCTTGGTAACAGATTTGACAAAATATGAGGGACAAAATGTTTTGTAGATTTTCTTTAAAATATTTTTTTTTTTTTTTTTTTTTTTTTTTTTTTTTTTTTTTTTTTTTTTTGCTGGAATAATGTCAGAAATTTAAAATAATGACGATTTATCTCATTAAATGTCCCAATTACTTTTCTTTTAAAGTGAAAAATGAAGTGAAAAAATATTACAGAATTATAAAATACAGAAGCGGGACAGCTATTTTTTTCTTCTACTAGATGCAAAAATCTGCATCTTTAGAGAAAAAATTTGAAAGTGATTATTTTTATGTTTTAGAAATATGTTGTGTAGTGTGATTAAATAAATATAATATTTATAGTCAGTTTTAAATAATATATTATGAGTACATTTTTTTTTACTGTGGGACAGCATATGTATGCATATTTTGAAAACGACCCTGTTATAGGATGTAGTACTAGATCAGAATGTATCAAAGATACTAATATATCACTTCACAGAATTATTTGATTATTTTATCATACGTATTTTAAATATAAATATCAGAAGCGTCTTTTAAGATTTTACTTGAAAGGGTAAAATTCTTTCGTTATTGTCCGAAAGTCGTTTGCACTTGAAAATCTAGATTTTAGATTAATATTTGTAATTTACGTTTAGATACATAATTTTAAAAGAATGCTCTCATCATTATATTTTATCTGTTTACATGCAATTATTAATATGCTGTTAAAAACAAATAAAGACGTTTATCTAAATTAGTAGCGATTGATACATTCAAAAATGGTGGCCTATTTGAAGCGCAATCACAAAATTTCATTCCATCAAAGAAACTCCATTAATCAGTTTGAATTACTTGAGTTTTGAAACATATTATTATTTGCAAAAAAATAAGTTCCCTGACAGGAAAATTTTAGCTGTAAGAATGAAATTATTATCAATAAATGCTTGACTCGCATTTCAGTAATTAGACTTGACCTTTCGATAAAAAGTTTTATTTTTCACAAAATTGTTATGCATTTCTCAAGGATAACTTTTTCTTTTCAGAAAATTGATACCAAAAGAAAAACAAAACTTCCATCTATACCATTCCCAAAACTTAATTCTATCTCATACATGTTAATACTTCAAAATTCGTTATCACACTGCCAAAATTAAATGGCAATCTATACCCATCATGAGGATTCTAAAGATATGAAATTCCGTGCATTAGTTCTTGAGATATGGCGATCGCTGAAATCGTGTAAATCCAGCAAACTGCAGCCTAGCAGCACCACCTATTTGGTCCTTTACACCAAAACCTATGATGCACCAAAACCACCAAACAACAACATATGTCAACGTCAAACTGAATCTGAAGTTTGGGAAGGATCCGTGCATTAGTTTTTGAGATAGAGCTATTGCAAAACTCATGAAAATTCTAGCATAGCAGCGCCACCTATTGGGCGATTAACACCAAAATTTACCAGCAACAACTTGTGTTAACATCTAACTAACTCTGAAGTTAGATAAAAATTCGTGCATTAGATCTTGATAGAACTATTACGAAAATCGTGAAAAATTCAGCACAGCAACGCCACCTGATGGGCGATTTTAACCAACACGCAATCAGCACCAAGTCATATCAAGGACTAACTGAATCTGAAGTTTGATGAAAATCCGTGCATCAGTTCTTGAAATAGAGCTAAGCGGAAATCGTGTAAAACCTACAAAATTCAGCATGTCAGCGCCACCTGTTGGGCGATTTACACCAAAACGTAATAAGCACCAACTCATATTAAGGACTAATTGAACCTGAAGTTTGATGAAAATCCGTGTATTAGTTCTTGAGATACAGCTATTTCTGAAATCGCGAAAAATGCAGCATAGCAGCGCCACCTGTTGGGCGATTTACACCAAAACCTAATCAGCACAAATTTATATTAGGCACTACATGAATATAAATTTTTATTAAATTCCGTGCATTAGTTGTTGTGATAGAGCGCCCGCAAAATTTGTGTCACATACTGACAAGTAATTTAGATACAGTACTGTATCCGAATCTTTTGTGTGTCCTTGTAAATGAACGATAAATACTATGCCCATCATGTTTCACAGCAAGTACATTGTAGTAAATCTGAGTAATTTATGTCTATTCCATTATATTTCAGTAACATAATATCGCTGTAAACAGCCCCCTTTCCCCCCTATATCATTATGTAACGGAATTCTTTTGTGTGGCCCTGTAAATGAATAATAAATGCTTTGCAAACCCCATATTCTACAAAATGCATGTTTTACTGCACTTTATAAATGAATATCAATTTCTTTATGTTTTAAATTTTCTAGCATCATTAAAATACACTTGAAACGATTCTTTCCATTGACCGTAATGTAACAGAATACTTGTTACCGCCCATGCAAATGAACTATAAGTGCCACACATTTTTTTTTCAATAGCGATCACGCTATAGTAAACGTCAATAACATATAAAAAATGCAGGGTGATCCCAGTATACCTACAAGAGTTAGAGCTCGGCCAGACAGCCATATAAACCGGAGACAAACATGTTTCATCTATGTTGGAAAGGGTTAAAGAAAGAAAACTTTCAATAATACAATTTTTAGTTCTTATCAAATGTTTTCAATATTTTATTTAATCTTATTTTGACATTTTATTATTGTTAATTTTCCAATTCCAATTATTTTAAAAGCAAACATTTATTTTAATAAATAACAACACAACGAAGACCCTTTAAAAAATCTTATTAATACAAAATCCCTCCTACGTGCTTGTGTTGTTTGGTCTTTCTTGGACGTTTAAATTTGAGCGATAAATGGTTTCATATAGACCAATTCGTTAGGTGGCAACGAGTCACGTGAAGTCCATATTTTTCCATGTTTTTGACGTCATCACCGCTAATGGAGCGGGAGATTTGGTGATTTTCTTGGCGATTTTCTGGCAACCTCGTATACATTTGTTGACATACTAAAATTGTAAACAAAAAGCTATTATTATTTATTAACCAGAATAATAGCTTATAAAAAACATTATATAAGATAATATATTTAAGAATATTAATAAAATTAGTGTTACAAGTTATCACCTAAATATTTATTGAATATACGGTGGATAAAAAGGTTCCATTAGCAGCTATAATCATATAATAAAAAAATGATTTTTCACTCAAGATTATTTATTATGAAGTAAATGAAAATTTGTAGTTACAAAAAATATAACGATCGATTGACATATTGCGAACGGAAACTTCCATATTTATTAAATATCTCAATCGTAACGCCTATTGTATATATGTATTTTATATATATATATATCTATATATATAACCGTATTTTAATATACTAGGCTGTAATGTCAAACCAGGATGCATTTTTTTTTAAATTATTATTAATAAAAGCATGAAAGGATTATTTTAGAAATTATCACAACTTATTCGTAAATTTTGCTTCCTTTGCAATTTCTTCGTTTCTACAAAAATTGTTTTTCTCATTATTATATTTAAATTTCTTGCTATTTCTTTATTTTTCATTAGAATTTATCAAATTACAAAACTAATTAAATACAAATGTAAAATCAATGATATAATTCAAGAAATTGAGCATACATTAATATTCATTAACAATATTCACAAGTCATAAAATGTCAGCCTTTTAGCTTTCCCTTTATAGCACTTATCACTGCTCTAAAATTAAGCATTCTTTTAATATTAATAAACATGAACAAATTGAATGTGTGCTGTAGATATGTTTCTTAAAATAAATCTGATGGCACATTTGAAACTCTGAAAAATGTTTTGAAACTTTTTACAGATTATGTTTGTTGTGTTTTCACAGATTTATTTTACTTTAAAGTTCATTATTAATTGTTAAGTTAATAGAAAACTAATGTACTAAAATTTGTTAAGACAAAATCGCTAGGGACGAAGGGAAATTTTCATTTTAGATAAATTCCACTCAGCAAATATAATTATATGGTATTTCTTTCACCAGAACAATGAAATTTTTGTATGTAATGAAAGGACTGTCTTTACCAAAATCCTGCACTAATGAAAGATTATCACAAACCCCAACGAAAATAATACCATAACATTATACATGCTTAAATTAATATCTAAAGCACAACTTTTTAAAAATCCCTAGCACTTCCGTCTGATGTACAGGCAAAGTTCTTTAATCTGCGGAACCAAGGGTTGTGCAGATTATGGAGTATTATGGATTATATGTCATTTTCTTTTTTCTGGACACTGTTTTAATTCAATATTCAGTATAACATGAAAATAAAAATGTTAAATATAATAATTAATTTAATATGCTATCTCAAAAAATGTATTTTTCAAACTCTTTTGTTAAAAAATTGATTATATTTACTTTTATATTTAAATTTTTAGATATTTCTTTTAAAAAATCATTTTTGGACCAAGAATTTGTAAATTTGTTTACATTCATTAAGCAATGTGAATTATGGAAAATTGCAGATTATAGATCCTTTACTGTATTTTATTACTATAATAATAGTTCTTTGAGAAAAACTGTATTTTTTGTTAGTCAGGCACAGTTGATAAATTGACAAATAGTGTTCTTGTCACAATCATTTGTTTGTACTGCATTCATTTCATTTGAAATATAAATATTACACTTATTTTATTCAAAAATAAATGGTCAAGTGCGAGTACTACTCATGCTCAGAGGATTCCGTACAATAAATCTATGAATTATTAACTCTATTGTTAAAAAAATCATTACAGTAAAAGCTCAACTAACCGGCATGCTCGGGAAACACCGATTGCCGGATACTTGAAAAGTCCGGATAGTTGAGCACTACAAAATCTGTCATGAAAGAAGGGGGGGGGGGGCATCGACGTAAAAATGAAACAGCAAAATGATTTTTAGGCTATTTTCCTGCCATTAGGAAGTCGATCAAATAACTCTTATTATTATTATTATTAAATTTGCAGTTGATAAAGTTATTCTTTCCGAATAAAAAATAAAAGTAAACAAATTTCTATATTTATTTATTAATCTTTTATAAAGTTGTATTATTTATAATTTGACATCGCCCCTTTCCGGAAAAAGCACATGGAAGCTTGGAAAATTAACTTTGGTATGATTCACTTGTGTTACCTCAACTAACCTCACAGTAATAATGAATCTTTTCTGCATAGCTAAAAGCGTTATCAGATGCAAACTGATAATGCCCGACTTCTCCGATCACGATAAAAACAAACTACACTCATTAGCTTTTTTTGTTTTTCTTGTTGGAGTGGCTCAGATAGTGAATTCTTTTGGGGGGGGATTTCTAAATCTCTGAAAACTCATTGTACGTTAATAAAAATTAGGTAAACGGCCTAATTTATTATTATTTGAATTCGGTGAAAATTTGAACACAATCGGACAATTAGCAACGGAGAAAGCAATTTTTTTTATATAATAAGTAAGGGGGAAAAAGAGTACCGTTTCATTCTTTCTTTTTATCTAGAATAATATTATTATTATTTCTGTTTAGGTTGATGAAAAATATTTTTCCTTGCTAATTCAACAACGCAAAACTTTGATGCAATCTCCCGGCTGAGGAGAAAAAGTTTGAACTGATAAAAATCCAGCTGCAGTGTTTTCCTTTCATCCGTTGCTTTGCTTGATTCTGCAGAGGAAGCAAATGACATCAACTTTTCTTTATGCGATTTAATATCGTAAATCGTTGAGGATCCAATATTGAATATACGCATCAATTGTTGTTTATTTCCCCTCTTTCTAAACGACTAATAATGTCTAGCTTCTGAGTTATGGTTAAAACAACTCATTTCCTTTTATTAGGATTTGACTGATCTGCCATTTTTTAATTTGACAAAAAATATGACAGAACACGATTAATAAAGGTTGAGAGTATTTCCTAGGCTAGCTGATTAAGCACAAGCGAATGGCAGTAAAAATGTGCCAAAACGAAAAAAAAAAAAAAAAAAAGCATCAGCGTGATTTAAGTCAAATTCTAATTGGTCAAACTGAATGTGTAGACCCAAATGGGCGGGACAGATGGAAAGTTCTACAGACAGATGGAATTTTCTAGTAACTCCAGGGAAGGGGGGGGGGGCTACTGTGCATCTGGGGGGAAAATACGATATCTGAAATGACTATATCCCCATCCCAATTCTTAGAAAACAGTTTTCCTTCATGCTCCTGGCTTCCTCACTTAGCAGTTCAGTTTTCGGAAAAGACGTAGCTTTCTACCGTTTATCACGCCTCCCCATCTAGTTTCGCCAAGAGCAGAAAAGAAAGATCAAGCCTCTCTTCTCTTGTCTTCATTTTCCACCCCCTCCTTCTCTCTTTCGGAAGGAAAAACAGCCGGCGCGGCGGACTATCGCGTACTATGACGCAACATGAAGTTATTCTGCGCTAACGAGCTATAGACAGTTCTTTATGCTATATTTTTATTTTATAATGTTCACTGTTATGAACATACACACAGATCTGTTTTACGCCGAATTAATCGCTGAGATAATTTGAGAATGCTAACAGTAAATTTCCTAAAATAGTAGTAAAAATTTTTCAACTGTTTATGGGGGAAAAAAAATAAACGATTTCTCAAAATTTTTCCGGTTAGTTGAGCTTTCCGGTTACTTGAATGCCGGATAACAGAGCTTTTACTGTACTAAAAGAAAAATAAGGCTTTGTAAAAAACTATACAACGTAGGGTTTGGTATAGCTGTATATATACTAGAAAAGTATGAATGGGTATACTGTAAAAGTTCAATTTCGAAAGGAGATTGCAAAGTAGGAACGCTGCCTTGGTCCGTGCCGCGTTTTTTCAGATAGGTTTTTAATTAACTTTTAAAGGCACGGGAAGCGTATTGAGAGATCTACTCAATGCAAACTACTGGTGAATCCCATAGTATTTATGTGGTTAAATCTAATTAAATTAGTCTGTTTTTAACAATTTAACGTTTATTTCTTTTATACTGCTACTGGAGATTGTATTACACAAATGTATCATTAAAAGTTGTTATCTAGACTTTAAGCCGATGGTACATAGAGCACGCCATGACTGTCATTATGTGTCCAAAGTGTCTCTTTAAGGGTTAATATCTTGACTAATTACCGATGATATTTTAAAAAAATTATTATCAACAATGCTTTTATATTTCTGCTACGATAGGTACCTTAAGTTCTCCTCAACAACTTTGCTGAATGCCTGCAAGTTGAAATTTGTGTGTAACGGTAAAATACGCTTTTCTCAAAAACTATGTGACCTAGGTTAATCGCTATAATTTTCCTGCAAGGTTTATATTACCGTGTACCACCTCAAATTTTTTTCATAATTTTAGTTTTAGTAGATTCAGAAATAAATGGGGGGGGGGAACATATTTTTACACTACATTTGCGACTATATATCTGAAAATATAATACATAAAATTAAAAGAAATGTATTTTTGGGTTCAGCTTTACGGAAGCTTACACACGATATACAAAGAAAAGATTTTTTTTTTCAAGTAACTTTGTTAGCCCCTCTACATTTTTTAATAAAAATATTTGTAAATGTTTAATAATCTGAAAATATCTGGGTCAACAATAGTCTTTATTACTTGACCCCTATTTGAACTTTCCATGTTCTATAGTTTACGAGTAAAATGTCTGTGACAGATGGACAGACAGACACACGAGTGATCTTATAATGGTTCCATTTCTACTTTTTAAGTACGGAACCCTAAAAACAGAAAAATAATACTATAAATCAAGACATTTTATTTCAATATCAAAGTGGCTTAGAGTCAACACTATATATACAAATGCTGCTACCTCACAAAACTAGTTATGTCAAAATTTCAACCACCCTAAAATTTCAAACTGCTATGTCTGAGATATTTTTTAAGATAAAGATGAAAAAAATTGACAGAATCCTTGTATCAGGGATTCAGGGTATACTTAAAAGAAAAGACTTTTAAAATTTCTAATTTTTTGAGCTCTTTTGTTTTTTTAAATTTTATTGAAATGGACATCATTTTGAAACAAGATGATGAATGAAGCTGGCTAATGAACTCAGCTGAGACCTTGATATGTCATGTACACATACTGTTTTGGATGAGTCTGTACACTTATGCTGCATTTACACTATATGGCCTGTCAGGTCCAAGGATCGAAAAAATTGCGTTTACACTACGGCATCACATAAGAACTTGGCTTGCTCCTGCGTATATTTGCAGGTTGGAGGGTGGGGAACAGTCATGTTTGATTGTTTACATTCATATTCTTATCGAAATGAATGTACCAGTTTTGTTTGCACGGTAATTTCTTTTGCATTGACATTAATTACACGTAAATTAATACAAATAAAGCGTTTTTCAAGCATGATTGTTCACAAGGAAAACAAGAAAATGCAATTGCCGTCCCCTGAATTTTCAAAATTTTATTAGCTAAATTTTCTTTTTCTCTGACTGTGAAAAAAAAACAATACTTAAAATAGTGAAACACTGAGAAAAACCAAACTACTTTTTAATTGACTGAGGAGGGATAT
Source organism: Maratus speciosus (assembly GCA_963932465.1). Classification (NCBI taxonomy): domain Eukaryota; kingdom Metazoa; phylum Arthropoda; class Arachnida; order Araneae; family Salticidae; genus Maratus; species Maratus speciosus. The sequence goes on along the minus strand of OZ010793.1, from coordinate 151,305,918 downwards.
GATCCCTCCTTTCCACAAAATAAAATTTGCTTTTTCTTTTTGTGTGCAAAAATTACCTTAAACGGGTGTCCAGGAGGGCAGAGACGATTTTTCTTTTTGATTTAAGTGTTCAACAATTACTTTAAACTTTCCTTTTTACTTTTGTATGTTTGCAGCGATATAAAGATATGATTTTGCATTTAAATAACTTTATATCAATTAACATCTAAAAGAGATAGTTACTATTTAAAAGGTATGAATATTTTGATGTAAAGAAAAAAAAATAAATAACAAAAAAATATATTGTTTGGATAAATAAATAACAATTTCAAAAAACAATACCCCTTTTCCCCAGAGATATCTTATGACAACCAAGTGTCAGACTTCTCCCCCACCCTAAAATGATTATGCACAGCCCTTATTTCAAGTTTCATGAAAATCAGCCAAAAAATGTAGATTTGTATAAACACTGCAGCAGCAAAAAAGGGTTGCATTTCAAAATTAAAATTTCTCCCAGAGTATTTAAAAAACTGATAAGATGTATTAAAAATACCTTTACGATAAAAATATGTAAAAACCAATGTAAAGAAAAGCACAAGTAGCACAAAACGTTTATCATTTGTTTCAAGGCTTTATAAAAGGAATCTTTATTTCAACACAAATTTAATGAAAGAAAAAGTTAAGAGCAATATATGGCTAATGTGAGGAGTAATTATCAGTGTGTTATTAATGTGGGTACTACTTGATTATCCCGTCGACCAATTCCATCAAATTATACAAATTTACATAATTTTATTTTAAATAATGAAAGAAAAAATAAATTAGTAAAACATTAATAAAAAACAAAAAAAAAGAAGAATTAAAAATCACTTATGACATAACAAACACGTGTATCATGTTTAATGTCCAGTGAATGTGATATTTACGATCATCCATTATTGGCATTTAATCTTATAGTTTGATGACAGTTTTTTGGTGGACGGGATAATCAAGTGGTACCTTAATGTGCATGGGGTTGTACATGTATAATGTTAGCAATATTTAGGTAATTTTAGCCCCTTCCCCTCACTTGTATCATATGTTATCATTCCTCTACCACCGCCCCCCCCCCTCCCTCCATAATGATATCATTATCAATGTTTAAAAATCCTTTTTATTTTTATATGTTACTGCTATTGTTCTTTCCCACTCTTTTTTTTTCTCTTTGAAGATTAGCAGCTTTTCTATGAAACCTTTAAACACATAAATGCTAAACTTATTTTGTTTGTTTCTGCTTTTCATGACATTGGTTTTTATTTGTCAGATATTGCATCACGCAAGGGGTAACAATTCTCCAAAACCCCTTCCAAATAAGTATATTGGCTGCACCACTGGTATAAGGAATATATACACACAAATAATAATTATGAAAAATTAGGCATAGATTATGAAATTCTCACCAACAAATCTAATAAGAACTTTATTTTTTTCATACAATGAAATGAAATATATTAATGAGCCATTTAAAAAAACATAACTGAATAAGTAAAAATCCATTTTCAGCCCTTGTTGGTCTCATAACACTTTTTGATGAATTATATTTGTTGAATTTTGCATTTAAATAGCACACAGCAGACCTCATTAACATTAAATAATTACATGGCGATCCCAGTATATTTACGAGAGTTAGAAAAGTGGGGAAATAGACAAACCAAAACTATTCAACTTACTGAATAAACACTTTTCAACCATGTTGAAAGTGTTAAAAATGAGGGTATTTTCTCATTGTTTTATATCTTAGCCATTTTGTTATTAAAAATAAATAGATAATTAAAAACATTTCTTACATGATAAACAAAGCAAGTAAATATTTGAAATACCATTTATAATAAAATCATATAGTCAAATGAAAACAACAAATTTTTAATAAATTTCTTTTATTTGACAGTACAAGTTACAGAAACAAAATTTCTTTATATTATAAATATTATTACATAACAAAATTTATTATTGAATATAATGATTACTACATATAATAAATAAAATAACATTGACACAATGCTTTGCAGAAAACTATTGATCTGCAGAAACAGATATTTATATTTTAATTTGAAAGAAAGATAAAGCATTTGTAAAAATAGACGGCACTTTTTTGTTATACGGACACCATTGTCGCCAAATGTAATAGTTGACGCAAAATGAAAATCACATAAATTGAAACATTTGAAAAATAAAAGAAAAAAACCTTGTCAATAGTAAAGTGAGCTTTTTTAAAAATATAACATTTGAAAATTACAAACTTTTAAGAACTATTTTATTAAATCACAAATATATGCTTAAAATAAGTGAACAAATAACTGTTATACAATAAAGTAATAAAATAAAACTCATATTAAACTACTGGTATAAAATTAAAAATATCTTTTAGCATTGCAGTAAACAATTCATTGATCAAAGACCAGGATAGAAATAATTGGCGCATTAGCATACATTTTGGCATGGTGTCCATATAACGGAAAAGTACCAAATAGACTGTATAACTAGCGAAATTGTGAACTATTAAGACAGGTTTTTTTTTTTTTTTAAATAAAGAAGTGGGATAATCAATAATTTTCAGTTCGTATAATAACTAAGAAGTAATAAATAGTACATCAAAATTAAAAAGCATGTTTCTTGACATACTTAACAAAAAAAAAAAAGAGGAATGAAAGAAAATTTCAGTTGATTAATTGAAATAAACAATAATTGGTAAATAGTATTTAGTGAGTTAAAATGAAGTAAGTCTCATTCAAACTGCTAAGAATATCAGCAGATTTGAAGACATCAGAAATGGAAGTAATTTACACTCCTGTTCTATTAAAAAGAAAACCTTTGTGGTTTACACATCAAAATTTCTAAAAACATTTCAATAATACATTTAAAATACTGTATTTACTACTCATAAATAAGAAAAACCTACTGTGTGGGCAGAATATAGGTAAGACAAAATAGCTTTTGGACTATTGCCGCTAAATATTTATATACAGTATGGAACCATTTATCCGGTAAACCAGTTATCCGGAATGATATTTCTGATAGACTGATTTCAGAATCTTTGCAGAAAAAGGTGTCATACACTGCCAGTTTGACATAGGCTTTGCTTGAAACAATTGTATAATTTGATGACAACATCTAGTATTTGAAAAGCAAACATATTTAGTTGTATTTTAGATGTATTAATTTTTATGCAGAGGAAACAGAAGAATTTTTGTTCCTATTGGTATTCCCATAAATGACCTTCTTTTAAACTCTGGTTAACTTTTGATCTTTCTTGCATTGATTTTTAATCCAAGTAATCTAATAATTTTAAATCAGAAATAATACCACAACCACACATATTCCACAAAACTTATCAAATGGATGCTGCTTTAATGTACAACCAGTTAACCGGAAAAACCAGTTATCCGGAATACATCTGACCCCAAGCATTCCAGATAAATGGTTCTGTACTTAATTAGAAACATCTAAACAGAGCTTAAAATTATTCAGTATCTGTATTTAGGGTGGAGTGGGAGAATAAATAACTTTTAACTTCAAACTAATTATAAATTCCACAGAGTTATATGTTATATACAATCATCCTACAGTGGTATCCCAGAGATGTAAAACGGCCAAGAAGATGACCTCAAGTAAGATGGAGTGATGAAATCAGAAAAGTAGCCGGTGTAAATTGGATGACTAAAGCACTAGACAGGAAAGAAGAAACATTGGAAAAATCTGGGGGAGACCTACATCCAGCAGTGGATCGAAAACGGTTGATGATGATGATGATATCTCATTGTGTCACATATGCCAAGAGATAACAAAAAAATATGATATATCTGAAAGTGTACCTGAAGATATCTGAAAATGTAATATAACCTGAAGATATCTGAAAGTGTAATATAACCTGAAGACATTTTTTTTAAAAAATAAGAAGAAAGATACAAGTAAATGTCTTACATTTGTCCCTAGAACATTGTTTAAATGCATGTTGCAACTTTTTAAAGGATAATTAAGAACACAGACTCTCATTTATTGTAATCAGAAAATTATTATAAAGTACAAATAAACAGTAAAAATTACAAATAAGTACAAATAAAAAGTAAAAATTATTTAAAAGTATTAACTGGTACAACTTACTTTTTTTCAGGCAGTGGGGAGATCATGAATAAAAAGAGGGCTACATCTGAATAAACAATGTAATGCAAATAAGAAAAATCATAAGTGAGGCTAGTTTTCATGTTGAAATGGCTATGAGTCGCCCTACAATAAGAGTTTATGATAGTAGTAACGTGAGAACACAAACTAAATGTTAAACCAATGGCAGTGTTCTTTTCAAAATTCTTATCTGCATTTCGATACTTTGAATTTTTTTTTTCTTTTTTTTTTAGGCCTAGGTTACTTGTGGCTAATGTCTAATCAAATATCTTTACTTTTTTTTTTATATGCAGTTTTTTTTCTCTGAGGGCACTTTTAATTTTGGAACAGGATCTGAAACTGAAATTTTCCTCTAAAAAACTGTACCTGAAATAAAGAGTAAAAAGATACCAAATTAGACATTGACCTCAAATATCCCATGCAAAACAAAAATCATTTAAAAATATTCAAATGTAAACAAGAAATTTATAAAGAAAGTTGCCATTGGTTTAATATTAGTTTGCGAGCATCGTTGCATAACTAACATCATTCACATTGCATCCATTTAATCTGTTATATATATAAAATCCAAACGGAAATTTCGTTCTGAACGCCTAGATTTCAAGTTCTACTGCATGGAATTTTACGGAACTTATACCGTTAGATAGGTATCGTATCAGGGAAGGTTTTAAGCTGTAACACATCATTCTACCTATATTAGTTATAGAATTATGACGGAAAGTTATGTTATTTTGGCGATAAGGTTTACCATTTTATTTCTTGCCGAAATTTATCGTTGATAAAAAAATTGAAACAGCTATTACACCTCGAAACATAAAAGAAAAAACTGTTGTTACTAATTTTAATTTTTTTAAAAAAAAAAGAAGGAAGAAAAAAATTTGTTTTAATGAGTGATAATATTAAAAAACGAAAATATTTAATTTAAACATGAAAGGGAATGTTAGTAATGCTTAAAAAATTACTCAGTTAAAATATTGCAATTGAAATAAGATTTGGCTCTTTATCTTTTGCGTCAGGTTAAGAAAAATACATCTGAAAAATTGATAGAATGATATCAAGGAAGTTTCGATAAGTGCATGCTCAGAAAATTTGAAAAAATTACATAATATCTTTTCATGAGGAATATATAGAATATTCTTCTTGTGACATATAATATGTTTATAGAAAAAAAAAAAAAAAATCCGCAGAACCTCGATTTAGCGTTTGTAAAAAAATAATGAAAATTTAATTTTTTTTGGCGATTTAATGCTGGTTGGCGGCACAATAAAATTTTGAATGATACTTTTTTTATGATAAATAATTTTTAAGTAAAACCTTTTTCTACTGTTCATACGAAGATAGTTAGATTAAGTTTAACGTAATAAATACATTTTTATTACTACAGTTTTGTCATATACCTTTATATGTGTATACATTAAAATTTTATTATCGTAATTATACAGTTTAAAACAAAATTTAAGTTTATTAAATTTTTTCCAAATTCAAAATTAATGTCCGATTCGGAATATTGGTAATTTACATTGGTAATTGTAATAAAAATACAAATAAAGCATCGAATTAATGGCATTTAATCTTACAATTAATTAATGGCAATCATTATTGGCATTTAATCTTACAATTTGGCAACAGTAATTTGGTCAACGGGATAACTAAGAAGTACCAAATTTAATATTCCGTGCAACTTATTGCTATCTTTAACCTTCATAATATTTTGATAATTAATAATAAAACTTTAAATTGTTTGATCACAAACACAATGTAAAACTATTCAGATGCAGAAACACACCAAAAAAAATCACAGAAACTAAGATATATTTTAGTACAGCATTTTATTATGTAACATGTTAAAAGCATTCAGAATTAGCCCCACCAAAACTTTCCAGAGCTTTATCTGACTCTGCTCAAGTCAGCAGAAAAAATTTAAGTCAGGACCTGATACAGCACGACTCATCAAATCAAATGAAAAAAGAGCTCGGCAGCAGGCCAGGCCAGATCTGGGCACATATAGGCCTCTAAAATATGGTAGCCCCCACCAAAGCGTAATCCTGGATGCACCACTGCTGGATATGTATATTAATTCTAATCTGGGGAGACATTGAAAAGTAAATTACAAACATTGACTGAGCAAAACAAACAATGTCACTAAATTTTATTTTTGAGCTGAGATCTTTAAAAATTAATTACAATATTGATATTGATGCATTTTAACAGAATTCTAAAATACACATATGCTTCTGATAATTTCAATAACTTATGCTAATTAAAATAAATAATTCATCTCACTTTAAAAAATTGTAAATAAACAACCCAAATTATAACCTTGACACAATACCTTGGCAATACATTTTAGCTTATTTCGACATTAGTAATCAAATGCATTATTAGGTACATATGCAGCTTAATAATTATTAAGCAAATTAAGTTATAATGTTGATAATATAGATAACACATTTTAGATTATTTCAATGTTAAATAGATTTATATATGCAGCTTAATAATTATTAAGCAAATGAAATTATAACCTTGATATAATCATAATACATTTCAATATTAGTTATATTAAATGATTATTATATATATGCAATCTAATAATTACTAAGCTGATATTAAATTATAATTATCCAGGGACACCATTTCAAAAGTTTCATTGAAATGAGGAGAGTTATAATTTAATGTTATAGTAGAAGATCTTTATAACGCAAACCTAAAAACGCAAGGTTGTGCGTTATATAGATCACATCATTAAATTCACCTTGTAAACATGGCCAAATATGTCTGAAACACATCAAAATACATTAGAATATCTTTATACTGCATTCCTTGTTACCAAGAGTTATCCCAATTATAAATTTTTGCATAATGTAGGTCAGACATTGTTAAATTTACTCTATAAACATGATCCAAATATAACTGACACTACCATCCCTTATACAGTAGAAGATCTTTATAGCACAAACCTAAAAACGCAAGGTTGTGCGTTATATGGATCACATTTCACAAATCATTAAATTTACCTCATTAATATGACCAAATATGTCTGAAATATATCAAAATACATTAGAGTATCTTTATACTACATTCCTTATCCAGATTATAAATTTTTGCATTATACAGATCATCCCACATATTGTTAAATATACTTTATAAACATGGCCCAAATATACCTGGACCCAAATCATTCATTATATTGTTCATTTCCGAAAAATTTAATAGCAATTTCTAAAATAATAAAAAATTCTAAAATAAGGAGATAAAGTTGAACTAATGTATTAAATTTAATTTTTTAGAGAGTAAATTTTTTACAACGTGGGAATTTAGGTGCTTCTTCGCTGCAAAATTCATTGTTTTCGTCTGAAAAGTTGTGCGTTATATGGAGAATTGCGCTATAAAGATCTACTGTATTAGACATTTTCAAAAATGTTCATTGTAATAATAGCATTTCTTTCAGTAAAAAAGTCTTAAATTAGAAGATAAAGTTTAACTAATGTATCAAATTTAGTCCTCTAGAGAGTAGCAATATTTTACCATGTGAAAGTGCAGGTGCTTTTTAACTGCAAAAATCATTGCTTACATCTGAGAAGTTGTGCATTATATAGAATTGCTTTATAAAGATCTTCTACTGTAGTATACAACTAAGAAGCAATCTACATAATTATAGTCAAATATATTTTTTTAACTAGCCAAAGCAGTCATTAGATGATATAAGTACCCGATTTTCAGAATATTGTTATATCAAGGGCCCAGTAGCAGAAAATTCTCCAAATGTCTGCGGCAGAAACAAAATAATCTGCAGGTAAAATATTTTTACAATTGAAGCGTTGATTAATTAAACAATCACTTACCTGTAGCGTTTTTAGGCATTTTATAAATTTTTATTAATAATAATATTAACTTTTTGTATTAAGTAATAAAGAGCTAAACATTATATGAAGCAAAATGAAGGTTTGATGAAAAAGAATCTGCAAAAGAGAAGAAAATCTGCGACGTCCGTCTCCCGTCTCGAACTTTCTGCTACCGGGATCAAGGGTTTATCAAATAATTTTCTGAGCTTAAACTTATTTAATGCTACGATCTTATTTTAAACAAATCTGATATAAGTTATTTTAGCTTTAGTGTAATTTCAGAATATTTTTTTATAGTTTGAGTGATACATTTTTTGAAACATCAAATTCCTTGAATAGTGTGTGTGTGCACAGGGAGGGGGGAGAGAGGAAATTAACTGCTCCCCTCTAATGTAATACTCATACACTTAATTAAAGGTCAAAACTGGGAAATTTCATTACTGGCCAGTGGCCAGTAGTACCAGTTTTATAAGTGGCCACTTTCTTTAAACTAGCGGCCACTTTTTTATTTAAAAACTAGCAGGCTATGCCCGCTGCGCTGGTCAATATTTCCAAATGAACCTTGGATTAAACTAAATGGTGAATTTGAACTTGTATTTTAAACAATATGGATCTTCAGCTTGACCTTGCTCATTACTGAAAACGATGCGAACGCCATTGCGATATAATGTTATCTTAAGCGTTGGACAAAATTAGCAATTAAGAAGTAATTGTTTTAGTTGATTATAAACAGCGCACTTATGGTCGGGTAATGAGACCGTTATGACAACAGGAATTAATACCTCTGTAACTAATCAACATATAATGAAATCGAATATACTAACACCATTCCTAAAAGTCATGCAACAGGGCCACTTGTAACAAAATATGTTCTTTAGATTTTTTTAAAAAGGCAAAACTTTCATAATCAGGTTCACTTAATTTTTGAACTTTTACTGTTGCTCTATAACTAAGTACCCTTGAACAATATGTATACACTAAAACCTTTCCAAAATTATTACCTAACTAATTGTGGTATATCCTACGAAAGTATTATAAACAATCGGAATGAAATACAAATTTCCGTTGTAAATATATAGTAGATGATGATGATGCGATTTTGTGTAATAGAATTCATAGTAAAGTTTTCGCTTCAAAACATAAACAATGATTTCAACATTAAAGCTAATACACCAATATGTGAAGTATCCGATTACGGAAGGTTAACTTGAATTCTCATGAGCAATTACTCAAATAAAAGTGAATATGTGGCTTTTGTGATACTTTTATGTCAGCCGGGCGCAGGTAATAAATCAATAAAGATTGTTTTCATAGCATATTCTTATTTTATTATTTTCATTTAAAACACAAACCTTTCACTCATTTAATTTAAAATGCATGCCTTATACTAATTTCATTTAAAAAACTGAAAAGATAAACAATAACAGGAAATAATGCCATAATTAAAAGCAAAAAAATATTTTTAATTTACATACGCAAAATGTAACTACTGCTACTTGGAATTTTAAAAATGCTATCAGCGAGATGTGCGCACGGTTGTTATAAATGTACCCATTTTTTCTTCTTATCGAGGAGCAATTTATAAATCGCACAATATTATTCCAATTCCAATTTCTTTCATTGAGGAACCTATGACCGGAAAAAATGAAAAAAGGCTCTTGTAGATTCTTCGGATGCCGGCATCTGACGCCATAAACCGAGTTTATATATATGAAAATAACTTTTAAGTCGTTACAAACATTGCTTTCATACTTAAATATTTTCATTGGTACTACTTGTTATCCCGTCGACCAATTTCGCCAAATTATATAAATCGCCAAACCATTCGCCAAATTATATAAATTGACATAATCTTTATTTTAAATAACGAAATAACAAATAAATTAGTATAACATTAATAAAAATACAAATAAAACGTCGAAATTAAAATCACTTGATGACGTAAACAGGTGTAGTTTGTTTAAATTCAAGTGAATTTGATATTTACCATCAACCATTATTGGCATTTAATCTTATAGTTTGACGATAGATTTTTGGTCGACGGAATATCTAAGTAGTACCTTTTCCATTTTTGTTTTATAACGCTAAATTCTCAGTAATTTTTTTCCTTTTATTTTACATAAAATCACTATTTTTTAAAAAAAATTAAGATGCTTGCATTTTTATTTCAAACTCATAGAGCCGTTTTTATGTTTTAGCCAAAACGGTTGATTTGTATTTTTTCCGTTGCTGGAGTAACGGATGTAATGATAGATATTTTGAGGTTTAGATGCCAAAGAAACCGCCAAATTAGAAAAATATGAAATGTGTCATGAACTGTTGGACTTATAAGACATTCGATTCAGCATACAAAACTATATTAAAATATGCTATCATTTGACGCATAATTTTGATATTCGATTTTTTCCCCTCCCCTTGCAAAAACCATTAGGGGTGACACTTTAGAAAATCCTTTCTTAGCAGAAGTCTATGTCATAAGAAGTATTTTTACTAAGATTTTCAAGATTTTAGGTTCAGTAGTTTGCGCTGTGCGTTAATTAGTCCCCTAATCCAGACTTTATTTTATATACTATATTAGATATGCCATTTTGCGGTGAATCGATGATCGAAAATTAGTCCAATATCATTTGAAATATTACATAACAGAGGAGAAGTTACGAAGAAAGACGAAGAAGAAATGACGAATTACAAAAGACTTGTAATTTTTTTTTTCAAAATGTTGAATTTTTCGATAGTAATAACGTATTAAAACATAAATTTCCTTAAAAATTATCTTTATTTCCTAGATTTCGAAACTGTGAATTTTCCTATAAATGAAATTGGCGATATGACTTGAGAAAATAGATAATATTTGCTTAAATAAAATGGGTAATATTCGTTGATCTGAGTTCGAGTTTATAAATATCACATGCTTTCGGAATTACGGCGAAAAACATTTTAAAAAGTATGAAATTATTTTACAATATGTATGTGTGGCAGCATAGGCGTAGAGTTTTCAAAATTATTGGAGGGGCTCAGCCAGTGGCGGAGATAAGGAGAGGCGGGCGGGGTCTACATTCCCTGGAACAGGGAATTAATTTACTAAGTGATGAATAGAAAAATAGTAAAACCTGCTACGAGAAAATTACATATAACCGCTGAAAGTTTCCGTCTTACACAGGTCTCCGTCTACCTAAGCAGGTAAAAATTCAAAGTGTTCCTTTCTATGGGATCATGAAATGTTTTCCATTAGACAAGATTTCGTTATAGACAGGTTCCGTTTACACGGGCTAACCTTATATCCATTCAGTAAAACCTTTGTAAAAGCAATCGTAAACTACGGAAACAATATTCCGTTTAAGAAGGTTTCTGGCTAATTAAGTAAAATTGTATGGAAATCTTTCCTTCTGCAGCATGAAAAGTTTCCATTTAAGACAGGATTATTCCATAGACAGGTTATGTTTTGACAGGTTTTACTCTACATATATCATAAATATCTATATATCTAATAATAAAAGACAAGATCGTTGTTTGTGTGTGTTATTCCCGATGGCTAGGAAAATCTACTGCCCGCAGAGGTCTGGAAATTTATGTGAGAATAGTTCAATGCGGGTATGGATGCCCATGAGGCTCACATTTTTAATTTTTTGATAATTGGCAGTGATATTAATTAAAAACTCATCAAAAAAGAGAATTTTTTTTTTTAAATTGTCGGAGGCGCGCTCGTGCATAACCAGAACCTGCTTTTCGAGCGGGAAGGAAGGGAGAACGAAATATATTTCTCTTTTTTTTGCCATTTTATTTTAATGCCCATCAGCCGTGCAGTTTAAAATACGGAAAAACGGACGACATATTCTTATAGTTCGTACTTTTACATCTCAAACGCCGCTCTCAGTTTAAAAAAAAATATATATAGTTCTTAACTCTTTAAAAAAATTTTCAAAAAGAGATTTCTCGATCGACTTTTTCTCCCTTTCGCCAACGCTTACTCAGAGCTCAATTTTAGAGGTATCGATTCACAAAAAATATGTGTTTAAAGCTAAGATCTTCTTCTCGCCGCCGGTGCAATCGGTTTTCTAAAAGACTAATTTTAATTCTTTAAACAGATTCGCGACCGCAGGTCACTTCGCGCCTCACCGTAAGGAGACTATCTTTTTTTCCACAATCATTTTACATCTATTACAAAAATTCAGTAATGTTCGAACGAGTAGAAGTATTTAAAAAAGATTTCCACGAAAAAGCTAAAAAACGGTTTCGGCACTGTGTCGCTTGGCTTCGGCACACGTTTTCACTATTAAATAAGCATATTTTTCATGAAATTTTATAGAGTACTCGGGTACGTTATATTTATAATATATTAAAATTTCGGACAGTTCGGACGACGAGAGCTATTTTTTTTGTTGTTGTTGTTATGTTAAAAAACCCGACGCGAAAACAAGGAAAACTAATCGGATGTGACAATCCCAAAACTTTCTTCTATCTGTTAATACTTCAAAATTCGTTATCACGGTGCCAAAATTGAATGACAATCTATGCTCATCTTCATCATAAGGATTCTAAAGATGTTCATTAAATTGTGTGCATTTTAAAAGGAGATATAAGCATCGCACCTTTGAAACAAACAACTGAATTTTGGCATCCACCGTCTTAGAGGTCTGCAAGAAAAATTTTCAGCTCAAAGAGCATAAAAGCCACACCTGTCGCGCTGTATACACCCAAGCCTAAAAAGGGATCTATTTATGTGAAAGTGTAACAGAATATGAAGTCTGATTAAAATTCGTGTATTAGTTTTTAAGACAGAACGATTGCGGAAATCGTGAAAAACGGAGCATAGCAATGCCACCTATTGGGCGATTTACACCAAAATGTAATAAAGAACAACATATATCAACGTCTAACTAAATTTGAAGTTTGATGAAAATGTGTGCATTAGTTTTTAAGATAGAGATATTGCGAAAATCATGAAAAATTCTGTATCGCAGCGTCACCTGTTGGCCAATTTACACCAAAAAGTAATCAGCACCATTTTATATCATGGACTAACCTAATCTGAAGTTTGTTGAAAATACGTGTATTAGTTCTTGAGAAATCGCTATTGCGGAAAACGTGAAAAATGCAGTATAGCAGCGATACCTGTTGGACGATTTACACGAAAACGTAATCAGCCCGAAATAATATCAAGATATAATTTAATCTGAAGTTTGATGAAAATCTGATCATTAGTTCTTGAGATAGAACTATTGCGGAAATCGGGAATAATGCATCATAGCAGCGCCACCTATTTAGCAATTTACACCAAAAATTAATCAGCACCAAACAATATCAAGGACTAACAGAATCTGATGTTTTAGGAAAATCTGTGCATTAGTTCTTGAGATATAGGGCGATTTGCACCAACAACCATTCAGCACCAATTTATATCGGGGACTAATTGAATCTAATGTTATTAAATTCCGTGCATGAGTCTTGTGATAGAGCGCCCAAAAAATTTGTCACATACAGACAAACTCACGGACAGATTCACAGATAGACATTTTGTAAAAACATGTTTTTGGGGATCTGTGACCGCTAAAAAGTGTAAATATGTCGGAAACCGGAATTCGAAAATTTTCTTTAATCCAATACTTTCTTCTTGCAAAGATAGAAAAAAGTAAAAAGGGAGAAGAAAATATATTTATTTTAGAAGTAGCTATCAATATTTCTTTCACGAAGTTTTTACACGGGCTGAGAAATGGTTATATTTATAACGATAAAAATTTTAAAGAGTTCGGACCAAAAGGAACTATTTAAAAAAAATTATGAAAACGACCGTACATATGAAAAACAGAAAATGACTTCTTACGAGTGCTTTTACAATTAAAAGTCAATATTTTTTGGAGATTTTTTCATTTAATAAAATAAATTCGGACAAAATCGGACTAAAAGTATAAAATCACACAAATTTGTGCTTTATTAAAGGTTATTATCACGGGCTCGTACAACGCCGGGCGGGTCAGCTAGTCTATAATAATAAGAAAAGAAGTTTCTCTGTCTGTCGGCTATGTTCTGAAAAAACCGCTGCACGCAGAGCTACAAAATTCGGTATGAAGGTATATTGTATTTAGTATATATTTACTATGTATTTAGTTATGCACCCCAAAGCCCGATTTCGGACTTTTTGATTAGACTTTTTCAATATATTTTTTAATGCAATTTTTAACGTTTTTTTTTTTTCATGGTTCGAGGCGATTTTTTTAAATTATTAAAATAAATCTGATTTCAATCTTATAGCGTATAATATAGTAAATTGTATCCTCTTTTCAAGAAAGTTTATTCGGAATTCGTACAGCGATTTTTGAATTTTTCGCAAATATTTGCATGCGATTTTTAGCGTTATTTCGTGTTTCGCAGCGATTTTTTTATATTGATAAAATGAATTCGTTTTCAAATTTTTAGCTTTATACAGTAAATTTTGGCCTCCGAAATTTTTGAATTTTTAATTCGATTTTTAATGAGAGTTTTTGCGATTTTTCGCAACGAGTTTTGACACTCGTGAAAGAATTCTGGTTAAAATGTTTTAGAGCATTTTATAGTAATTTTCGGCCTTTCCGACTTATGGAATTTTTAGCGCTTTTTAATGCAATTTTCAGCGGTTTTTCGCGTTCTGCAGTGACCTTTTTTACATTGGTAAAAGGAATTCGGTTTTAAACTTTTAGCCTCTTTGTTCACTTTGCATTTATCCTATACTATTGCACTATATTATTACTACATTTATGCTATAGCACTGCAGAATTCGCGGAGAGCGGCGCGCGCGTTCCGTCTACAGTCTTTTAGCCTTATCCTCTCTTATTCCGACTCTCTTGCGGGAGTTAGGCTGAAAAAAATTCAAAAATTGAAACCGAACAAATTTAAAAGGGAAATTACTCAAATTAAAGACACCGAATAGCGGGGAATGAGGGCCCGGGCCTCTGAAGCTACCGAACGACCTCTGCTGCGTCGAGCTTATTATCAGAGTTTTGATTGTTATTGTGATTTTATGCATTCTGTGGAGAATTTGTGACATTCGTGAAAGAATTCTGGTTAATGTACTTATTGTGTTCTCGACGATTTTTGAATTTTTAATGCTCTTTTTTTTCTTTCGTATTCCGTAGCGATTTTTTGACTTTCATAATATTTTTTTGGTTTCAAACTTTCAGCCTTATATAGCAAATTTTTTCCTTTCCGCGATTTCTGATTTAAAAAAATGTCTACATTTCAACACGATTTTTAGCGTTTTTACGCATTCCGTGCCTTTTTTTTTTTTTTTTACATTCATAAAAGAAATTCGTTTCAAACTTGTTAAACGCTGTAGTATTTTTTTTTTTTTTTCGTCTGCGATTTTTGATTTTTATCGATTTTTAATGCGATGTTTAGCGTTATGATTCTACCTTTTGCCATTCGTAAAAGGAACTGGATGTCAAACGTTTAGCCAAATATAAAAAAATGAGTTATATTTTCAATAAAGTTTATTTGAAATTCGTACAGCAATTTTTGAATTTTTGGCGAATTTTTATGCATTGTTTAGAGATTTTTCGCATTCCGCGGCCATTTTTTTACATTCATAAAAGGAATCCTGTTTTAATCTTTTAGCTCATAATAACAAAATTTTGTCATATGAATTTCATGTCATTGAATTTTTAGCGATTTTTCGAGTTTTTTCGCGATTTGCTACAATTTTTCCAAATTAGTAAAAGAAATCCGGTTATCTTCTAGACCAAATAGTAAATTTTCTTTTCTTTTCATTTAAATTTATTTGGAATTCGTGCAGCTTTTTTTTTTTTTTTAATTTTTCGCGAATTTTTATTACGATTTTTTGAGTTTTTTCGTGTTTCGTACTATTTTTCGACGGACCGGACGACGCCGGGCATGTCAGCTAGTTAGTGTATAAACGTATAATATAAATACTACAGGGTTGCGCACGAAAAAGCGGCCCGGCTGTGTTTGCCATGAATGCGCATGTAGAGATAGATACTTTCATATGAACATCGAAAAGTTTGAAAATGTCACGAAAATTGAATCAAATGTCAGTCCGAAACGGCACAGAAAAAAATGGCCTGGCTCGGGTTTACAAAAAAAAAAAATTAGACCCGGTCCCTACTCAGCCTGATATTAATGAAAGAAAATGGGCCTGAGAAAGGGTTTCTTGCTCGGCCCGAATAAGAACAACTGAATATCTACTGTTTAATGTTACCAGATCCTGGTGAATCGTCATTTACTACAGAGAGACCGCTTGATAGATTTGGTCTATTTTAATAAATATGAGCTTTATGTATCATTTAGAGACAAAGAATTTCTCCCTTTACATTCTATGTTTTGGAGACACTGGTGATTCTTCCTGCCTGTCTTCTATAATTTTTTTTATAGTTTCATCATTTGCAACAAAACTTAATTCCTCTATCCCCTCTCCAGGGTCGCACTGGCCCACCGGGCAACGAGGCAAATGCCCGGTGCGCCCATCGTCACTTTTTTCTTTTTTTTTTCTTTTTTTTTTTTAAGCACGCATTTTGAAAGGCATAAAATTTTCAAAAATTTTCATTTGGAAAATTAAAAAGTAATGCTTTTTATTTTTTAAAGTGTAGCATAAGCAAACTATGTGTGATGAAAGACAATTAGATAAACCAATTTCGAGATAACATAAGTTATCGACAATCAGATATGCCATTGTTACACATTGCATCCAGGACCAGACTCTGTTTCAAAGCCTGTATTAATATAAATTCTAAGAAAAATAATATTAAGTACTCACTCATTTAGATATACTCCTAAATAATTTCTGTTCTAGGAATGCTTCTAATAAGTGTCTAATAAGTCTGCGTCTAATACGTTTGCATATTTTCTGCGTCTAAGTATTTAGCGCCCCTGGTGTTGTGAGGTATTTTTGTATTTCTGCCTTTTGTGCAAGTATAAACGACGAAACACTGTATAAGAAACTGTATGAGAAGATATTCTCATTTTAAATGGATTCATTCACAGAGACTTTGACAGTCATGGCGCCCTGGTCCAGATTTTATTCAGTACCCCGAAGTATAGTAACTTCAGTGGCGTGGCGTCCGGTCATCGCTGGATGCGGCGATGACCAAGCAATATTTTAAAACTCTTAATAAGCTTTTAAAACTCTACGATCCAGTTTTAGCAGAACATTTGGAGTTCATGTATAAGTGAAGGTAAGATTTAAAGTTTCTTTTTTGAACATTCAACCATTGAATTTTAGAGTTAATAATTTTTCACCACAAACTTAAATAATTGCGATGACCACCGAAAATTTTCACGCCACGCCACTGAGTAACTTCTACATAAATTAATATTGGTATTAATGATGTATTTAGTACATTTTCTGTCAAATATTCAGCGCCCTGGGTGGCTGCCCGGTAGTTTGGTATTTCTGTTTTTTGTGAAAGTACAAAAAACAAAACAAACAAAAAAAAAATGCCAATTTAATACAGGTCATTTTCATTTTAATTTCATTTGGTCCCTTTGTCAGAGGCGGCTTTGATAATCATGGCGCCCTTGGACAATTTTTTTAGCGCCTCTGTAAAAATAAGTTAAAAAAAAAACTAATATTGTGATTTCATAATAATGGCGCCCTTGGTCAGATTTTTTCAACGCCTCTGTAAAAATAAATTTCAAAAAACTAATATCGTGTTTTTGTAATCATGGCGCCCTTGGTCAGATTTTTTTCAGTGCCTCTGTAAAAATGCTTTTCAAAAAACTATTATCGTGTTTTTCTAATCATGGCGCCCTTGGAGAGAATTTTTTCAGCGCCTCTGTAAAAATAAATTTCAAAAACTTAATATTGTATTTTTTAATTACTTAGTCAGATTTTCTTTTTCAGCGCCTCTGTAAAAATCCCTTTCAAAAAACTATCATCGTGTTTCTCTAATCATGACGCCCTTGGACAGATTTGTTTAGGGCTCTGTAAAAATAAGTTTTAAAAAAAACAATATCGTGTTTTCTTAATAATGGCGCCCTTGGTCAGATTTTTTCAGCGCCTCTGTAAAAATAAATTTCAAAAAGCTAATATCGTGTTTTTGTAATCACGGCGTCCTTGGAGGGAATTTTTTCAGCGCCTCTGTAAAAATAAATTTCAAAAACTACATCGTGTTTTTGTAATTATGGCGCCCTTGGACAGATTTTTTTTTCAGCGCCTCTCTATAAAAATAACTTTAAAAAAACTAATATCGTAATTTTGTAATCATGACGCCCTTGGTCAGATTTATTTCCAGCGCCTCTGTAAAAATAACTTTCAAAAAACTAATGTCGTGTTTTCGTAATCAATGCGCTCTTGGTGAGATTTTTTCAGCGCCCTGTAAAAATAAGTTACAGAAAACTAATATCATGCTTTTGTAATCATGGCGCCCTTGGTCAGATTTTTTTAGCGCCTCTGTAAAAATAAGTTTTAAAAAACTAGTATCGTGTTTTTGTAATCATGGCGCCCTTGGTCAGATATTTTTCAGCGCCGCTGTAAAAATGCCTTTCAAAAAGCTATTATCGCGTTTTTGTACTCATGGCGCCCTTGGGCAGATTTATTTTTCAGCGCCTCTCTGTAAAAATAACTTTCAAAAAACTAATATCGTAATTTTGTAATCATGGCGCCCTTGATCAGATTTATTTTCAGCGCCTCTCAGTAAAAATAACTTTCAAAAAACTAATGTCGTGTTTTCGTAATCAATGCGCTCTTGGTGAGATTTTTTCAGCGCCCTGTAAAAATAACTTTCAGAAAACTAATATCATGCTTTTGTAATCATGGCGCCCTTGGTCAGATTTTTTCAGCGCCTCTGTGAAAATAATTTTGAAAAACTATTATCGTGTTTTTTTAATCATGGCGCCCTTAGAGAGATTTTTTTCAGCGCATCTGTAAAAATAAATTTCAAAAACTTAATATCGTGTTTTTTAATTACGGCGCCCTTAGTCATATTTTTTCAGCGCCTCTGTAAAAATAAGTTTTAAAAAACTAATATCGTGTTTTTGTAATAATGGCGCCCTTGGACAGATATTTTTCAGCGCCTCTGTAAAAATCCCTTTCAAAAAACTATCATCGTTTTTTTGTAATCATGCCGCCCTTGGACAGATTTTTTTAGCGCCTCTGTAAAAATAAGTTTAAAAAAACTAATACCGTGTTTTTGTAATCATGGCGCCCTTGGTGACTTGGCCAGATTTTTTTCAGCGCCTCTGTAAAAATAACTTGAAAAAAAGTAGTATCGTGTTTTTGTAATAGCAAGCCCCCCCCCCCCCCTCCACACACACGCACACTCCCCACAAATACACACATAAATTGATGCCCTTAGTACTACTAAAGTGGAGCATTCCATAATTTCTTAATGATAATATAAGTGTTAGACCGCCAAAGGCGCCAAGACTAATTCTTCACAAGATTTTGCAATGGAAACTTATGTAAATTTTGCTTTTGAAAGAAGAAAATGTTAATTTTTTTATATCTATTTAAAAATTCGATAATATTTTTAGCATCCGAAAAAGCCAATATGTAAAAACGTTTTTTTTTTTTTTTACCGGATCTTAGAGGTCTGCACGGGCCGGAATTTCGAGGCCCGGACCCGGCCCGAACGAAAGCTATCTTGGCCCGGCCCGGTGTAAAAATGGGAAGTTCGGCCCGAGCCCGGCCCGGCCCGTTTGCATTTTTACAGTCCTCGGCCCGGCCCGGCCCGTACAAAAATCAGGGAAAACAGGCCCGGCCCGGCCCGACAGAATTTCTACAAAAAAAAAAAAAAAAATCCGTTTTTTCTCAACATACAATTACGATTCTTTTAATGAATACTACATACATATTTATGGGAACATTTTACAGTATATTTTACATTACTATGATGTTCGCAAAACAGAAAACACACAATAGTAAACATTACCGATTACTTACAGTGTTTTAGTCATCGTGTCTACAAACATTTCAAAATGGAAATAAGGATTCATTAAAAGATTAATGTAGTTCATCAGAATAAAGGATTAAAAACATGATAACTTTTGAAGCTGTATAATAAAAAGTAGATTTGTGAAAATATTTCTCTCATTATTAAGGCTTTTCTCAAATCCAAAGGAGCTACATTTCGACACATTTATGAATTCTTTTCTTTTCGGAAACGCGTAAGATTGGCAAGCATTCTTATTCACAAGCTATGTAAATGTCGTTTTTTTTTCATAGATAAAAGCAATATATCTTTCTGAAAATACTGTCAAAGTTAGCGTTTTGAATTGAATTTCCGGAAGCGATGGCACAGGAAAGGAGAAAAACGTACAGTCACGTGACAGGAATCTCTTTTATCTCTGTAAGTAATTTATCAAATATGGAAAAAGCTATTCGTTTCCAAATGCCTTCAATAGGCAGGCCTCTCAATTTTATGCCTTTATAGTTAAATATTTTGTCAGAAAATGTGTCTGAAAGCTTCGCATTGTTGAGCAGTGAATATGAGAACCACCTTAAGGTATATTTCCAAAGATACTGTTAAGAGAAGTTCATTATCACTATTAAAACTACAAAACACAATGACTGTTCTACACATCCTGAGATCGATAAGACCAGTTCCGTCCTGGCACGAGTCTGCTGAAAAAAAAATTAAACTCTGAATCAGACATCTTGCAACTGTACGATGCCGATCTCTATGATGGACATGTTACATTTCTGTATTGATGTTGTTAAACTCGCATCGGCTTGTGACGCACATTTATACTTCTCGAGAAAATCATATTCATTGAAAATGGCTTGTATTTTATCTGCTTCGCTTAAATTCTTATATCGGGCCGATAGGCCCGATTAATTTTTTTGCCGGCCCAGCCCGGCCCGTTTATTTTGTCTGTCGGCCCGGCCCGCGGGCCGGGCCGGGTACGGGCCTCGGGCCAAGCCCGGGCCCGTGCAGACCTCTACCGGATCTGCTTAACCTCTTTAAACTTCAAACACCACCCCGATATATAAATTGAAAAATACATATGTAATTAAAATAAATAGATAAACCACTAAAATTGTAAAAGTCCTTTTACAAAAGAATGGATAAATATAAGTAAAGAGAAGTGCAGATGTATTCGGGTTCAGTTTTCAATGCTGTTAGTCAGTAGCGTGGAAGTTCCTAAGAAGACAAATTACCATTTCGGCGAGGTTTCAAATCGGTTCTATAGATACCCAGTGGTTTCTGTAGTAATACCAGATGTGACACTTTTATTATTATTATTATTATTATTATTATTATACCGTATTCTGGAGCTCTCTATCTTTCTGAAGAAAATAGAAATCGGCGAATGTGGAGGTATTTTCCCATGAAATACTAATTAACACACGACACATGCGCGACACGACGCGCTGTTTTTTTTTTGGTTTTTTTTTTTGTGCGTGTGAGTTGCGACGACCATTGTAGTTTAAATTTGGCTTATCTGAAATTAAAATAAACATGACTTATTTTAGTGACTAGACGAGACAAAGGGTGGAAATTATGAAAAACTCTCTCTCTCTCTCTCTTTTTTTTTTTTTTTTTTTTTTTTTTTTTCTTAATGCTGATTATTTGAAGACGGTATTCAACTTTTATCGTAGAAAAATGCTGATTTTTGATGATTGACAAAAAAAAAAAAAAAAAAAAAAAAATCCTTAATGCACTGCATAATTATATAAGAAACTAGGGGGCTCTGCCTCCTACGAGCTACGCTCGCCAACCCCATTCAGGCACACCAAAATCCAAAAAGCACGCTAATTTGATCGGCTTTAAAAATATTGAATTAAAAAAAAAAAACAAAAGAGTAGTGATTTTTCTGTAAACGGGTTACCATTCGTTTTCCTTGGATTGGGGATTTTTAAGACCAAATCTGCTGCTGTTAAGAGATTCAATGGCTGTTTACGTATTTAATTAAAAAATTAGTTAAACATTTGAAAATAAGCTAATGTAAAATGAATTAAGTAAACAGTGCCCTTGTCTCCCGGTATTTTTTAACAGCATTTAAATTCATTTTAAATGTATCGTTTTAAATCTGACTTAATTTACACCAAAGTTTTATTTCTCTTATTAATATTCAGGTGAAAATACTTTAGTTGTTAGAAGGAAATATTATTTGCGCTGTCTTCGAATTCACGATAACAGTTGAAAAGATTATCTCAAAATATCTCGCGCAAATATATTTTTTAATTTAAATTGTTTTACCATATTTTTTGGCCATTTTAAATATGATGTAATTTCTTCCCTTTACAAGTTTTAGCGTATAATAATTTTTTTATTTTAACATTTTGTTTCTCTTTTAAAATTCAAGTGTGAATATGGTTCTTATGACGTAATTTTCCTGCTTTTAACATGTGATCATTTAATTCTAATTTTAAAGTTTTTATTTCTGTTTACAATAGTCACGTGTAAATAAATATTTAATTTGAAGTAAACATTATTGTTTCGCTGTTTATACAATTGGCAACAGTTTAAATTAATAACATTTTCTAAAATATATAAAAAATATCCCTCGAAAAGCTGAAAATTTGAATTTAAAATAGAAATAAAACCTCAAAAAATGAGTCAAATAAAAAAAATAAACGCAATCTGCACACCGGGAACTTATAACGTATAAAATGATCTAAAAATGATTAAATTCTCATGCATTCAGTGGTGTAGTCGAGGGGGGACGCAGGGGGATGGCGTCCCCCCACTTTTTTATTTTATTTCAAGCGTCCCCTTACTTTTTTTTTTCAAGGGGACGCTAAGGGCGCGAGGGGACGCAGATCTTCCTGATTTATTAAATGTTTAAAATAAAAAGCACTTTAATAAATTAAGAATTTTATGAAGTAAAGAATTGATTTTTAAAACTATTTGAATTTTCTTTGAGTATTCAGAAAACAAACTGAAAGGAATTGGGAAGAAAGGGATATTTACTTGCCGTTTCACCATAATTAACAGTAGTGAAACACCTGAAATACCGCGCTAACATTAGTTCCTTCAGATGCATACATTAGTTTTACTTGGAATTTTCTAATCGAAAACTATTATCTTCCTCCTTTTCCTAACATAAAGACCACAAAAGCTCTTTGAAAAAGATCTTTATACACCGCAGTCTCCGTTTAAAAAATATCCAGATGTTTCAGTTTTGAAAGACTGGTCATGTTTTTCTCACATGGTAATTAACAACAGCATGTTTCCATTAGTCAGTAAATAAGGTATTTAAAGACGTTCGGGGTAATTGTCATATCTGTCACATACTGTTGGTTAGTAGGGGTCCTCAGATGACTGGTACGGTGTCGGCAATCGAATACAGAATAAATCAACAAAAGGGACACCAATGTAGACCGACAACTTCTGATATATTGAAGTGCCAAGAATCCCACAAAATCATTATCCCCCTTTCTCCTATCTTCCTGTATCATTCACATTGACAATTATTTCTTGGTTTACTATTCGGGGATTACTTCTTTAGACAGGAATAAACTACAAGCATTGGATTATTTTGAATTCCAGCGAATATCTCTGAAGTATCTGTCTTTTAAATTCTAGCCATAAGTATTTTGCATCAAAATTTCAATTTTTGAAGGAAAAAATAACAATGAAACGATATAGGCAGCCAAAATTGGAAAGTTTTATAATTTTTTCGAAACGTTGGTCGTCGATGATAGTATAACAATGCTGTGATGATAGATACGAAATTATCGAGCACAATTGAAGATCAAAAGTCCGATGCAAGAGAATCGTAAGCATATTTTGAGTTTTGATCAATAATATTTTTAATTATATGCTATGTTATACCATGAATCTTTGATAAGGGTTTCATATTTTCCAAATATCAATATGTTTTTGTATAAAATTATATCTTTTGTACAATGGGATGGAAAGGAAACATAGGTGCCAGAAATGGTAGTTGAGCAGAATTGCCCCTCTTTAGATTTTCAAATTTAATTAACTAAATTTTCTTTCCCTCTCGAAAATTTCAAAAAATAACAAAGTTTGTTCTTCGCATAGGATTTAAAGTAATTGAACAGTAAAAGAAAGGATATCAAGAATTATTTATCAGGGAGAGGGTCTGTCCTCCTCAAGCCCCCGTAAAAGACTATTTTTAGTTCTGTGTTTCTTTTATGTTTGTGTATTTTTTTTTTCTAAACCACCGATTAAAATATATCAGGTGTGCAGAAAAAAAAATAGTAATATGTTTCACTAGTTCCTTTTATATAAAAAAAAAGCTGATAGAAGTTTAATTTAGGAGTTTTTAATATGCGTTTTATTTGTTATATTTCTAAAATACTTTGTTTTAAAATAAAATATAGATTTTATTTAATAACGGCAATATTGTTTGAAAACGTCTGCAATCTCAATAAAATTTGCAGTAGCATAAACAATACAAAATTAAACTACAACATTTTAACACTTTCTAACATAGTTGAAAAGTTTATGACTTTGGTTCGTCATTCCGATTGCCCGTAAATAAACTTGGATTGCCACTCTATTTATATACATTATTATGATTTACTACTTACTACAAAGATTCTTTAATGAAAATGAAGTGTTTAGCACTTATAGTTCGTTTGCAGGTATACATAAAAGAATGTTCCGTTAAATTATGTCCTATGGAAAGAAAATTCTTTATTTTGTATTTTAATGATGTTGCACTACTTCAAACATAAAGAAATTGATATACATCACTGAAGGGCACAACAACACGCTTAATATAGAATACGTATCGTGTAGCTTCTTTCGTTTATTTACAGGGATATAGAAATAAATGACATTGTATTAATCTCGGATTACAGTAATCAGTGTTGAATTCAGACACTTTCCTCGGAGGGGAAGGGATTTCTGTGGCTCTGAGGGTGACATTATAGAGCTCCGAGGGGGATTGCACTTTTTGACCATTCAAAACACGAAATCTCAAATATTCCGGGGGAATGTCGTCTCCGGGCCACCTCCTGAATTCACTAATGACAGTAATCGTTTGAAAAGCGTTTTTTGAAATTTATATACGTTATTGAGGAGGGCGATAACGTTATCCACAGAAAGCATAGGGAATATATCATATCAATTTTCTTTAACAGTCTATAAGCAACATTGTAAGACGTGCTTTTTCAATCTCAACTAATTTTTATTAAATTCTGTGGAATGAATTCTACAAATTATATGCAGTGCAACAATTCAAAATATTTAAATTGTGTGGGCGGGATTTGATGAAAATGCATTTTCAAGAGTGTTGTTTTTTAGCACAACTAAGTCTTACTGTGTGAATATAATATAAATAAATTCATACATAGGACTGCACAAAAGACATGGATACACAAATATTGTCGTCAATGAACGGTAAAAACCTTTTTTTTAGTGAAAAGCGTTGTTCTATTTAATTAGACTTTTAGTTTTACTGTGTGGTATGCATAAAATACAAGGATTATATTACTGAAGATTTTGCATGTTAACACACGCAAATTCTTCACACCCGCTTTCTAATGTTAATCATATGGAAGATTTTTTTTTTCTTTTCTTGTTTGACTTTTAATATTTGTAAAAGATTTTTTTTTCATTAGATAGCTGAGGCCAATATCTACAAAGGCCGAATCTTTTTTTTTTTTTTTTTTTTTTTTTTCGATTTTGTTTGTATTTTTTTTTTTTTTTTTCAATTTAGATAATTTTACTTTCGGAACCGGTTTCGAAAGTCGATCTATCCTCATAAAAAATGACTGCGAACAAAATCGAAAAAGTAAAAAACGGGCATTATGAAAATCGACCTTGGCTATCCAACGCAAAAAAAACCCCATTTAAAAATGTTGACATGCAAACGATATATCTTTAAAAAAAATTCTCCCATAGGTTTAGCATTAGTAAGCGAATTCAGTTCCCGTGAGTGAAGTAGTCCCTTAATGTCTTTAGGGACTACTTCAGTCTAGACAGTAATTACTGAGATAAGGCTTTTAACTTTAAGTATTTTCTAAAATGTCTATTAACGCATGGCTGTCCCTTGTATGAAAAAAATAATTATAATAAAATATTTTTGATGGTATTAGAAAATATTTCATATTCTATGCATGGCGCATGATTTTTATTCTAGTTAAAGTTGCATTTGGAATAAAAAATGTAAAATCGTTGTAACATAAATTACGTTTAATGAATTTCTTTTTCATTTTGAATAACTGTGTATAAAAAAATAAATTAATTATTTATGTAAACAATATGTACCATTTTCAAAAATTTGAAAGAAAATCTTATCTATAGTTCGATGTTTAAAACTAAGATTGAAGTAACAGATGTTATTAGTACTAAGAGGCGCAAAACTTATTTATTTTATTAAATGGGAATGTAAGTAACAGATTTTACATTTTTCTATTACAAATGCTGAATTAAATTGCACAAAATTAAAAAATAAATATTTTAATTAATCAGAACACATTTATGAAACTATTGAAACTGTTAATTACACTGAAACCGAAAAAGATGGTATAACTTTTATTTAGTAATATAGTTTATTAAAGTTGCGTCTAGGGATTTGTGATTTGCACCATGGGTGGATCCAGCTTCCCTTGTAGATGAGGTGGAGTCTGTGTGTCATGTGCCTCTTTTTGTAGGGAAGGGTCATATCGGTATAATATCAATTTTTATATCTTACGATTTTTCTTCGTCCACAATTCCAAACTGGTTGTTTTATGACACGTTATCAAAATTACATTTTCTGTTTGTAAATGCATAAAATTTACCAGTTCTATTCAGATAATAATAGTTAAAATAATCGATTAGGGAAGTGCTTTATGTAACGTGGTCTGGTTCAAATATGAGTACATTTTAAATTTTAAACACATTTAAAAAGTGCAGTAATTTTCGAAAATTACTTTTTAGTCCCCGGTATGCTATTTCTTTCTCCCAGCTATTAAAGTGTCGTCTCAAAAAAATAACTTCCGTTGTATAAGCCAGACGTAAAACAAAGCAGATGCATCATTGTACGGTTAAATACGCTACTGCAATTTTGTTAACTTTTAAGCATCGCATATTTTCAATTTTTATACCGTCGTATTGGGAAAAAAAGTACTTTTAAACGCAATTTGTTTGTAAACTGCATCTCAATTTATTTTTTAAATATTAATTCTTTTGTAGTTTTTAGCGCATTTGTTTAATCTTGGCAGCTCAAATATTCCATTTATGTTGAAAGTAAAGGAAAAATAGTTGGAAAATAGTAATTATATCTTTTTGTTGCCATTTTCCCATAACAACTTTTAAAAAATGTAATTAAAATACGTACTATTTTGAAAAACTATAGATGAATGATTTCTGATAAAACATCGAGCTATTATAAACCAAATTTAATTTTAAGTATCTATATTAATATTACAAACAGATGAAGGCATATGAATCATTAGATAGCTGATTTTTTTGTAGAGTTTCTTGAATGACATATCTTTTTTCGAGATTTGTGCATTATTCAGCGATAGTGACGTCATATGCGTACTTTACTATAGCTCATAGATTAACATTCGAGATGGGACATTTATGGCGAAATCTGTAATGACAACAGTACTAGCGTTACTACGGACCGAAATTTACATATGTTGAAGAAATATGTTTACGCTTTATGTTTTGAATATCTATTCTTTCCAAACGAAGAAGAGACAGATGATATTGTATTTACGCTTTATTTATTTAGCTGTTTTTTTTTTTTTTTTTTTTTTTTTTTTTTTTTTTTTTTTTTGTTATCGTGCTTGTATCGTTGTTACTTTTAATTTACAAAACGATAATTAGAGTAATGATATAAAAGAAAAACCCTAGAAAATTCTGTTAAGAACGGAAATGTGTAAGTTTATGAGATTAAATTGTAAAAAAATCAAATTCAGGCATTGTGTTAATTTATTCATATCGAATAAAATTTTACTGAGTGTAATGTCGGTACCTCTATTTATTTTTAACTTTTAGATTTATATAATTCTAAAAATTTGTCGAAAGAAATTTTTCAAAATCTGTAATTTTATTATTATTTCTTATATGTTAATATTATAAATATTATTCAATTGGTTGAACGTTATTTACATTAAAAGCAATATTTTTACTTTATCTGTAAGAAAGTGAAAATGCGTAAATTTTAAAAGATTGTAACGATTGTTTAATACGTTAAACTTCATAAATTAATAAAACATCGGCTATAAAAATTTTCCTATTAAATGGAAATATTTATGAAATTTTCTGGGACTTGTAGAGTGCAATATTTCGTATAGTCTTATATTACACCATTGCTTTTGATATATAGCATTCACGATTAAATGTTACTTTGTTTTTCGTTGCACTTTCACGCATAATGCACTTTGTTCACGCATAATGTTAAATAAAATAAAAAGAATGCGTATATCGGTACATAAACATAGAACAGATATTAGATATATAAAATAGAATGTCTATTCTATATTCATCTATCGGTGTAAGATTCTATTGAAAACGTAAACATGCAACATTAAAAAAAGAAAGATCCCAATGAGGTAGATACTCAATAATAAAATACTACAGGGATGGGGAGTTTATTCCCCATCGTCACTAAAGGCCCTACGATCGCAATCGCATTACCATTACGCTCTATGGAAGTGTCCCATCTTGTATGTTAATTTATCCTGTAGATGTTGTTTAAGACTGGATAGTAAAGGAAGAATTCTCTAGCGGATGCGGATTACGTCATTTTATATAAAATAAAAGCGTGTATTTTAAGTCTTAAAACTGAAATATGTTTTTTACTATCTATATTTATATACATATATATTTTTTTATCGGGGGTGACACTAAATTCTGAAAGTGTCATTTCTTTTGTTCAGACATGAAAAAGGTTTAATTTTTTTAATTCTACAGTAAGCCAACAAAAAAAAAAAAAGAACCTTTAACTAAATTAATTTTAATTAAATTTAAATTTTTAAATTTAATTTTTCATTTACTTTTCAATGCAGTTGAAAATGTGAAAAGCAAGAAAGTTTGCCCTATGGGTGATGTAAGACCCTAATGTTCGAAACTATGAGCGTCCCCCCACTTTTTTTCCAGGACTACACCACTGGTATAGTTTTTGCTCCAATAAAACTTTTTTAATGGAACGATTTTGTCCAACTTTAGCATTAAATATCTCTTAAAATAATTCTTTGATTTGAAAACTGTCTGCATCAGCGTGTTTATCAAACATTTCTCTATAATACCACCGATATTCATATTTTTGTTTGCAACAGTTTTTTTAATATTAACGAAGAAAGGCCATGCTTAAGCATTCAAATTGGATGCCGATCTACCGGGAATATCTACGTAGATTTTCATTGATCCATTTCCAATTCAAAACTTTTTTTTATATATAGAAGGAAAAAGCTGACAAAAGTAGAAGTGAAAAACAATTCAGTATTATTAAAGTAATTGTGCCGTGGTCATCTATTAAAAAATGCAATTTTGAGAAAAAAAACTAGTTTCAATTTTATGTTATAATTATAATAGAATGCTTATTGTATTTTTTTATTTTTTTTACTTACATAGAATTGTCTATTCCATATTCTGGCCACATAAAGAAGTCTCAATTCCGTTGATAAAGCCGCTAAAATAAAAACTCGATTTTCCGAAATTTATAAGTTATGATTACGTGTAAATCCTTAAAGCGGTTCTCAAAAAAAAAAAAAAAAAAAAAAAAAAATTAACGTTCAATAATTCGAAAATTTCTGCTCATTTACAAACATAAAAATAGTGTTCGAAAGAAACTGAATTTCGGTTATCTTCCTAATATCGACTGAAAACGAAAGCGAAATTGTTTTAAAAATAAATTCCAAGTAAGTAACATAAACATACATATACGCATGTTATCTGAATAATGCTTTGCAACGGCAGTACATAATTAACAAAATAATTTGATTGAAATAAAATTAATTAAATATAAGGTGTTATAAACATAAAAAATATATTAAAAAATAATTTAATTTAAAAATAACGAATTTAATCAATATTAGTAATACCTTCTAGATTTATCTCCTTGTATGTGAATATATAGTATGTACGGCTCTTTGGATAGGAGTGCCGTTTGGGGGAGGCTTAGGAGGGGCAGTTATAGTAATACCGAATATATGGCAGTATTTTCGCCGAAACTAGGATTTTGGGCTGAAAACGAAAATGAAACCGAATATTCGGCCAAACTCCACATAAAAGAATGAGACTTGCAGGCTTGGTTATTGAAGTGATTTGTAATACAATAGATTCTGTTCTTTAAATTAATTACATCTTGAGTTAAAATTGATTGTTGTCTCATGACAACAGTTTTCTTTCTCTTCCTCCACTGTCGCGTCCGGAAATTCGGTTCAAAACGCCACATTTGGCAGGATTTTCTGAAAGATCTTTTGTTTTTCTCAAAAAATATAAAAGACAGTTTGATTAAAAAGTTTCTGCTGGGCAATAAAAAATAACTGGTATTTTCAGCCAAGTAAAGCAGTCAGCAGTTATAATGAAATTTAATGAAAACCTTTAAAACAAAACTATCATGCAATAAAATTCAAGTAATACTACTTTTCAAAATAATACATTCAACGTAATACTTTTAAAGAATGTATTACTTTTCCAAAGATTTTCTGCCCCTCCCCCCCCCCCCCCTTACCCTGCGTACACACATGAATCGCGGTAAAAAAGAACAAGATCTCTGAAAAACAGAAACAACTCCATTATTGGGCACAGCCTTTGTAAGTTTGCTGATTTGAAAGCAGGGCCGAAATTAAGGGGGGCAGAGGGGGCATGTGCCCCGGGCGCCAAATGAAGATTTTGTTTGTCGATTTTTCTCGCATCTGCCTTTTGCACGGTATTGTTAAAATCATTCTGTCTGGCGTATGACAAAACATAGAAGAATCTAAAGATGATATGGCATAAGGATCCTGTATAAAGCGGAATTTTTTTCGATTCCGTTTCCGAGATTTTAATCAATCAATATTCGACAAAGCCAAGAACGGATTCAGCTCATCATTTAGAGGGGGTCATGGATTTCCTTTTTTCGGGTGGGGGGCGATTACATCCTCGTTATGAGAATTTTTTATATTGAAAGCTATTCCCAAATCCAAACTAACTACTTTTCTGATACTTTCGCGAAGTCATTTTCATTCGTAAATACAAAAAAGTTGCATTAATATTCGTAAAAATATAAAATTTGCCAATTTTGTTCAGATACCAGGAAATTAGAGTTTCCCATTTTCTTATAAAGGCAAAGATTCATTCAGAAAATGTTGCCAAAGATCACTTTTAGCCAAGTTTTACGAGTTGAAGCCACAGAAATGTCGTCGCAAGGGAACAATTGGCTGTCACTTCCGGAATTTCAGTTTAGAAAGTCTAACAATTGTCAACGGTTAAATATGGCAAAAATTTGTGTTAAATTTTAGAGGTAACTAAACCGTACACATTGGCAGCTATGGGATTCTATTAGTGTCATAAAAATTGCAGGTGTAGCCTCTTCTTTCTGCTCAAAGTATTAAATAGTTTTTTTCAATCGAACTTATACCTTTGGAATGGATCATTTTCTTCTGATGGACTGGTGCCATCCATTATTATGAAACAACCGTTATAAATGAAGTGTTAGGTGAAGATGAAAGAGCTTTCGTAAAAAGTTAGAACTCTGATTTTCTGGTCAGAAAAGGAAAAAAAAATGGTCATTTTTTTTTTTTTTTTTTTTTTTTTTTTTTTTTTTTCTGGTCAGGATGAAAAAAAAAATGGCCATAATTTTGTTTCTGATCAGAATGGAAAAAAAAATGGCCATAATAAAAAAAAAAAAAAAAAAAAAAAAAATCTATGATATCTTTTGAATGTTGAAAAAATAAAGAAATAAAACATATTTTTAAAATATTTCACGTAAAATAGACGTCACTCTTGAACTAAACAAAAATAACTTTCCTGAAATTTTATACACCATAATTAGTATTTGTATTCTAGAAATTGTATTATATAAAATATTATTGAATTGTATTAAATAATGTTTTGCACTTTTGAGTTTTGACCCAACGAAATTGTTTTTGTTTGTTTTATTTCAATATTTTATTTTCCATTTGGAGATAATTGTATGGAGATTGTTATTCAAATATTCGGGGTAAAGTTTGAATTAACTCATTAGATATGGTGAGCGAAATTCGAAAATAGAGATAGCTTTCTTAGAAAAGTGTGGTGGAAAAAAATACCTCTAAATTGGCAACACTGATCTAACATCAGATTTTTTTTAAGTGCAATGTCTTGCGGGGAACTATTTTTGTGCATATTACATTTCTATAGTGTAAAATACTAATTTGGGTGACATAATTATTTTAGGAATAAAGTTTTCGCTATAGCAATATACTCGTATATATTTTTAAAGTGATTTTTTATGCATAATGTATATAGTATGTGCGTGTGTATGTGTATGTATATATATATAAACATTTGCGCCCTTTTGTAAGGCAATCGGCGCCCTTTTTATCCATTTTGCCACCGCCCTCTCAGTTATGCCAGTACGACCCTGCCCCTCTCTCCCGAGTTCTTCAAAGCTCGTAAATTGGAGCCACTTTCTTTGTAGGTTCGGGAAACGCCGAACCATCTTATCTGTAATCTAATCAGATCATATCGGACACCATTTGTTGTCCGTTAAAAACCTGAATTTATTGCCCTATGACGACGCCGAATCAGAAAAAGAAATTCTTCCCAGAAAGTATGCCCTGCCCAGTGTCCAAAGAAGGAAGAAAAACCCACCATGGAGAGTGCTTAGTTTTTTCCTCATACGCCACGCTAAAATTTTCGAGTTCTTTTACTTGTTTACAAAGAATAAAAGTAAACAGCGAATTTAGAAAAAGAACAATTATGCATCGAAAACATTATACGCTAAAAACTTTTGTAAATTATATGAAATTCCAAAATCTGAGTTTTTTTCTATGTCAGTTGGCGTAAAAAAATATAGCCCATCTGAAAAAATTATTGGAGGGGCCCGAGCCCCACGGGCCCATATAACTCTACGCCTATGTGTGGCAGAAATTCACACTGAAATTGAAGTATTCGATTCCATTTTTAAAATATTAACTGATATCTATATAAGTTACAATTGAATATGAAAATGTACTCAAAAAATGATCTCTTTCACCTAAAAAAACACCATTTGTGAGAACATCCTCAAGCTAATGTCACGCTTATGCATTTTTGGCTTAAAATCACATTGTTTGGCGACAAAAGAAAAGTAAAAAATTGTAAAGAAACAAATAGTAATTACACATGTGACTCACAATTACATCTGCTTGTTTCTTCTATAAGTCACGTGATGGGACAATTAGATATAAAAAAAAAGAAAAGAACAGAACAGAAAGAAAATGTCGTTAAAATTTCATTTAATCAAATTTTCAGATTCGTTTCCATATCTAACGCAAGCGATAAAGAGCCAAATATTCCGTATCAAGTGTAATATTTCTTATTAAATTAATTTTTAAACATTACAAATATTTCTTTCAGGTTTTGATTAAATGCTTCCGTTTTTTAATATTATCACTCATTAAAACGGATTTTCTTCTTCTTTCTTTCTTTTTCTTCATTTAAATAAAATTAGTGACAGTTTTTCTTTTATTTTTCGAGGTTTAATAGCCGTTTCAATTTTTTTTTTTATCAGCGATGAATTTCGCCAAGAAATAAAAGGGTAACCTTATCGCCCAAAATAACAGAATTTTCCGTCATAATTCTAAAACTAATATAGGTAGAATAATGTGTTATAGCTTAAAACCTTCCCTGAAACAATACCTATCTAACGGTATAAGTTTCGTCAAAATCCATGCAGTAGAACTCGAAATCTAGGCGTTCGGAACGAAATTTCCGTTTGGATTTTATATATATAATAGATAATAGATTTTATATATATATAATAGAATAGATAATAGATTATGTGTTATGAACTATCTCAAAGTTTAAAACAGATCGCATTGTTAGATTTCCTAATTTTAACAATATCGCGTTATGTTAGTTCCACATTCCACCACCAGGGAGCGCACTCTATTCTTAACGAAAGCGTATCTGAACGAAACTCCTTCATGCAACCTTTCCGTAGATACATGAATCGGGAGGGTGGCGGTCTTAACCAATAATTTAAGATAATTGCTGAAATTATTAAGAAAAATATTTTAAAGGGGCTCTACGCGGGCCCCTAATAGAGTTAGAGGAAATCGGAAGACGGCAAAATAATCGCGGGGAAAAGTTTGCTTGGGTGCTTCGGAGCTACTTTTGGCGCGAGATCTAAGCTCTACGACCAATAGGAGCCCAGATATTTAAGGAAATATGAAGTAACAAAGTCCAAAATAATAGAATTTTCCGTAATAATTCTTAACTAATCTAGGTAGAATGATGTGTTATAGCTTAAAACCTTCCCTGGAACGATACCTATCTAACGGTATAAGTTCCGTAAAAATCCATGCGGTAGAACTCGAAATCTCGGCGTTCGGAACGAAATTTCCGTTTGGATTATATATATGTAATAGATACTAAACAGTAAACTTTAGTTAAAATTTCTATTAGTATTAATCTAAAATTGAATCGCACAAATAAATATGCTAATACAGTAGACTCCCTCAAATCCGCACAGCTTGGGACCAGAGGTTGTGCGGATTTTAGAATTTTGTGGATTTCTGGTCATTGATTTGTTTACATTTTTGAAACAATTTGATTGGTAGTTAAGCAAGGGAAATTATAATGAATGCTTACAATAAAGTGAAACATTAAAATAAGAAAATTTTAAAATAATTTTAGTTTAAAAGTAAGTAATTATTAAAATAATTATGTAAAATAAAAATATTACGAATGAAATAGATTCCAAAAGTCCTATGCTGCCATCTAGTGATAGCAAGGAGAACAGTGTTAATGCTATTATCAGTATATATAGCTTATTGCGCTCACTGTAACTTTTTTCATTGTTATTTAGAGTCCTGAATGCTTTTCTTATACTGCTTTGTATGTTTAGAAATAAATTTGTCTATAATTTAAAAAAAAAATTCCGCGAACAATAATTTTAAAATAGCGTTCCGGTTCGTGGATTTTTCCATTTCGTACCCTGGGATTTTTGATATAGATATGCTAATTTATATCAAAATCAAAAATAATGTAAATTTATTTAGTAATAAATCAGCTGTAATAGCCAAAAGAGAATGATTAACAAAAAATTTAGTAAAAAAAACATTGCAGTAGTTGTCGATTTCGGCGCCATCTTGAATTTTGTTCCTGCAACTTAACTGTAAATTTCATCGTTTACATCTGAAAAATACGCGGATTTTAGGGTCGTGGATTTAAAGGAGTCTACTGTATAAACATATTGCAAACAGAAAAAATAGAATAACATGATGAAATGCAAAAAAATTTTACTCTCTCTTTGTAGGAAAGTGGCCATAAGGTGGCCGGTGGCTAGTGCTAATTTTGACCTTTACGACTTAATGTTTTTATAAAATATAGCTTGCTTATACATAACTACATGCTTAAAAAAAAAACCCATTTAACACAATTTTATAAATCTGAAAGCTAATGCGAAAGAAACCTTGGTTAAAAAATTAATTATAATAAATTATAATTATTGTGTTACAAATTGAGTTAAGTGATTCTCTAAGATGCAGATCCATTTTATGGGAAAAGAGACTTTATAAAAAACAACATGACTTTATGTAAAATAACGTTTATAAATATACAATGTAGTGTTTAGAAAAGTAACTTACTTACAAGCATCATACTTACAAGTACCTATTACTGAAAACTCATATCATCAAAAACAAGCATGAAAAAGTCCCTTAATAGGATATTTACAAAAGTGAAACTGGGGTCAACAGGTAGTAATTAATCAACGAGCATTCGCATAATTCTTGAAAAAGTCCCATTGAAAACATTCTATAATTTAAATAAATAAATTATAAGAATCATAATAAACTGATTAAAACAACATAAACAATGTAGAATGCATTTTAAAATTCCCTTTTCTTATGCAACAGAAAATGTATTAAAAAATTACATACTTACAGTCAGTCATATAAGTTAATACTTACTGGTCGAGTAAACATTTAGAACTGTTCCTGATTGAAGAGTTTCAAAAGTAGCACATAGTTGAAGAAATTAGAAGAAATTCCACTTTCTTGCAGAAGACCACAAATGGTAGTCGCTTATTATACAGAACTACACACCTGTGTTCCCCTGAGAGCAAAAAATATCGTAAAATGTGCATCTATCCTGACACCAGCAGATTCATCAGACACTCTGTATTAAAACTTTTATGGATTTTGAAAGTTTTTCAAACTCATTCTGAAAAAAAAAAAATTATGAATTTTTCCAACTTAAGCCACCCTTGGTCTGGAAAAAGGAGGGGAGGGGTGAAAAAATTCATATTCTAGATTTTACAGTTTTAATTATACTACTACTGAACAATTATTAAAGAAAATTTCAGAAAAATAGCATCTCAAATTTTTAAAAAGAATAAGGGATGGTGTATTAATAGTACCTAATAATAACTAAAAGTAAAAACTGTTTATTTAAAAAACAGGTTTGTTCATTTTAATAAAAGTTAAATTTTATATCTCATCAAATTTTTTAAGGGGGGGGGGGGAGATAAGAAGCTAAATACAATTCAAAGTCTTCACAACACTTTAGATACCATATTAGGATTGATTCATTGTAAACATTAATACATTTAAAATTTAAAACTGATGAACAACAATGCAAATCATGTACAGAGTGTTTAATATGATATGAGTTTGCTATGATCAATCGATTATGTAACAGTAATGAAGAAAGCTGAGCAGTTAATTCAAAATTAATTTTATGGCTAAAAATTTGTTAATAGTTTTAGGATAAAGTTAAAAATTGTCAGTACTACAAATGCATTGAAATAGAATAATATGAAATAAATACCTGAAATAAGTTTAGTCACAAAATGTCATTACCGTACGCGTACATTATAATACAGCGACGACTGTATTATTTTAATTTGTTGAATGTCTGCTGTACGTTATTTCATAGTGACTTTTTCTAATCCCAGGAAAAGCAAAAAAAACATTTTCAGTATTATCATTATTATTACACCCAACAACTTTACAATACCTTACCATTGTTTAACCGAATACTTATCCGAATTTCATAACTCTTGAAGTCTTCCACATCTGCCTTGAAAGGAGTCGAGAAATGCGATATTTACTAAAAACGCTGACAACATAACAATGACAAGACAGGACAATTTAAGCCTGCGTAAAATGTGGATAAATTATAGCACACTTGGCAATGATATCAAGTGAGATAAAGAAGCCAATATGGTAAACAGAAATACACTAAAAAGATGCTCACAAGATGGGCAGTAGATTGCGCAGATAGGAGATTTTGGTGTCCATGTTTTTGACGTCATACCAAAATGCCCTATTGCAAACCTTTTTAACGGCATACTGCAACTCCATCTATCTCTTTCCTCCATGGTTCTCTGCCCAGACGCATGGAGGAATGAGATAGATGGAGGTGCAGTAAGATGGTTGTGGGTGACGCCAAAAAAGTAACCCTAAAATCTGCTACAGAAAGCCCAAACAAAACCACGTGATTTGACACGCCTATCAGTTCAAACCGGTTTAAACCTGTATTTCTTTGCTTTCATTTTTTACCGTCGGAAATTGTTATTCAAGATATGAATAAAATTTCGATAAAAGATGACTTATGCGCTGTTGGGTCATTTTCAATAAATGCATACAATTCAGAAAAACATTTAAAAAAAATACTTTTAAATTTCACATTAAAAATGAAATAATTTATAATGTATAAGTTAGATGTGTCTGTTGTGATATATGTATACTTGTGGCAACACCCATTAAATATTAAAGTTTTTGGTATGTAATGGCAACACTATATTTTATATAGCTCAATGGCAACACGAATGTATTATTATGAATCAAAGCTGACTTTACAATGGCTTGGAAGCGAAAAAGTCACGTGATCCAGATAGACGGTTGAACGCGCGCAATCCAACTGTAGTTGCTACTATCTCGCTATGCTGCGTGCTGTAGCTGCCTGTCTCTGTTTGTACATCAGTGTTTAGTTAGATGTGATAAAATTTGAAAATATTTATTTTAAATGCTATTGATATGTGCTCTTAAACCGTTGATCATGGATTACATCGCGTACGGAGAAATTTTTAGCGCAGTAATTTGTTATTTTACTGCCAAAAAGAGCTCATCAGTTTAAGCCTAACTGTTATTGCATTATCGGAGGAAGTAATGTGAGTTCATATATAATTATATTTCTCTTTTTATTTTATATGTATGTTTAAAATGTGATTTTATAAGCACTTATAATTGAAGTGTGATGTATACATATATTTCATTAATACAGTACTGTGGTATCTACAAAAAGGTGTTAAAAAAAAAGTTTAGTATTGTTCTCAGTGTATAATCAGTAAGTGTAACCCTTCTTTATATATTGTGGAGAATAGTACTCATTTTCTAAGATATAATAACAGTGAATCACAGATTAATATCTTACCCTCCCCCCCCCCCCCTCTTTAAAAATTTAAGTACTCTTTTTCAAGTACCTCATTTTTTTAAAATACTCTCTCTTTCCAGCTCTAGGTTGTGAAGTGGTCTTTCTGTGAGAGTAGCGCTCAATTTTTATATAAACAAAAGTATTTATTTTTAAACAGCAAAATTATTCAGTTTAATGTATGCACATTTGTTTAAAACAATGAAAATGATAGTACTCAGTACTGGTTATTTAATTGTAGTACACATTTGATTAACTTCATTTTAATTTAGCAATTATAGATTGCTCTGATTACTTTTATAATTTCTTGTATATAACACTTTTCAGATACTGGTATAAATGAAAATATTTATTGAAAAACAGAACATTTTAATACTGTTATTATCCAAAAATGTACAATTAAAATAACTTTCCAAATCCCAAATGAATTTCAAATATTAACTTAATATGTAATGCAGTTATTGAAGATGTGATCTTTCTGCGGTCAAGGGATTGAGTCAAGAAGGATATTTTTGGATTTTTATGACAGCTGGGTGCACTTGCGAGGCAGGATCTTTATTTAATTTTCTGTCTGTGAGTGTACCTTGCTAGTTCCTTTATACTGGATGTTCCCACTTCAAACTTGTCAAAGTACTTGTTTACCAACACAATGTCCACACCACGCTGGCTGATGATCTGGTTTCAATTACAGTTTGTTAATATTAAGTTCATTTGGGGTTTGAAAGTTATTTTACCTATGCACATTTGGATAACAGTTGTATTAAAAGATTCTTTATTTTTATTTAGTGTAGGGGAGAGTGGGGATACTTGAGCCATCCCTATTTTCTCTACTGTAGGTTAATTTTTCTTTCTAAAATTAGCAACATGATAATATTCTTATAGTTCTGCACATTAAAAAAAAAAAAAAATCACATATCTTGGAACCATTTTGAAAGTATATAGTGATTAATAGCTGCTTTTTCCCTATCTGAAGTAAATATTTAGGTGAGTGTTTTTTATATTTTTTTGTAATCAAAGTTTTGTTTTAAGCTGCAACAATATAGATAGATTTAATAAGTATAATTTCAGTTGTATTTTGAATCTAAAATAATTCAAATAGATTCATTCATTACTTAGTAAAAGTCTGATAAACAAAAATGGTAGTAATGGGGATACTGAGATTGAGGATACATGAGCCATGCTCAACCATCCCTACTAGGAAATTAGAGATATGGGTGAAACAAAAAAAATGTCTTTTTCATGTTCACAGATAGATTTTAATTTTAATTTTTTAATTTTTTTTCTGGGTAAAATGAGGAAGAACTCTTTTTATTTTTTTTTTCATTAAGGAATTAATTTGAAAACATACGTTTAAAAATGCATATTTTGTTAATGAAAATATCCTTTTTTTTTCATTTTGACTAACAAAATAGTCTGTCTAGATAAATGTAGGCATAGTTTTCAATTTAACTTTTTGACTAATATTAAAATCACTTTTTAAAACTGATTTTACTGGTCATAATCTCTAATATTTTAACTAGTTAGGCCCAAAATATTAAAATATCTATTTTGTTAATGTAATATTTTAAGATTAAATATTGTATACTGAAATTGTAACCACTATTACTGTAACTTTTTTAAAAACTTAACCACCAACTGACGATGTTGCTATCATCAATGAAACCCAAGTTGAAATGATCCTTCGACCACCAATTATCACCACAACAAATGATCGTGTTACTCGTTTTGTTTTCACAACTGGTTTCGAAGGACTTGGTGCATCTTGATTTATCACTATGTAAAACATTTATAAAATAATAAAAAGAAAAATATTATTTTTGTAGGTATTTTTTAGTATTGGCTCAAGTATCCCTTCACAATGGCTCACGTATCCCCCTCATGGGGATACTTGAGCCACAATGTAAAAGAAAACGTAAAAATTTATTAAACAAAGAAAAATAGTTCAAAATTAACTGAAAATGGAAAAGAAAAATTATCAAATTTTCAACTACAATATTTTATTTTGTTCTAAGTATAAAAAATTTAAAAAAGTGGCTCAAGTATCTCTATCTTCCCCTATTTTTATTACAAATGCAATAAGAATTCTAAAATTTGTAGCAACTAAATTAAAATGAAGTGATTCATATGAGTTAAATATTTTCAATATTTAATAAAGAAACAAAGCACATGTTGTGAATACCATAAGCCAACGAAAATTTCCCTTTTATGAAGTATGCGAAAATATTCTTGTTTACAAATAAATTTTCTTGTAAATACTGGTGTCATTCAACTATTTCAACATTTTATGAATACAAATACCTTGCCCCTGAAAGGGTTAAGTTATGTATTGTTATTATTAGGTATCCTACTTTTTTTTTTTTTTAAATCTAGGTATGCTTTAGAAAAAGAATTGCTTCTTTGGCAAGTTTTACTCAATAACACAATATCTAAATGAAATATTTTAAATATTTTCCACTTAAACATTACCGGTTAATGATTAAATACTTCAATATTTATTGATAACACAATTCTAATCCATTTTTTTATGTGGATATAAAAATATATTGAAATATGTTCAATATTTTTCCATATGATATTTCACGTTTGTTATTTTTAATTGGAAGATTTATTGAATTTTATAAATATTTTTAAAATCAAAGTAAATGTATAAAGCATGGAAAATTCATTTAAATATTGACAAAGTTTTAATTTTTTACTTCTAAATATATACTTAAAAACATATTAGCTGAAATACCAACTTTCAGTTAATATTTTCATGTAAAAGAAATTAATTTTTTTCTATAAACTGTTTCAATTCATAGATTAATAGCTCCCAGTTTAGCACGTATTTAGTTTATTTTTACAATCATTATCAAGATTCAAGAGTCCACATTTTATTAACCCTCTTCTTCAAACAACTATAGCTAAAAATAGTCAGAACTCTTTTTAATAATTTTAAATAAAAAAAAGACTTGTTTGTTTTTATCTGCTAATTTTCATGTTAAAAAATATTTAAGTAATTCTTTATTGCTTTTCATGTTTTGAAATGAAATGTATTTTCATAATGAATTACTTTTCACGACATAATTGATAGTTACAAGTTGTTTATATATTTATAAGAAAAAAAAAATATTTATGGATTTTCACTGCGAGAAAGTATTCTTATTTTTCTTCCTTGCCACCACCCCCTCACCTCATTTCCAAAGTTTGTAGGGACAAGAGTGGATGCTGCAAATGAGACAAAATGTCCAACCCTATCTAAGGCTGTTTAAACATTTTTTTTATATTGAGTATTATGATATAAAATTGAAATTAAGAGGATTTTAGATAATTAAATTATTTAAATAATTCAGATCATTTAAATAATGTTTTATGAATACTCAAAATTTGCTATTGTTCAAATATTGAAAACATATTGTAATTTCAAAATGTATAAGGTGTATTACTATTTTCTGAAAGATATATTTCAAAATAATATTTATTATATATGTCATAGGCTGATTGAGAAATTCAACTTTTGCAAAGAGCCTAGTTTGCGAAGAAACATGCTAATTGTGGATGGGAAATCATACTGATAACACTGGTCGGCAACAAAATCATCTGTAAAAATAATAGTTGATTCTTATTAGATTTCATTCTGGTAAATAAAAATATAGTAACGAAACTACTGTATCACAAACCATTTTTTTTGGTAGGAGGGTTTGCTTTTAAAATTAAGGTATTTTATATCTTGCTAAAATATAAGTGGAAATTTTGTAAATCTTAAAATGTAGATAATAATATGTAAATTATCTGTAAATAAATGTATAAATATGATTACCCAAGTTACAGCGGCATAAGGAATGAAAATATGTTAGTGGATAGCAAATAGTAAATTCAGACACGAAAGGGGGGGGGGGGACATAAAAAGAAAAATACACTATACAATACAAGTATCAACAAATTAAATTTCCATGCTATATTTTATCAATTTCATATCTAAGACAGTGAAAACACTTCTTCCATGATTTCAATGATACCTGACTTCATGTTAGAAGAAACAGCAATTCTATGTTAGGTAAATAGTACAAATATTTATTTTGTTAAAAATACTCCAAATATTGATCATATTATTGAATCAATACCTCTGTCAATAAACATATGGGAACTGTAATTTGCAGGTCTAAGCAACAAAACATAAAACAAACTTCTGAATTCTTTAGGAGAAGTAACTCTCCACTGAAAAATCTATTTGATTTAATACAATTGATTTAAATAAAACAACCCTGGATAGACATTTTAGCTTTTGTGCAACCAAGTTCTGAAAAGTTTTTTCTTTTCTTTCCTTTGTGGCTGATTTGTGATGACATGTTTTTTGAAATACCAGATTCCTTAGAGGAGAAACTGCCCCCCTCCCCAACTGTAACTTCTCCCAAATGGAACCTTTGGGGGGGGGGGGGGGGAAGTAAATTGCCTCTCCCTAAATTAAAAAAAATAATAATGAACTTTTTTTTTTTTTCCTCTGGCGATTTAAAAAGAAAAATTAAAACTTATTATTTCTGAGTGATTTAAAACTGTTAAACATTAACAGAAAATATAATTAAGAAGTTTTCGTCGAAAAGAAGTGGCTGCTCCCCCCCCCCCCCCCCCCCGTGGAAGTTTAATTATGTTTATGAAAGTATTTGTATTGTAATAAATATCGCATGCGGCGCCGAGCTAATTTTCAACGCAAGCAATGCTTCGACCATCGACTTCTTCGTCTATCTGGGTCACGTGACCTTCTAGTTTCGATTTCGCTTCCGGGCCATAGTAACGTCGGCTATGTATAGATTATGGCAACTTCTCGAGGTAACTAACCTACCGGGTAAACCTGTATTCCTATAATGTAACGGACTCATTATTATGATGCTATGTGCTGGGAGCTGTCAGTACGCTCACTTCTCTCTTGTAATCACGATGCATGCCGTGATATTATTCCAGATAATATGCTACTAAATTTAAACTCATGTTATTAATAAATAATGTTTCATCTCAAGAAGTCTCTTCGTCAATGAATCCAAGCTTCATACATCTGTAAATATAATTAATTAAGCACTTTAGCTTTTGGTATAATTTTTATACACTATTTTTCTCCAGTTACCAGTAACATGGTAACAGGCTTGACATTAACAGCAAAATATCTTCCAAAACCTACATGCTAATTATTAACACTAAGAAACAAAACAAAATCTTTAATATATTAACTAGATAATAATATTCAAGCAAAAGAAAGTACTAAACTTATATTTTTAACATAAAAAATTAGGTAACAGACTTGACATTAAATAAAAATACTCACCTTTATAAAAAATTCTTTACTCCACTACACTGTCGTTTTTCAACCACAAAAGAAAATGGCTACAAGTAAATATTTAAATAGTATAAGTGTTTTTATTGCAAATGTGCTGCCATCTCTTGG
Source organism: Maratus speciosus (assembly GCA_963932465.1). Lineage (NCBI taxonomy): Eukaryota > Metazoa > Arthropoda > Arachnida > Araneae > Salticidae > Maratus > Maratus speciosus. Next base: position 151,262,134 of record OZ010793.1, on the reverse strand, counting down.
TGAAATTGTCAACCTTTATTTCATGAAATTGTAGCTTGGTAACAGACTTCGCAAAATATGAGGGACAAAATGTTTTGTAGATTTTCTTTAAAATATTTTTTTTTTTTTTTTTTGCTGGAATAATGTCAGAAATTTAAAATAATGATGATTTATCTCATTAAATGTCCCAATTACTTTTCTTTTAAAGTGAAAAATGAAGTGAAAAAATATTACAGAATTATAAAATACAGAAGAGGGACAGCTATTTTTTTTCTTCTACTAGATGCAAAAATCTGCATCTTTAGGAAAAAAATTTGAAAGTGATTATTTTTATGTTTTAGAAATATGTTGTGTAGTGTGATTAAATCAATATAATATTTATAGTCAGTTTTAAATAATATATTATGAGTACTTTTTTTTTTTTTACTGTGGGACAGCATATGTATGCATATTTTGAAAACGACCCTGTTATAGGATGTAGTACTAGATCAGAATGTATCAAAGATACTAATATATCACTTCACAGAATTATTTGATTATTTTATCATACGTATTTTAAATATAAATATCAGAAGCGTCTTTTAAGATTTTACTTGAAAGGGTAAAATTCTTTCGTTATTGTCCGAAAGTCGTTTGCACTTGAAAATCTAGATTTTAGATTAATATTTGTAATTTACGTTTAGATACATAATTTTAAAAGAATGCTCACATCATTATATTTTATCTGTTTACATGCAATTATTAATATGCTGTTAAAAACAAATAAAGACGTTTATCTAAATTAGTAGCGAAATTAAGCACACATTAAAAAATGGTGGCCTATTTGAAGCGCAATCACAAAATTTCATTCCATCAAAGAAACTCCATTAATCAGTTTAAATTACTTGAGTTTTGAAACATATTATTATCTGCAAAAAAATAAGTTCCCTGACAGGAAAATTTTAGCTGTAAGAATGAAATTATTATCAATAAATGCTTGACTCGCATTTCAGTAATTAGACTTGACCTTTCGATAAAAAGTTTTATTTTTCACAAAATTGTTATGCATTTCTCAAGGATAACTTTTTCTTTTCAGAAAAATGATACCAAAAGAAAAACAAAACTTCCATCTATACCATTCCCAAAACTTAATTCTATCTCATACATGTTAATACTTCAAAATTCGTTATCACACTGCCAAAATTAAATGGCAATCTATACCCATCATGAGGATTCTAAAGATATGAAATTCCGTGCATTAGTTCTTGAGATATGGCGATCGCTGAAATCGCGTAAATCCAGCAAACTGCAGCCTAGCAGCACCACCTATTTGGTGCTTTACACCAAAACCTATGATGCACCAAAACCACCAAACAACAACATATGTCAACGTCAAACTGAATCTGAAGTTTGGGAAGAATCCGTGCATTAGTTTTTGAGATAGAGCTATTGCAAAAATCATGAAAATTCTAGCATAGCAGCGCCATCTATTGGGCGATTAACACCAAAATCTACCTGCAACAACTTGTGTTAACATCTAACTAACTCGGAAGTTAGATGAAAATTCGTGCATTAGATCTTGATAGAACTATTGCGAAAATCGTGAAAAATTCAGCACAGCAACGCCACCTGATGGGCGATTTTAACCAACACGCAATCAGCACCAAGTCATATCAAGGACTAACTGAATCTGAAGTTTGATGAAAATCCGTGCATCAGTTCTTGAAATAGAGCTAAGCGGAAATCGTGTAAAACCTACAAAATTCAGCATGGCAGCGCCACCTGTTGGGCGATTTACACCAAAACGTAATAAGCACCAACTCATATTAACTAGCAACTGAACCTGAAGTTTGATGAAAATCCGTGTATTAGTTCTTGAGATACAGCTATTTCTGAAATCGCGAAAAATGCAGCATAGCAGCGCCACCTGTTGGGCGATTTACACCAAAAACTAATCAGCACAAATTTATATTAGGCACTACATGTATATAAATTTTTATTAAATTCCGTGCATTAGTTCTTGTGATAGAGCGCCCGCAAAATTTGTGTCACATACTGACAAGTAATTTAGATACAGTACTGTATCCGAATCTTTTGTGTGTCCTTGTAAATGAACGATAAATACTATGCCCATCATGTTTCACAGCAAGTACATTGTAGTAAATCTGAGTAATTTATGTCTATTCCATTATATTTCAGTAACATAATATCGCTGTAAACAGCCCCCTTTTCCCCCCTATATAATTATGTAACGGAATTCTTTTGTGTGGCCCTGTAAATGAATAATAAATGCTTTGCAAACCCCATATTCTACAAAATGCATGTTTTACTGCACTTTATAAATGAATATCGATTTCTTTATGTTTTAAATTGTCTAGCATCATTAAAATGCACTTGAAACGATTACTTCCATTGACCGTAATGTAACAGAATACTTGTTACCGCCCATGCAAATGAACTATAAGTGCCACACATTTTTTTTTTCAATAGCGATCACGCTATAGTAAACGTCAATAACATATAAAAAATGCAGGGTGATCCCAGAATATTTACAAGAGTTAGAGCTCGGCCAGACAGCCATATAAGCCGGAGACAAACATTTTTTATCTATGTTGGAAAGGGTTAAAGAAAGAAAACTTTCAATAATACAATTTTTAGTTCTTATCAAATGTTTTCAATATTTTATTTAATCTTATTTTGAAATTTTATTATTGTTAATTTTCCAATTCCAATTATTTTAAAAGCAAACATTTATTTTAATAAATAACAACACAACGAAGACCCTTTAAAAAATCTTATATACAAAATCCCTCCTACGTGCTTGTGTTGTTTGGTCTTTCTTGGACGTTTAAATTTGAGCGATAAATGGTTTCATACTGCAAACCTTTTTAACGGCATACTGCAACTCCATCTATCTCTTTCCTCCATGGTTCTCTGCCCAGACGCATGGAGGAATGAAATAGATGGAGGTGCAGTAAGATGGTTGGGGGTGACGCCAAAAAAGTAACCCTAAAATCCGCTACAGAAAGCCCAAACAAGACAACGTGATTTGACACGCCTATCAGTTCAAACCGGTTTAAACCTGTATTTCTTTGCTTTCATTTTTTACCGTCGGAAATTGTTATTCAAGATATGAATAAAATTTCGATAAAAGATGACTTATGCGCTGTTGGGTCATTTTCAATAAATGCATACAATTCAGAAAAACATTTAAAAAAAATACTTTTAAATTTCACATTAAAAATGAAATAATTTATAATGTATAAGTTAGATGTGTCTGTAAATATAATTAATTAAGCACTTTAGCTTTTGGTATAATTTTTATACACTATTTTTCTCCAGTTACCAGTAACATGGTAACAGGCTTGACTGGTAACAGACTTGACATTAACAGCAAAATATCTTCCAAAACCTACATGCTAATTATTAACACTAAGAAACAAAACAAAATCTTTAATATATTAACTAGATAATAATATTCAAGCAAGAGAAAGTACTAAACTTATATTTTTAACATAAAAAATTAGGTAACAGACTTGACATTAAATAAAAATACTCACCTTTATAAAAAATTCTTTACTCCACTACACTGTTGTTTTTCAACTACAAAAGAAAATGGCTACAAGTAAATATTTAACTAGTATAAGTGTTTTTATTGCAAATGTGCTGCCATCTCTTGGTGAAATTGTCAACCTTTATTTCATGAAATTGTAGCTTGGTAACAGACTTCACAAAATATGAGGGACAAAATGTTTTGTAGATTTTCTTTAAAATACTTTTTTTTTTTTTTTTTTTTTTTTGCTGGAATAATGTCAGAAATTTAAAATAATGATGATTTATCTCATTAAATGTCCCAATTACTTTTCTTTTAAAGTGAAAAATGAAGTGAAAAAATATTACAGAATTATAAAATACAAAAGAGTGACAGCTATTTTTTTTCTTCTACTAGATGCAAAAATCTGCATCTTTAGGAAAAAATTTTGAAAGTGATTATTTTTATGTTTCAGAAATATGTTGTGTAGTGTGATTAAATAAATATAATATTTATAGTCTGTTTTAAATAATATATTATGAGTACATTTTTTTTTTTTTTTTTTTACTGTGGGACAGCATATGTATGCATATTTTCAAAATGACCCTGTTATAGGATGTAGTACTAGATCAGAATGTATCAAAGATACTAATATATCACTTCACAGAATTATTTGATTATTTTATCATACATATTTTAAACATAAATATCAGAAGTGTCTTTTAAGATTTTACTTGAAAGGGTAAAATTCTTTCGTTATTGTCCGAAAGTCGTTTGCACTTGAAAATCTAGATTTTAGATTAATATTTGTAATCTACGTTTAGATACATAATTTTAAAAGAATGCTCTCATCATTATATTTTATCTGTTTACATGCAATTATTAATATGCTGTTAAAAACAAATAAAGACGTTTATCTAAATTAGTAGCGATTGATACATTCAAAAATGGTGGCCTATTTGAAGCGCAATCACAAAATTTCATTCCATCAAAGAAACTCCATTAATCAGTTTGAATTACTTGAGTTTTGAAACATATTATTATTTGCAAAAAAATAAGTTCCCTGACAGGAAAATTTTAGCTGTAAGAATGAAATTATTATCAATAAATGCTTGACTCGCATTTCAGTAATTAGACTTGACCTTTCGATAAAAAGTTTTATTTTTCACGAAATTGTTATGCATTTCTCAAGGATAACTTTTTCTTTTCAGAAAATTGATACCACAAGAAAAACAAAACTTCCATCTATACCATTCCCAAAACTTAATTCTATCTCATACATGTTAATACTTCAAAATTCGTTATCACACTGCCAAAATTAAATGGCAATCTGTACCCATCATGAGGATTCTAAAGATATGAAATTCCGTGCATTAGTTCTTGAGATATGGCGATCGCTGAAATCGTGTAAATCCAGCAAACTGCAGCCTAGCAGCAGCACCTATTTGGTGCTTTACACCAAAACCTATGATGCACCAAAACCACCAAACAACAACATATGTCAACGTCAAACTGAATCTGAAGTTTGGGAAGAATCCGTGCATTAGTTTTTGAGATAGAGCTATTGCAAAAATCATGAAAATTCTAGCATAGCAGCGCCACCTATTGGGCGATTAACACCAAAATCTACCAGCAACAACTTGTGTTAACATCTAACTAACTCTGAAGTTAGATGAAAATTCGTGCATTAGATCATGATAGAACTATTGCGAAAATCGTGAAAAATTCAGCACAGCAACGCCACCTGATGGGCGATTTTAACCAACACGCAATCAGCACCAATTCATATCAAGGACTAACTGAATCTGAAGTTTGATGAAAATCCGTGCATCAGTTCTTGAAATAGAGCTAAGCGGAAATCGTGTAAAACCTACAAAATTCAGCATGGCAGCGCCACCTGTTGGGCGATTTACACCAAAACGTAATAAGCACCAACTCATATTAAGGACCAACTGAACCTGAAGTTTGATGAAAATCCGTGTATTAGTTCTTGAGATACAGCTATTTCTGAAATCGCGAAAAATGCAGCATAGCATCGCCACCTGTTGGGCGATTTTCACCAAAAACTAATCAGCACAAATTTATATTAGGCACTACATGAATATAAATTTTTATTAAATTCCGTGCATTAGTTCTTGTGATAGAGCGCCCGCAAAATTTGTGTCACATACTGACAAGTACTTTAGATACAGTACTGTATCCGAATCTTTTGGCCCCACCAGTGGCCGAGAGGTTCTGCCCTCGAAGCTGGTAGACGGGAAGTGCTGGGTTCGATCCCAATCGCGCCCGTCGGTCTAATCGTTTGGAGTTTTCGTGGTTTTCTTCGAGCCGTGGATTTTCCATGTTTAAATACGGATTAGGTTCCCTTAGAAAGACCCCCACGGAGGGCACTTCCCCCGGGCCTATATCCCTCGTGTAGATAATCGGCCGTCAAAAAATCAACCAACCGAATCTTTTGTGTTTCCTTGTAAATGAACGATAAATGCTATGCCCATCATGTTTCACAGCAAGTACATTGTAGTAAATCTGAGTAATTTATGTCTATTCCATTATATTTCAGTAACATAATATCGCTGTAAACAGTCCCCTTTCCCCCCCCTATATCATTACGTAACGGAATTCTTTTGTGTGGCCCTGTAAATGAATAATAAATGCTTTGCAAACCCCATATTCTACAAAATGCATGTTTTACTGCACTTTATAAATGAATATCAATTTCTTTATGTTTTAAATTGTCTAGCATCATTAAAATGCACTTGAAACGATTTTCCCCAATGGCCGTAATGTAACAGAATGCTTTTTACCGCCCATGCAAATGAACTATAAGCGCCACCCATTTTTTTTTTTCAATAGCGATCACGCTATAGTAAACGTCAATAACATATAAAAAATGCAGGGTGATCCCAGTGTATTTACAACAGTTACGCCCGTATTCACCAAAACTGGTTTAAACCTCGGATCACGGAACTCCCGGGTCAGAGTTAACCCGGCGTTAACTCCGGGTTAAAAAATTTCGTATTCACCAACCTCGGATTAGCCGACCCGAGTGTTAACCCAACGAATTTGTAACAAGCGTTCTGATTGGTCGAAAAGAGGGTACGTAGCGTCAGAAATGTAAACAAGAGTTATGTGTTATTGATTAAGCTTGTTGATCGTCGTTATACAGAAATATGGTTTAAAGTAAGTAATTATACATTATTTGCTTTTTGATAATTTCCTCACAAGTTGTATAATGATTACGATGTCCTCAGTTTAGAGTTACTATAGATGTTTTCCCGATCTTTTTTATGTACTTATTATTATTTTCAAACATACTTTCAGTTACCCAACATAAAATTCAAACACATTGCAGCATCGGTGTGTATTATTTCTGTTGGGATTCTGTATTTTAAAATTTTTTCAGGCTAAAAACAATAAGCATTTACAAATTTATAAGTATTACTGTTATTCTTCTGTATATATATTTTTTTCAACAAGTGATTAACTTTATTGAATATTACTTTGGATTATTCACGTTAAAAGAAAAAAAAAATCTTAATATGTATTGTTATCCCTAACATTGATGAATCAAATTCCTATAAAATTATGGAATAAAGAAATAGTGACTGACTATATGTATGCTCACCCATCTTAATTTAGGTAAACAATAACTTTGAATCAGTTTATTGATAGTTGAGTCAAAGACTTTCTTGAAAAAGTGTATTTTATTCAGGTATGAAAATATTCTACTGGTTTTTAGAGAGGATTTTATTCTGATAAATATTAAGAAGCAATTTAGTCCCTTTTCAACAATCCCCCCCCCCCCCCAAAAAAGGAGGGGTGGATAATAACAAAAACAATTTCGTTTTCTAGCGATAATTTTGTAAATTTTTGTGTCCCCCCCCCCCCCCAAAGTATGGGCTTGGTTACAATTAACCTGATTATTTTAAAGATTTGTGACAGCAATAATACAATTCACCTTCAAATGTAATAGAAAAAAGTAAAGAGGCCACTTTATTTTGGCAGTTTTTAAGTGTGATTTTAAAACTATTTTTACGATGCAGAAGGAAAGTATTTTTGATTCATGCATTGATATCTTAACATTTTTTGAGTTATCAAAATTAGTCCTTTATGAAATTTTACTTTAGAGAAAAATGATAAGTTATTATTTTGATGTTGATATTTTAAGTATATGTATAAACTTTTATAAAATATTGCGTATTTTCTTTTTCAGAGACAGTTTTTCAACTGGAGATTTTTATTCGTTGAATGGGTATTGCTTTCTGTGTATTTGTTGTTTTGAATCATACACATAGGCAATATTCTTTCAAATACTGGTGATAATGAGTGTGGTTGACAACACTATTGGTGTTGTCGTGATTGGATGGTGTGTGCATTGCCCTAACATTAGATATGACAACAAACCACAACATATACTTGACTACTCCCTCTTATCTGTAAAGGTGTAGCAACGATTCATCATGAACTTGTACGATGCCAATTACTGAGGTAATCAATAACATTATTTTTCTATGTTTTCTTTCAACTTGAATAAATTTCAATTGATTTATCCTATAGTATGATTGTGTAATATTTTTATGCAAATATATTTTTATTTCAGAATTTTTCATATTTTTTTTAAAGCTTTTTAATGTTTTATCTTTTATGAGGTAGAATAAGTTTCGTTAAAATTCTAATTCGACAGGAACCTTTCACTTGATTCATGAAAAATTGACATTGTGTTGCCAAATTTTATGCTCACCAACTATCATGCCATTGGCAAAGGAAGTGGGGGTGCAGTTCTGCCCCTTGATGGATTTAAAAATTTTATTTATTAAACTTTTCTCATATCTGTTGATTTAAAAAATGATTACAGTCAACTCTTTGAAATCTGCTAATGTATAATCCACAGACGTCTATTATCCACATTGTACGTTGGAATGTAAACAGTGCAATTATAATTAACAGTTAAACCCATAAAGTTAAATTTGGTATATTTTTTTCATTTATCAGTTTTCCAATAAACAAATATTTAAATATAAATTGGATATAAATATTTAAATTTCCTTGCGTAACAAAATTTTATCTTGGGGTATGAACTAATGAGTGTTCATAGGCTAAAAAAAAAAAAAAAAAAAAAAAAATTATTGACAACAAAACAAAACTGAAACTACCATTGTGTTGTGTCAATTTTTAAAATAATGAATAATCGATCAAACTTGTACATAATTTAATTTTTATTTAAATTAATTATTAAATATATTAAACTAATGTTGCATTATGTTTTTCTTTTCTATTGTAATTGTAATTTTTGTTCAGTTGTTCCTAATTTAACCAGACTTTAAAAAATAAAATGAAAACAAAAGGATCATCTACAATCCACAAACCCTCGGTCCCTATGTATGCGGATTTCACAGAGTTCACTGTATATTTATTCTTCCCAAAAACCTTAAAATAATTAAGCCTCAAGAGAGACAAAAAAAGGGGGGGGGGGGATTCTGCCCTGCAAGATCTCTTGTACAACATACTTTTTTTATGTTAATGTAGAATGATGCCTCAACTAATAATTATTGTTTCCCAACTTTTTTATTTATTTAAGAAGTCTTGATTCGGCTTACAATTTTATTTTTTTTAATACATGAACTAACATAATGCAGTATTTTGATTCGGATGAGATTTCCTGTCTGTCTATAATCAAATGTTGAAATGTCTGACAAAATGTTCGGTTGATGGACATTTTGGCTAACAAATATGATTCCAGACTGAATTATTTTGTTAGATGAGGTATCATTGTAATTGAACATAATCACAAATGGAGTGTTTAAGGGGACAACTTCCCATAATAATAAAATAGTTCCTTATTATTTTTAGTGTCCCCCCCAAAAAAGGAAAGATTAATATTCCCCCACTGTTAAACTGTTATATTGTTTTTTATGTTGATATGTTTAAAAATTGTTGTATATGCAGTTATAACAAAAAATTCTTAGTTTAGAATTTTTCCATATCTACCTAAATATAGGATATTTTTGCTGAAAATTCAAATTTGACATCAAACTTTTCTTTGATTTGTGAAAAATTGCCAATGATTGACCATATTTTATACTCAAGTAACATGGTCACTTGCAGGGGTGGGATCTTTTGCCCCTCCTTTGCTTTTAACCCTTTAAAGGGCAGTGATAACGCAGCGTGACCACCTAATTTTAATAGCCAAACTGACAATCCGCACCAAGAATATTTTAATAAAATTTTGCTTTTACAATGAAAGTGTGTACAATGAAAGCAGATTTGTATTTTCTATGAAATTTGTTCGTAAAATCTGGTGTCATTCAGTTATTTCATCATTTTATAAACAAAATTTCTCTGCCCCTGAAAGGATTAAAATTTATTTCGGAATTTTTGTTATCTTTGATGATTTAAAATATGAGTATGAAATTTTTTCTTCAAAAGACTTTAAATAATTAAAACACTAAAAGAAAAAGGAGCTAAATATATTCTTGGGGAGGGTGCAAAATTCCCCTGAATCTCTTGTGCAATATTACTTTTTTTCTTTATTATGTTCATGTACAGTAATACCTTGGCTAGTGATCATTGTTTTCTCTGTTTTTCAGACTTGGCTAAGAAACACTGATTTGTCTTACTTTTTTTTTCTTTTTATACACAAATTAACATAATGTAGCAGCACTACATTTTAATTGAATGGAAAAACAGTTTTGGTTAGTGAACAATTTGGTTAACACATTCAATTCTTGAATGAATTATTTTTGTTAGCCAAAGTATTACTGTATTTAAAAATGTACCTTAAACGGAGTGTTCAGGGGGGACAGCCTCCCCTGATAAAATTTTTTTTCCCTAATTATTTTAAGTACCCCAATAACAATAATAATAATATAAATAGTAAGATTAATATTCCTTCATTGTTAACCTTCTGTAGTGGTTATTATGTTGATATATTGAAAGATTGCCCTGCACAGGATTATCTATACTAATAAAAGAAAGTTTCACTCTGTGTATCTGTGATGGCTAGCGGAATCTATGGCACATACAAGGCGGAAAATTTTTGTGAAGATAGTCTAAGGCCTTTCCTAATGCACCTGAGACTAAGAATTTTCAATTTCTCATAATTAGCTGGAATATTAATTAAAAACTCACAGGCTGCAAAGAAAATTCTTTCTCAATTTCTTCAAAAAGAGGGGAAGGGTTTACCAGAGTTTGTAGTTCACTAGGTTGCCACCTTTCAAAGTACAATAGGAATTTTCAAGGGACACTATATATTTTTTAATATTGCCTTTATCAATTTGAAATTAACACACCTATGTGTATTTTTTGACGACAAATCCAAATGTCTAATTCTCTTTGAAATTCAGCCACAATTAACGAGTATACATTAATTAACAATTTTAATTTTTTGAGCATTTTTTTATCTGGCAGCTGTTTGGTAATCATTTGAGCAGCGCGAGTGCAGCAGATATAAAATCATACAAATGTAAAGTTTATTCTAAGAATATTATCATAGACCTGGTTCAGCTAGTAACAATTTTTTAGTTTTGCCTATTTAATGTCTATAATCTCTATTTTCAGAAATACTTGTATATGAACAACCAGCATTTCTCTGAACTTTCAGCTTGGCAATTAATTGAGAAATGATATTTTGGTCTAGTTTTACAAAAAAAATCCCTTTAAAGCACACAAAGCCTGCGATCTACAGGCACATCAAGTTTCAAGTGTAGCCCCATCTGTAATTTTTTTCTACTTGTATCCATGTCATGTGTGTCGAGGAAAAAAGGATAAATTGGTTGTACATGAATTAAATTTTGATCATTAGAATGACTTTACCTAAGCAGGAAGGCATGTAAAATTGTAGATTTTTTTTTCCTTATTTATTTATACGGGTAATTTATAATAAAGAATATTTTTCTGATATCAGTGTTACACATTTTATTATACTGACAAATCCAATTACAATGATATGATTGCCACCACAAAAATGTGTTTGTTGTATGTAATCAGGACTGACTCTATGGTGTTGTATGACATCATAGGCATTTTTATTCAATAGCATCCCTTTGTAGTTTTTACACATGAAAAGAAAAGAAAAAAGAGTATTTTACAACTACCGTTACGAGCTGCCTCATACATACAAAAGTGCCTCTAGACTATGCCAAAGCCTAGAGGCCCTGGCTGCAGGGTTGTAAAAAACCCGGCTTTTTTGTTAAAAACCTAGCCCGGGCGGGTTTTATTAAAAAACCCGGGTTAAATGGGTAATTTTCCCCGGGTAAATTGGCTACTAAATTTTGGTACTTTGCAAAATTTATCCGTTGAAATTTTGAAAATTCTCAGAGGAATTAATCAGGGAAAATTTAATTTTTTGCTTAGGAAAGCGCAAGAAATTTGATTGCCGAAACAAGTGGCAATCCTGATCTCAAATACAATCTTTGTAAACAAACACTTCATAGTCTAATAGATGGTAATGACTTCATAGTCTTAATAAGGATCTCAATATTTTTCTCTGTTCTTAAAATACATATATATTATATGATCCCTTTAATTTAAATAACAAATTTTAAATTGCAAAGCTATCAATTGTGTTATTTAATAATAAAATATAAATATTGTGTTATTTAATAATAAAATATAAATATAACTTAAAAAAAACTTGCTCCTTTGAAATTATCATAAGATTAGCAAATGTTGATAAAAAATATCTTACAACAAAAATGTTTCTTATGTATATACAGGGTGTCCACTCTCAACGGCGCCCAATGGCTAATTCCTAAACCGTTAGTCATACACATATAGTTTAAATATTACAAAAATGTTTTCATTTGAGGCAAAGAAATATTTTAAAAGCGATTTGGGTCAATAAAAATATTTCTTAAATTATGAAATTTAAGTGTTTATACAGCCCAAGGTGCTATAAGTTATATTTAGTAAAACTTTCCTATTACACTGACAAGACAGACAAAAAAAGTCCCGTTCATATAACACTAAAATTGACTGAGTTATGAAACTTTAAAAATGCATGACTTAAACCACTTTTCTGCATCTGAACACAAATGAGTTTGGCCATGCTTTGAGGGGTCATATCCTAAGTACTTAAAAGTATTCAAAGAACTTTTCATGTGTATCAGCCCTTTGAAAAAAATAGTAAAGTGTTATGATTGAGTTAACTTTTATTAAGTTTCAGATTGTCTAAAATTATTGTATTTTAACATATGTTTTATTTTGTAAGGATTTGAGACTATTTCTTGCATGATTTCTTTTAACAAATATTATGTTATTTTATTTAACTTCAACGATCGTATGTATGTTTTCCCAGTTCAAAATTTGTACTCGAAATTTAACTCACTTTCAAGTTTCAAATATTCGATCAAGACTAAATTTTACATGTATACTTATGTAAATCTGATGACAATCTAATATTATGATTTTCGGTGGTTACCATTCATACTTATTTTACAGGATAACACAAAAAAATTCGGATAGATTACTGCCAAGAAGTTTAAGAAAAAGTTTTAGATTAGTTAACACAAGATTGCGATGGTTATGTTTTTTAACTTTTATGTATTTTTTAGCACTGAATCTGGGAATTACCTTAATTTTTAACCATCATCTCAGGATGTTTTGCAAATCATAAATTGTCAAAGTTAAAAAATAACAAAAATCAAATACTATAAAATAGAGGAGACGGCTGAGTTTTTTAACTTTTGATAATTGGTTTTTATGTACTTTTTAGCACTGAATCTGAAAATGACCTTCATTTTTAACCATCACGTTATAATTTTTTTGCAAATTGTAAATGTCAAAGTTAAAATATAGCAAACGTCTGATACTATAAAACAGATGTAAAACTTTTATTTTATTTTATTTTCCTTAAGTGATGGTTAAAAATGAAGGTCATTTTCGGATTCAGCAGTAAAAAGTACATTAAAATAATCTAATAAATATAATAAGTTTAGTAAATATAATACTCTTGAAGCTAACTGAAAAGCTTAAATTTACGTTTTAAATTAAAAGCTAAAACATTTTAAAGTTATAGGGTTCCCAATCTAAAAGTGCAAGTAAATTAGTACAAATATATTTTCTAAGATTCAAAGAAGTGAATAAAAAAAACAAAATAACCATGAACAACAAATACATCATTTGTTCCTTTCCAGAAATACTCTTAAAAAAAACCCGGGCTTTTTAAGTGGGTTTTTTATAAAAAACCCAGCCCGGGCGGGCAGCTGGGCGGGTACCCGGGCAGCTACCCACTACAACCCTGCCTGGCTGTAATGAAATTTTGTTAGAATCGATTTAAATTTCCTGTTGACAAGCTTCGAAGATACATAGAATTCTAAAATATTTTACAAATTGTGTTTCAGTGTAATTAGGCATTTTCACTTCTTAAAATATTTTTTAAATAATACTCTAAAATTGCAAAAAGAAAATTACCGAAAGAAGTGTACTGTGAAATTGAAAGTAGCTTAAAAAAGATAAAAGATGTAAAGATTATTCTGTATGTTCAAATAAAAAAAAATAATGGCTGCTGATTGGAGACCTCTTTGAAACACTTGTTATGTACATTTATGTATAACATGATGAAAAACTATAAAATATAATTTTTATATAAAATTAAAACGTTATTGTGCTACATATATCTAAAGTTTTAAAAAAATTAATAAATTTTGTTTTTCTTTCAAAATTTTGCATATTATGTATTACTGTTCGTTTAATGAACATTAATTCCTATCAGCATGACACCTACGTACCTATGTATGAAATTTCTCCAAGTGTCTGCGACAGATAATTTAGGGGCAGAAAGTAATCTGCAGGTAAAATATTTTACAATTGAAGCGTTAATTAAACAATCACTTACCTGTAATGTCTTTATGCATTTTATTCATTTTTATTAATAATAATCTTAAGTTTTTGTATTAAGTAATAAAGAGCTAAACATAGTGTAAAGCAAAATAAAAGTTCTATGGAAAAAGAATCTGCAAAAGATTAAAGAAAATCTGCGATGGCCGTCTCCCGTTTTGAGCTTTCTGCTACTGGGCCTATGTATAAACTTAGTAGACCACAAAAGGTTAAGTATGGCATTATAAAACAAAACATCAGCTAACCTTTTGAAAATAAATTAAGTAATCAGAAGACTATATAATATCCTATATAAATCTTAAAAGTAATGAAAGATGAATTATTTATATATAAAAAAAATTGTTTGGCATTTTTTTTATTTAAGTTTTTACAGTTAAAAAGTAAGATCTTTTTGCAGAATGACCAACAAAGGAAAATAAAAAAAAATTGTTTTTGATTGGTATTTAAAGTGGCTCTCAAAAATAAAATATTTCACGCTCAACAATGCAAAATGTTTCCGACTTATTTTTACAATGTATAAGCATAATTTGGTAGGCACGATGATTTCAGTGATTGGAAAATTAATATAGTTTTTCATTTTACTGCTTGATTTATAAGGCATTGTCTTATGATGACTTTTGCTTTAACGAAAAACAGAAAATGCTATTCAGTTACGGGGTTATTTAGATTAATGGTTATTTATTTATTGTAATTACAAAATAATAAATACAGCAAAACATGTTAATATGATTAAAGATTTTAAACTTTATATGCTCTGTCAGGCAAAAAAAAAAATTAGACAAAGGAGGGATTAGTGGGGGGCGGTCACAACTCCTTTCTGATTGAAAAAAATTCTAATGAATAATTTATTTTTAAAATGTCGACATATATTAACAGTTCTGGAAAAAATTTAGAACTGTTGATATAAGTTGACATTTTAAAAATAAATTATTCATTAGAAATTTTCTTCAATAAGAAAGAAGTCGTGAGCCCCTCCCCCTCTCTAATCCCTCTTTTGTCCAATTTTTTTTCTTCCTGACAGAGCATATAAAGTTTAAAATCTTATTTTGTAATTACAATAAATAAATAAGTAATAATCTAAATCACCCCCCCCCCCCCCTCAATGAAATCTATGCTTTGACTTTTTGTCCCCAAACATATGTTTAAAATCACTAAAAAAATTATGCATTATGTAATTAATATGTTATTCCTGAGTATGGAGACCAAAAACATGCAATAATATTTTTATGATATTGAAATCTGTCACAGAAGTCATAGTAATTTTCTGTCATAGAGTAAGGATGTTTTAATATGCGTTTAGTTTTTTCGGTTAGCTGGGCACCAGTGTTATATATACATATATACAGGTGGTTATCAAAATAATGGAAACACCCTAGATTTTGAAGGAATTCTTTATTAATATGGCGTAGGACCGCCTTTGGCATGTAATACAGCTTGGATTCGCCTGGGAATCGAATCATACAAATTCTGAATAGTGTTTAGAGGAATATTGTACCATTCTTCATGGAGATATTGTGAAAGTTCCGTGAGAGATGCCGGTGGAGGATATCGATTCCGGATTGAAAGCTCTAAAATAGACCACAACTGTTCGATTATGTTGAGGTCTGGGGACTGTGCGGGCCAAGGTAGATGTTTCACCTCATCCTCATGTTCATCAAACCATGATTGGACAACTCTGACTGCATGAACAGGGGCATTATCATCCTGGAAAATTCCATCTCCTGCAGGAAACAAAATTTGCATCATGGGATGGACCTGGTCAGCTAAAACTTCTCTATACTTCTCTATACCCCAGTGATCCTTCCTTTCAGGGTTACGATTGGACCAGCAGAAAACCATGACACGGCTGCCCATACCATGACCGATCCACCTCCATGCTTGACAGTTGGACGGAGGCGATCAGGATCATACGCTTGTGCAGGTGTTCTCCAGACATGTACCCGTCCTGTTGTGGGGAACAATGTGAAAGATGATTCGTCTGACCATATAACAGTCTTCCACTTATCAATCGACCAGGTTTTGTGGTTGTGGCACCACTCTACACGACGTTTGGCATTGCATCTGTGACAAGTGGCTTGGGAATTGCTGTTCTGCCATAAATGTTCTCTTTATGAAGGTATCTCCGAACTGTAATTGTTGACACTGGAGAATCCAGATGCTGATTGAGCTCTGCGGTCACTTTGGCTGCAGTTGTTTTCTTTTTAGACATTACAATCCGCTTCAATACCCATCGGTCTCTTTCACTCAGCTTCTCCTTCCGTCCACTATTTTGCTTTGCTGAGCTTGTCTTTCCGCGCTGTGTGTATGCTGTCATGACTTCAGACACCGTACCTCTAGAAACGCCTATAAGCTGGGATGCTTCGGTCACCGTTGCTCCAGCTAGTCGGGCTCCTACAATTTGGCCTCTTTGAAAATCTGTGAGGTCTGACATTTTACGCTTCTGACAAAAAAAATCAAAACGTAGACAACTCTTCTAGAGCTCTCTCATAACTACCTAATACATGTACTTTTTATATTAAAAATATTTGGTTGCTAAGATTATATTTTAATGCTTACGAAGGGAATTCTTAAATGTCCCTTTCATTCACAAGTGTTTCTATTATTTTGATAACCACCTGTATATGTGTGTATATATACAATATATGTATATTTACATATATGTATGTATATATAACACTGGCACCCAGCTAACCGAAAAGTACCGTTTTTTCCTTTTTAATACATTTATATTTTTATCAAATGATGTTCAAGTTTTTATTTTTAGAAGTGCCGCAGCAATCCTGCTACGTGGTGCAAAAAATTAAGTTAGTTTTTTTAAATTTATCACTAGTGCATTATTAGGAATAACTGATAAATTGTCTCATACTAAGGCATTGCACATATCATGCATGCTTTGGTAAACAGTGATCCTATTCAATATTTTTATTAGAATCTATTTCAAGAACAATTTTGTGTTTATCAATACTCTAAAATTTATTTTAAATTAAAAGGACAACAACACTAAGCGAAATCCTATTGAAAGCAGCTGATATTGAAAGTACCCTTTTTTTCAGGAACTGCTGAAGTGATTTCAGTAGTTTATTTTATAGTTTTGGCAGTAGAAAAACTATAAATTGATTGTCTGGCAAGAAAAAAAATGCAATTTTGCAAACAAAATATTTTCTAGGTACTTTAAAAATTAACATTACTAAAGAAAAATTAATTAAAAAAACATCTAATCAAAGCATAGCTAATTATATATATAAAAAAAGATTATAATAATAACAGTAGTTTCCAAGGTAAAGGTACATCAACTTCAGTCATTCTTAATAAGGTTTCACAACAATTGTTGTTCCGTTAAATCTTAATAGTTTAAATTTGTTTTGATTTCTTTAATGTTAGAAATATTGAGGTTTAACAGTATTAAATTTCTAAATTATAAATAACTATAAAGTTTTTTCTAAAATCAAGAATGTTTTATTAACATTGTTATTGATGTAGTATGTGATCTCCACTGCTAGTCATCATAAATAACTTGTATGAGAAATTTAATAAGGGTGTATAAAATATATTATATAACAGTAAGAAACTGGTAATTGAGAGGTTGAAATATACAAATTCATATGAAATTTGGAAATGCCACAATCATTATAACACTTGTATGAGCAATTCGCTACCCTGAAAACAAACATTTAAAAGTAACTGGATACAGCAAGCTTGAAGAATCTCAAAAATACTTTGAACTCAATAATGTCGCAGTCATTATCACGGATGGGAGAAAACATCATTTTACTTGCCACTAGCGAGTGAATTTTTAAATAGTCTTCAAAAACTGCAAAGTATAGAGGTAACGCCGAAAACTTTTTTAATTAGCTATATTTTGAAACTTTCCAAATTACTGCAATGTAAACATGGTATACTAAGTTCTATTCTATATTAAACTTTCCTCTCTTGTATATATTTTTTTATTTTATAGGAAAAAAAATTATGAAAATGTATTGTAGTAATAGTAATCAACTATGTTTGCAGTTGCGTAAATTTTGTCATAACAATTTTCAACTGTATGTTGCATTTTTCTGGCTGGTAAGATTGTCTAGAAATTCCCCACCTCTGGTCATTATTATGCATGTATAAGCACTTCGCTCCCATGAAAAGCAAACAAAATAGAAAAAAATCACTAGATGCAACAATCTTGTTTGAGAATATAGTCATATGTTTTATTTCCTACTTCATAAATATACCTTGCAAAGAATGAAGAGAACATTACTAACATATTTTTAACTATAGATTGTCATACGCATTATCAGTTACAATGCAAAACTATTGCAAATGTAAAATATTCCATCATTCTATTTTGAACCTTCCCTCTACACCCCAACCCCCACCTCTCATTTTATAAAAAGTAGAGATTCCCATATTGCGTATTCGTATTGGATATCTCTGTATTGTATCTTTGTAGTGATGAGACCCAACGAGCATTCTATTTTATCCTCCTAAAACAACCACTTCAGATGCCAGCGCTGGGGAGATTCCTAACTATATAAACAATATGCTACTTTTTTTCAATCATTTTTTTTTATCTACATCAAATAGACAGCAAAATTATGCAAAAATAATTAAATCTGAATTATTATGAGTGTTTAAAACATAGAATAAATACTTTTAAACATATTTCATTTGTTAAATAAGTTTTTGTTATTTTATTATTATACATACTTATATATTATTATAATGCACATCTAAAATCTATCCACTTTTACATTTATCGACATATTTATATTTTGAGAAACTAATGTTCAAGAAAGTTGACTCACTAAACCAAATTTATTCAAACACAGTAAATAATTTTGAATTTGCCTATTTCAAAACCGAATTTTTTTTAAACACATCTAGACAACAATTCTGTTTGTTTAAAGTATATTATCTCATAAATTTTCTAACACAAACACGTCTCAGATACTTTTGGCAAGATTTTAGTGTTAGCAAGATCTCGCATAAGTTAAATAAAAATAATCATAATGCGGAACAGATGTCATATTCGCCCCATATTGGCGCGATTTTTTTCTGTCGTCAATATCATATAGGCAACAGGTACTTAACTTGCGTCAAAGTGTCGCTATTTTGTTTGATGTGGTAACCCGGATTATGTTGTTTATGCTGTTGATGTTTTCGCCAAATTGGCAACCGAAAAAAATCGCGCCAATATGGGGCGAATATGACATCTGTACCCATAATGCAATACTGACTTTAAAAAACCCTTCATTACTGCAATAAATAAATAACAATTAAAACAACTGACAGGGTACTTACTTGAAATACTATTTTAACGTAAAAATTAACAAGTAGTAAAAAAAGACAAAATTGCATTTTTCAATAACATGTGAGCATTTATTGAGAATATTTACCTCCCACCCCTCCCGAATGAAATTCGAATACCTAAAAAAAAAGGTTTTATTCTCAGTGACTTCGTCGATTCGTATCTTTATTAAAGATAAACAAATAAACGTTTGATATTATTCGAACATGAAATATAAGTTGAATCAATATAGATAGTGAATCCACAGGGCACAGAATACGCCTGGACACACCTAAAATTTGTTATTTTTCCGTTTTAATCATTGTGATAGGATGAGATGATAAAATTTTAAGCAGCATCGGCATCCATTTTGTTTGTTTATATGTTACTACGCATGCGCTAACCCACGTTCACAGGCAATCCGAGAGTTAACTCTCCGATTTCGGAGGATTAAAAACATGGGGTTAAAACCAGTGTTAACTCGCGAATTTAGCTTGGTGAATACCGATTTTGAGATAACCCAGCATTTAACACTAACTCGGGAGTTAACCCGCGTTGGTGAATACGGGCGTTAGAGCTCGGCCAGAAGGCCGTACAAACCGAAGACAAACATTTTTCATCTATGTTGGAAAGGGTTAAAGAAAGAAAACTTTCAATAATACAATTTTTAGTTCTTATCAAATGTTTTCAATATTTTATTTAATCTTATTTTGACATTTTATTATTGTTAATTTTCCAATTCTAATTATTTTAAAAGCAAACATTTATTATAATAAATAACAACACAACAAAGACCCTTTGAAAAATGTACCATTTTTTCCTACAATATACTTCAGCTGTAATTCGCCTCTTTGAATTCGTCTTATTAATACAAAATCCCTCCCACGTGCTTGTGTTGTTAGGTCTTTCTTGGACGTTTAAATTTGAGCGATAAATGGTTTCATATTGCAAACCTTTTTAACGGCATACTGCAACTCCATCTATCTCTTTCCTCCATGGCCCAGACGCTCGTACTGAAACATACTATTGGGTTGGCGCTAAATCACACAACGCTTAGGTATAAACTGAGGCTAACGAAAAATACAGGCTACCGCGGTGGGCCCGATTCTTCTTTTTTTACAGACAGCTGAGTCACGTGATGCTCGAATGCACCAATGAAGGTGTGTAAAAAGAACATCACGTGACTCCAGCGGTCTGTAAAAAAAGAAAAATCGGACTGACCGCGGTAGCCTGTATTTCTCGTTAGCCTCGGGTATAAACAAGGTGACGTATCAATTTAGACTCCTCCCACACTACAAACGCTGTTTTCGTCACAAGTAGAGCTGCTAAAATCGACTGGGGATGACTAATTTGTAAAGATTTTCAGCCAGGGCCTTGCGTTCAACGTAAGGAAGATTGAATTTCTCGTACAATACTTATTGAATTAAATTAACAAATTAATTTATAGGGTTTTAAAAAAGTTGTAAATGCGAAATTTGGATAAAATTTTTAAATACATTAAAAAAAAAAAAAAAAAAAGGTTTTTTAAAGTCCATATTTAAGGGTATATTCTAGTTCGTTTTTTTTTTTAAACACACCCTTAAAAAGTTATGAAAATTAAATAATTGATAACTTTTTTTTTCATTAAAAATATTTATTTTTTCAAATTATTAAAAATTTGAGAATGGCTATGAGAAATGTTTTGTGTATAAATTGTACTATTCATATATTTTTTTAAAAATCATTTACATATTTAAGTAAAATTTACCTAAAGGTATTGGAAAGTAATTGCTAGCTCAAATTATTGAAATGTAACTATCAATATTATTGTTTTATTTTTTCTCCTTTATTAAGTATAAATTTAAAATCTTATTATGAAAAATAATATTCTAGATCATAGAGAATCTTTAAACTTTTCTTGTTTTTTAACAAGATGCAAGAATAATGCATTAAAAAAAACTTCCCTGAATTCTTAAATAATAACTAAATACCATTTTTCAATGCCGTGCCTTAAATTTTTCAGTATACACACACACGCTCATATATTTAAATATAAATTCAACATTTATTCGGTATTCAAACATATTACCCCCCCCCCCCCCACACACACACACACCTCTATCTCTCCTTTTTTTTTTTTTTTTTTAACTTTAGAGAAATTTTATTTCAAATTAACTAGCTTAATATGTCATTTCATAAAACGAAAATTTTACGGGTAGTCACAGAAAGAACATATTGTGTTATTACTATTATTATTTTTAATACTATGAAGATTTTATGAATGAATTCATTATTTTCCATCTAATTAAGAAAAAGAAAAAAAAGAAACCTAAAATTAATTTCAAGAACCCCTGAGGATCTTATTTTTCATAATAAGATTCTGAGTTTAAATTAATAAAAGAAAAATCAAGAGAAAAAATACATTAATAATTTTAGCTAACTCTTACTCGAATATGCAAATCATTTTTATAAAGATAGTTCAATTTATTCAAAATAATTCTCATAGCCATTCATAAGTTTTAATAATTTAACAGAGTTTTTTTTAAGGTGCAGGTTTTTAAGGTTCTCAATTTTAAAATGCCAAAAACCTTCTCCGGCATTTAACGCTTTCCCGCTTTTAACGCTCATCTAGCCCACTCCCCCGGAAGAGCGTTATATCCGAGTTTTATTGTACATTAAATATTTGGTATTAAAATATATCCCCTCCCCCCCAACATCTCTTTTTATTTATTTATTATTTTTTTAGTCACAGAAAGGACAAAGAAAAAATCTCAGAAAAATAAAATTAATTTAAACAACTTAGCCAGTAGATGGCGTCTGTTTCTAGAGTGGGAGGAGCCTTCAGTTTGTTTATACCTAAGGATAAGGATACCTAATACTATGTTCACACTACGATACTTAAGATATCTTAGGCCGCCGAACTCTCTTAATTTTCAGGTGGTACCCTCCCGGAATTGGAAACCTGTTCACGCATTTTCGCCGATCCCAACCGTTATAGCAAAAAGAGAAACAGCGCATGCGTGGGGACTTAGATTGAAATTCACTTACTAGAAAACAAATGTGTACAAGGTTACCAGCTTGGCGCTTTTATCATATCAGGCGTGACATTTTCATTCCATCAACATTTTTTTCAGTTGATTAGCAAAATTTTCTGTAAATGTTGTAGCAAGTCAATGGCTTATAATAAATAAAGACATCTCTACTATCATAGATATTTTTACTCTTATTATTTAGTTATTTTAAATCACCCGCAAACTCTATTTTTAAATAATTAAAGGTAATTTGGTGAAAGTCCATGCAAAGTTTTATTAATTTCAATAGAAGGAACCGCATATTATTTAATAATTCATTTATTAAATGCACAACTTTATTTAATATTCTATTTTCATTTGTTTTGTTATTTTATTTGTCAATTACATTATTATTTTATTTTTATTGACAAACAACACTGCTTTAGAAATAGCTTCATGTGATTTTCTTAAAATATTTAATACTAACGCAATTAGGAAATTATTTATTACTCAACAAATAAAGAGTAAAATTTTGAATAAAAATGTAGCTGCAAATATATATTATTCTTTCCACACTTAATATTAAAAAGAATAATTATTTTTTTTATATATATATATTTATTTTTTTAAAGAAACATTGTTAATTTATCTTAAGCAGTACATATAAATTTAAATGTAATAGTTTATGATTTTTACAAATTTAATAATGCATTATTTTTTTTTTACAATTCTATTCTACTTTATGTAATTTTACTAAATATTAAATACATTTTTTATTGAATATTATTAATATGGCCTTCCTTTTTAAATACAACTTCTTGTAACTGTTTTTTTTTTTTAAATTCAGTTATAAGCAATTAAAAGCTATCTACTCAGATAATTATAAAATTCTTTTAATAACCGATTTCGTTTAAATCACTGGATATAGATGGCAGCACAGTAACTTTTTTTTTCCCTTTTTGTGTAGAAGGAGGTGGGGTGATATTATTTGTTTCAACCAGGGACGTAGCTACAGGGGGGGGGTGCGACACCCCCCCCCCACTTCGGTAAACTCATATACATTCGGTAATTTCACTTCCGTTCAAAAACTGCATCATTTGGCTCTTTTTTTTTTTTTTTTTTTTTTTTTTAAGAATTTTTAAAAACATATTACAAAACAGAAAACAATGTCAAAAAATATTTAAAATTATTAAATATTTTCCGATTAGAAACTAACCTTTCTCTTTGCATTATGTAATTTTTTTTTCGCTCGGAGTCGATTGCAATTTCCCTTTTTAGCTATTCCATGTATGTAAGAAGGGGAGGGAGGAGGGGGGTGTCCATGATACAGTATCCCTTAGAAGATTAAATATACCTTCTTCCTATTTTTATGCAGTATCCCTGTAGAGAATATCTTCGCTTTATTCAAGAAAGGAATCTGGAGAAAAATGCCTTGAGGGTAAATGCGTACACTCCTTGATTAATGCAAATGAAATTAAAAGGCCAGACTTCTTGTTCGTTAAAATTCGTTTTGCTGGGCTCTGAAAACTATGGGGGGTGGATATTTCGCGGTTTTTTCAGGGGACAGGATGTCGCCAGATCTTTACTGTTGTATTGTCTATTTTTCAAAGCCAAAAATGAGAGAAAACCGGGAATTTTTTCTTATCAAAGAAAATTAAAACGGTGTAATAAAATTACATCAGCTACTAAGGATGTACCGAATAGTGATTTTGACCGAATACCGAATATTCGGCTAGCCGAGCAGTAACTATTCGGCCAAATACCAAATATTGGGCTGGTCGAATATTTTAAAATTTTATTAATTAAAAAAGTTTCATATTTCATGGCTTCTTCTGGTGAATTAAACCAAGTGAATATATTTTTTTTAATTCTAAAACAAACAACTTAGCAAAAATAACTTTTCTACCGAATATTCGGCCTACAGGCGAACCGTATACCGAATATTCGGCTAGCCGAATTAACTGTTTGGCCGAATACCGAATTTTCGGCCAGCCGAGTAGTAACTATTCGGCGAAATATCAAGTACTCGGCTGGTCGAATACTTTTATATTTCAAAGATTAAAGGCATTAAAATGTTAAATTTTAAAATTATTTACATAATATTTAAAGCAGAAACTTACATATTGATAAACAAGAACTTTTCACATGTAAATGTTATACATGAAAAAAGTCTGGTTTGGGGTATTTAAGAAGAGAATTTTAAAATTTTATTAATTAAAAAAGTTTGATATTTCATAGCTTCTTCTGATGAATTAAACCAAGTGGATATATATTTTTTTAGTTCTAAAACAAACAACTCAGCAAAAATAATTTTTCTACTGTCTTTGATTTAGCAAGTTTTTAAATGAATCTTAGATCAGTGTTTCGAATGGGCGATTATTTTCAGAGATTGTAAACATACACATTGTTCCTAAAAAAATTGTAACAAACTTTCAACAGAGATGATGTAGTTAAGACAAAAAAAATTTAAACAAGAAACAACACCTCACTCCATTTATTCCATCAAAATTACGATACATTCAGTCAAATATTCTGGTTATGGAACTACAAGCCGAAACTGAATTTTCATTCACAACTTTATCAGTAAATGAAAATATTTTAGCAAGATTTGTTTCATATTAATTTAGTTTGTATTAAATGTGATGATATCATTGAAATTGAAAATGACTGAATTTTGGCCAGTGACACAGTATAAATACTATATATTGCATTCTGAATAAAGGAATGCCTACCACATAGTTGTTTAAATATGAAAAGTGGCAATTTCCAGCACTTCTCATCATGATATTATATTTCTCAGAAATCAAAGCAAGTTTGTTAAAATTGTATTCCGCTTCAACAGTCAGGCCTGCCAATATGTTTAAAAATGAGACAGAAAATGCGTCAGAAAATTTTGCGTTGTTCAGTAGGAAGCTCGAGAACCGCTTTAAAAGAAAAATAATAAGGTAGAGAACTATAAAATACTGGAATTTTTCCTTTGTAACCTAATATAAACCGACAGGGTCGTACTGGCCCACCGGGCAACGAGGCAAATGCCCGGTGCGCCCATCGTCTTTTTTTTTTTTTTTTTTTTTTTTTTTTTTTAAAGCACGCTTAAAGTTGTGTATTCTGAAAAGCATAAAATTTTCAAAAATTTTCATTTGGAAAATTAAAAAGTAATGCTTTTTATTTTTTAAAGTATAGCATAAGCAAACTATGTGTGATCAAAGACAATTAGATAACCCAATTTCGAGATAACAGAAGTTATCGACAGTCAGATATGCCATTATTACACATGGTATCCTGGACCAGACTTTGTTTCAAAGCTTGTACTAAAGATAAATTCTAAGAAAAATAATGTTAAGTATTAACTTATTTAGATATACGCCTAAATAAGTTCTGCTCTAAGAATGCTTCTAATAAGTCTGCGTCTAATATGTTTGCATATTTTCTGCGTCTAAGTATTTAGCGACCCTGGTGTTGTCAGGTATTTTTGTATTTCTGTCTTTTGTGCAAGTATAAGCGACGAAACACTGTATAAGAAACACATTCTCATTTTAAATGGATTCATTGGCAGAGAATTTGATAGTCATGGCGCCCTGGTCCAGATTTTATTCAGTGCCCCGAAGAATAGTAACTTCCACATAAATTAATATTAGTATTAATAACGTATTTAGCATATTTTCTGTCAAATATTAAGCGCCCGGGGTGGCTGCCCGGTAGTTTGATATTTCTGCTTTTTGTAAAAGTAACAAAAGACAAGAATAAAAAGGGAATGACAATTTAAGACAGCATATTTTTATTTTTATTTCATTAGGTCCCATTGTCAGAGGCGGCTTTGGTAATCATGATGCCCTTGTTCTGATTTTTTAAAGCGTTTCTGTAAAAATAACTTTCAAAAAACTAATATCGTGTTTTTGTAATCATGGCGCCCTTGGTCAGATATTTTTCAGTGCCTCTTTAAAAATGCCTTTCAAAAAGTTATTATCGTGTTTTTCTAATCATGCGTCCTTGGTCAGATATTTTTCAGAGCCTCTGTAAAAATGCCTTTCAAAAAGTTATTATCGTGTTTTTCTAATCATGCGACCTTCGTCAGATATTTTTCAGCGCCTCTGTAAAAATGCCTTTCAAAAAGCTATTATCGTGTTTTTTCTAATCATACTCCCTTGATCAGATTTTTTTCAGCGCCTCTGTAAACCTGCTTTTCAGAAAACTATATCGTGTTTTTGTAATCATGGCGTCTTTGGTCAGATTTTTTCAGCTCCTCTGTTAAAATAAGGTAAAAAAATAACTAATATCGTGTTTTTGTAATCATGGCGCCCTTGGTCAGATATTTTTCAGCGGCTGTGTAAAGATGCGTTTCAAAAAGCTATTATCGTGTTTTTGTAATCATGACGCCCTTGGTCAGATTTTTTTTCGGCAACTCTGTAAAAATAAATTTCAAAAAACTAAATCGTGTTTTTGAAATTATGGTGCCCTTGGTCAGATTTCTTCAGCGCCTCTGTAAAAATAACTTTCAAAAAACTAACATCGTGTTTTTCTAATCATGGCGGCCTTGGTCAGATATTTTTCAGCGCCTCTGTAAAAATGCCTTTCAAAAAGCTATTATCGTGTTTTTCTGATCATGCGCCCTTGGTCAGATTTTTTTCAGCGCCTCTGTAAAACTGCTTTTCAGAAAACTATATCGTGTTTTTGTAATCATGGCGCCCTTGGTCAGATATTTTTCAGCGCCTCTGTAAAAATGCCTTTCAAAAAGCTATTATCGTGTTTTTCTAATCATGAGCCCTTGGTCAGATTTTTTTCAGCGCCTCTGTAAAACTGCTTTTCAGAAAACTATATCGTGTTTTTGTAATCATGGCGCCCTTGGTCAGATTTTTTTCAGCGCCTCTGTAAAAATGCCTTTCAAAAAGCTATTATCGTGTTTTTCTAATCATGCGCCCTTGGTCAGATTTTTTTCAGCGCCTCTGTAAAACTGCTTTTCAGAAAACTATATCGTATTTTTGTAATCAAGGCGTCCTTGGTCAGATTTTTTCAGCGCCTCTGTAAAAATGCCTTTCAAAAAGCTATTATCGTGTTTTTCTAATCATGCGCCCTTGGTCAGATATTTTTCAGCGCCTCCTTAAAGATGCGTTTCAAAAAGCTATTATCGTGTTTTTGTAATCATGGCGCCCTTGGTCAGATTTTTTTTCAGCACTTCTGTAAAAACAAATTTCAAAAAACTAAATCGTGTTTTTGAAATTATGGTGGTGCCCTTGGTCAGATTTCTTCAGCGCCTCTGTAAAAATAACTTTCAAAAAACTAACATCGTGTTTTTGTAATCATGACGCCCTTGGTCAATTTTTTTTTTCAGCACCTGTGCAAAAATAAATTTCTAAAAACTAATATCTTGTTTTAGTAGTCATGGCGCCCTTGGTCAATTTTTTTTCAACGCCTCTGTATAAATAACTTTCAAAAAATTACTATCGTGCTTTTGTCATCACGCCATTCTTGGTCAGATTTTTTAAGCGCCTCTGTAAAAATAACTTCTAAAAAACTAATATCGTGTTTTTGTAATCATGGTGCCCTTGGTCACTTGGTCAGACTTTTCAAGTGCCTCTGTAAAAATAACTTTCAAAAAACTATTATCGTGTTTTTGTAATAGCAACCTCCCCCCCTCCCCCCACAGACACGCACACACATACTTACATACACGTTCACTCTTCACAAACAGACACATAAATTGATACTCTTGTTCTACTAAAGTGGAGCATTCCATAGTTTCCTAATGATAATATAAGTGTTAGACCGTCAAGACTAATTCTTCAGAAGATTTTGCAATGGAAACTTATGTAAATTTTGCTTTCGAAAGAAGAAAACGTTAATTTTTCATATATATTTAAAAATTCGATTATACTTTTAGCATCCGAAAATGCCAATATCTAAAAACGTTTTTTTTTAAACCGGATCTGCTTAACCGCTTTAAACTTCAAACACTACCTCGATTTATAAATTGAAAAATACACATGTAATGAAAATAAATCGACAAACCACTAAAACTGTAAAAGATGTTTTACAAAAGAATGGGTGAATATAAGTAAAGAGAAGTGCAGTTTGTGTTCAGTTTTCAATGCTGTTAGTCAATAACGTGGGATGGGATCTTGTTCCTAAGAAGACAAATTACCATTTCTGCGGGGTTTCGAGTTAACTAGATAATGGGTTCTATAGACACCCAATGGTTTCTGTAGTAATACCAGATGTGACACTTTTTATTGATTATACTGTATTCTGAGATTTCTGGTGCTCAATATCTTTCTGCTGGAGGTATTTTCCCATGAAATACTAATTAACGCACGACACAAGATTCTTCTTCTTCTTTTAATTTTTTTTCCACATTAAGCAATTAATGGGGTTGGTCACCCAGCTTCCGATTTCTCCTCACTAATGTAAAGCCTATGGACATTGGATAGATTCATATATTTGAAATATCTCCTCGGGAAATTAATATTTTTAACGTCTATTTTTTGTGTACACTTCCTAAAAGTTTCTTTTTTTTTCTTAGTTCTCAAGATATTTCTACGGTATAGACTTAATTTTATATGAAGTGTTAAAATCTTACGAGTGTGTCAAGTGTTAAAATTTTAAGAAGAATTCACAGAAAAAAAGATGTTAAAAATGTGAATTTTCCGAGAAGATATTTTAAATATACGAATGCATGAAAAGTTTATAGACTTAGCATTACGGAGGAGAATTTGGAAGTTGAGTGACGAGCCCCCTCAAGTATTTCTATTTTCTTTGACTTTGTTTTTTATTTTGTAATACAATGCTTAAATATAATTTTGATACATATTACTTTTGAAAAATGTAAATATATTTGAAATTATTGCCTCTTTTCTGGTGCGTTTTTTGTGCGTGTGAGTTGCGACGAACATTGTAGTTTAAATTTAGCTTATCTGAAATTAAAATATACAGTAATTTTAAATTAAATATGACTTATTTTAGTGACGGGACAAAGAGTGGAAATTACGAAAAGCTTTTTTTTTTAATTTTTTTTTTTTAATGCTGATTATTTGAAGAGGGTATTCAACTTTTACCGTAGAAAAATACTGATTTATGATGATAAAAAAAAAAGTCCTTGATGCACTGCATAATTATATAAGACTAAAAGCTGACAAAAGTAAAACAATTCATTATTATTAAAGTAATCGTGTCGTAGTCAACAATTTAAAAATGCAATTTTGAGAAAATTTTTATTAGTTTAAATTTTATGTTATAACTATAATATAATGCTTATCGTATTTTTTTTTTTTTTTTTTTTTTTTTTTACTTACATAGAATCGTCTATTCCAGATTTTTGTCACATAAAGAAGTTTTCCGTGGATAAAGCCGCTAAAATAAAACTCGATTTTCTGAAATTTATAAGTTATGATTACGTGGTAAATCCTTAAAGCGGTTCTCAAAGAAATATTTTTTAACGTTAAATAATGCGAAAAATTCTGCTCATTTACAAACATAAAAATAGTGTTCGACAGAAACCGAATTTCGTTTACCTTCCTAGTTTCGACCGAAAACGAAAGCGAAACTGTTTTAAAAATAAATTCAAAGTAATTAACATAAACATACATATATGCATGTTATCTGAATAATGTTTTGAGTAGAAACAGCAGTACATAATTATTAATTAAAAAATAATTTGATTGAAACAAAAAAAATTCAATATAAGGTGCTATAAACATAAAAAATTATTAAAAAATAACTTAATTTAAAAATAACGATTAGTAATACCTTCTAAATTTATCCCCTTGTATGTGAATACATACTATGTGCGGCTCAATAGATGGGAGTGCCGTTTGGGGGAGGCTAGGGAAGAGCAGTTATAGTAATATCGAATATTCGTCAGTACTTTCGCCGAAACTAAGATTTTGGGCTGAAAACAAAAAAGAAACCGAATATTCGGCCAAACTGTACATAAAAGAAAAGACTTGTAGTAGAGGTCTGCACGGGCCGACATTTCCAGGCCCGGGCCCGGCCTGACTCAGAGAAAAAAAAATTCGGCCCGGCCCGTACAAAAAAAATATTGGCCCGGCCCGGTAAAAAAGTTAAAAGTTCGGCCCGAGCCCGGCCCGGCCGTAGCAAAAAATTATTGGCCCGGCCCAGCCCGGTATAAAAGTTAAAATCTCGGCCCGAGCCCGCCACGGCCCGAGTGAATTTCTACAAAACATTGATTTTTACGTCGATTTGGTTAAAAATTTGTCTCGTACGAGGAGTTCAAGCCAAAAATATTTATCTTAACTTTTCTTTTCATGTTTATAATCTTCATTTTTATAGAAGTGCCGCAGGGTGCGATATTTATTTTTTTAATGAATCTCTATTTCTTGTATGTAAATGTTTCAGTTATCATTAATATTGTTAATCCATATTCCATGTATTGAAGCGTTAACTATCTGAAAAATGCTATACAGTAAAATCTAAGACTGAATTGCATAGAAAAGGAAAAAAAAAATGCGTTATACACAAGTTCCCTTCTTAGCAAGTGTAAATGTATTACATATTATTTTCTTACGTAGTAGTATATTAATTTTGCATGGATCAACACGTTTTTTAGTTTAAAACGAGATTCCGTCATAGACAGGTTCTTTTTCACACGTTTTACTATATTTTAATTTAACTGTATTTTAATAAGCGTAGAAATCTACTACTCTTTAAAAAGAATGAATTTGAATGTTTAATTGTAGGATAATGGCGATTTAAAAATGTATGCATTTTTTGACAAAAAATTTGTGCCAAGCCTAATTTTACTGACATTTGAACGGACCAGGCCACGCCGAGACAATGATTTTCATACGGGCTGGGTGAAAACTAGGATTGAAAATTTTGGGCCATGAAGATTAGGAATGAAACCAGTACCCGGGTGTGTGCAGACAAAATAAGTTAGGGCCGGCCCGACCCGAAACTTCAGGGAAAAAGTAAGGCCCGGCCCGTAAAGAGTAGGCTAGGCCCGGCCCGATTGCCGTGAATGAAAATAGATGCGCGGCCCGATCTCGGCCCGCGGCCGGGCCGGGTGTTTATTAGTTTGGATTTTTGTGAAATCTTCAAAATTTTTCTAATGTATTTCTTTATTTTCTCTTTATAACTGTTGCGAAAAAATAAAAAATCCCTGCCGGCCCGGCCTACAGGCGGAAGTAGATTTCGAAGTCAGGTATACTAATTTCACAAACAAAAACTAAATCATGATTAGAGATAAACCCACTTTAACAATTTTGTCTGGCCGCTTTTGACAAGTTTTTATTTCATTTTTATATAATGGCTAGTTTTAGCAGAATCATGTTAGGGTGGTATTCAAAAAAATACTTTTCCATGCTCAACAACTCGAAATTTTCTGGCATAACTCCAGATTCATTTTTAACAAAAAAAAATATGAAACTTGCTGACGCGATTTTTGAAGAGATTTATAAGCGACCTGTATTTTTATTTTTCGTTCAATTAATTAAAACTTGATATATAAAAAATTATTTTCTTAGAAGGACAATATTTTTCGTTTCTAACACAATCGCTTCGGGAAATTCCGTTCAAAATGCCCACTTTGTCATCATTTTTTGAAATATATTCCGCCTCTATCAAAAAATCGATCATTACGATAGATTATATAGTTTCTGAATAAGCGAATCTACCAATTAAATTCGTTTGAGAGCAAAAATTAATTTAAAAATGAGTCAGAAAATAAGCAGCTTGGATTTGAGTGCATCCTTAATACAATGATTTTTCCAACACAATCCGCTTCGGGAAATTCGGTTCAAAATGCCCACTTTAACAGCATTTTTTTAAATATATTCTGCCTCTATCAAAAAATCAACCATTACGGTACATTATATAGTTTCTGAGTAAGAAAACGTACCAATTGGAAGCCTTTGAGAGCAAAAATGAATTGTAAAATGAGTCAGAAAATAAGCAGTTTGGATTTGAGTACACCCTTACTAAGATGACTTTTTCTTCAACCGCTATTTGCAAGACATTATTAGAATGACACTTTCATTTTCAGAACTGGTTTTGAAAGTGAAAGTAACTTTATTAAAAATATCTGTGACCAAAATCGAAAAAGTGAAAAAGGTGCGCTGTAGAGATGGACCTCGGCTATCCAATGCAAAAAAAATTATTTAAAAATGTCGAAATGCAAACAAGATATTAGAAAAATCCCTCCCCATAGGATTAGCATTAGCTCGTGAGTGTCTTCGCCGGCAGGGACAGGACCCTCAAGTCATCAGTTCGGGTTTCAGTTGTTGATATAGAAGTTTTCTAGTGAATTTGGCGCCAGTTTGTCTTTGATTTTCAATGTTTCTCTTATTTTAGCCCTCCTAATCAGTCCCATATCTCTTAATATTAGAATGCTATTGCACTGCAAATTATGTGTTTTCAAGATTTGAAGTGTCGCGCCTCAGGGAAGAGGATTTTTCAAAATTATTTTACCCCACTCATGCAACGTATTAAAATAAGGGTAATCTTATAACCTTTCTAAATCTACCTTTCTTTTGTCAATCCACCGTTAATTTTAGACCTCTGGGCTTAAAATGTTCTAAAGGAATATACTTAGCGGCGGTTTTTTTTTTCGTACTCTGGTACGGTATCTTCCACTCATAGGAAAATTATAAGACTAACATAAAATTGTGTCTAAAATCGAATAAAGAATATGGACATATGTTTCTTAATTTTAACTCCCTTCTTCGCCTCAAGAGGGCGCTTTAAAGTTTTGTTTCTTCAAACCTTTAGTATACTGTTTGTGCAAAAATTATAAAATTCACAAAATAAAGTCTTTTCACTCTTCCCTATCTTTTCGTATCAATTTTATTTTTACTACCACCAGGGGACGCCGCCCAGTGAAACATTTTATTTTTAGCCTCAGGCTATTGGTATTTTTCATCTGTTTTTCATAATATTTTGTCTCATTATTTTTCTTCATTGTAGATACTATTCTCCAAGTTCTTGACACATTCTGACAACTCGGGCACTCATTCTGGACCAGCTGTGGCCCATCGGGCCCCTCTCCATTTGTCTGGCTCTAATCACACGCTTCACTTGTTCTTTTACCATTTTTCTTTTTCTTCAAATTTTTTCTTATTCAATGGTTTGGTTTTTTTTACCATTCTCAATTTCCCTAGTCCTCTCTTACATGAAGTTAACTTTCATCCTTGGTCTGCCCTACTGTCAATTTGGGGCCTAATGCCGCTTCGGGGGAGGTGGGGGGGGGGGCGTTTTTTCTACCTTTTCCAGACCCATCATCTAATACCACGTTGGTAAGGATTGGAAGATTAAAATTATCCAAAATACCAAAAATGAAGTCCATTGAAGTTTTATTTTAGTTATAGAATTTCCTATTAGCGGATATATTTGTCTGTTTACCTTTCTATTTTTCGATAACGCTCCTTTGTCTTCGATAAACGGAGAAATTCAACATCATTAGACACACTTTAGACATTTAGGGAACTTTAACTTGTATCAAACCTTCTGCCTTTATCGAAAAGAAGAAAATGCTAATCGATTCTAGCTAATGCGCCTAAAATAAAAAATGAGCTAGTAAATGCGTCAAAAACTAGCTACTTCAGATTTCGATACAGACTTGAAGAGTCATGTTGGAATCGCTAGGCACTGGAAAACAATTTCCGTATGAGACAGGCTCCCTCTTAGCAGTTATATATGTCTGGTTATCCTTCCGTTTTTCGATAAAGCTGTCTTGTTTTTGATAAACGGAGAAATTCCACAGCATTTGATACACTTTAGACGTTTAGGGAACTTTAATTTGTATCAAACCTTTTGCCTTTATCGAAAAGAGGGAAATGCTAATCGATTCTAGCTAATGCGTCTAAAATAAAAAATGAGTTTTTAAATGAGTCATAAAATAGCTACTTTGGATTTTGATACAGACTTACAGAGTCATGTTGGAATCGCTAGGTACTGAAAAACAGTTTCCGTGTTAGACAGGTTCCCTCTTGGCAGGTATCTTTACTATCCTTACGTTTTTCGAAAGAAACTTTTGTTTTCGATCAATGGGGAAATTCCACATTATTTGACATTTAGGGGAACTTTAAACTGTATCAAACCTTTTGGAGTTATCTAAAAAGTAGAAAGGTTATTTGATTCATCAAATGCGCCATAGTTACGCGATTTGGACATTGCAGTTTCATAAAGAAGAAAGGGGAATTTATTCCAATGCAAAGAAAATCATTTTAAAATACTGAAATTTAAATGAGATGTCTTTATAAATTTCTTCCATAAGATTAGCATTAGCGAGCAGGTCTTTTCGCTTGACTGAAGTAACCCCTTAAGCCTAAATCGGGAGCAAATAATTGCGATAGCAGAATTATCGATCAAGCCCTATCACTAATATGAAATTTTCGGCCAGAATAATAGCTAAGTTTTCCAACAATTGTTTTTAACTTCTCTCGTTATAATCGATTGTAAAACATCTCGATTGTATATTCTAGGAATTAATCGATGGCTGTATCGATTGTGATTTTTTACGATGACGATTTTTCTCGATTGTCGAATTTTCGAGAATCGCCCATCACTATTGCTACCTACGAACTAAAGTGAATAATAACGAAACCTGTAGTAATAATGTTAAAGAATATTTTCTTTCATGCAATTTCAGACTATATATATATATATATATATATATATATATATATATATATATATATATATATATTTAAACTGTTTAAATAGCGGGATTCAAACCAAATGCTTCTCTATGATAATTTTTTAATGTTGAAAAAATAAAGAAATAAAACAATTTTTTAAAATAATTCACGTAAAATAGACGTCATTCTTGCCCTAAACCATAATTAATTTTCTGAAATTTTTTACACCATAAATAGTATTTGTATCCTAGAGATTGTATTATATAAAATGTTATTCAATTGTATAAAATAATGTTTTGCACTTTTGAGTTTTGACCCAACGAAATTGTTTTTGTTTGTTTTATTTTAATATTTTATTTTCCATTTGGAGATAATTGTATGGAGATTGTTATTCGGATATTCGGGGTAAAGTTTGAATTAACTCATTAGATAAGGTGAGCAGATTTCGAAAATAGAGATAGCTTTTTTAGAAAAGTGTGGTGGAAAAAAAATACCTCTAAGTTGGCAACAGGGCAACACTGGTCTAACATCAGAAGTGCAATGTTTTGCGGGGAACTATTTTTGTGTAAATTACATTTCTATAGTATAAAATACTAATTTGGTTGTCATAATTGTTTTAGGAATAAAGTTTTCGCTATAACAAAATAGTCGTATATATTTTTAAAGTATTTTTTTTATACACAATTTGTATAGTATATATGTGTGTGTGTGTGTTCCAATAAAAATTGGTCGCTCCAAGAGGTGGTCTCTTAAGGGAGGTCATGTTTAAATCTAGATTTTAATTGTTGAAAAAAGGTAACAATGTTACTAAAATTTATTTTTCACATTAGGAAAAAAATATGCAATTAACTTATGTTTTGATACTTAAACTTTTATAAGTTAATTACTGCAGAGTGTAGAAAATGAATACGTTGACGTTTGCTTTGATTTTACGGTTTTATCTTTTATAACTTTTATTTCGAAATCCTTTCGAAGTTCAGTAAATAAATGCATTTTTTTTTTTTGGATGCCAACAAATAATGACGATTTCATTCATTTATCTATTTCCTTGAGAGTTTCCTGACAGAATTTGGCAGGGAAGTGTATTGACCGTCATCCTTAATTTGTCACCAGAGTTAAATTCATTGTCTAAAAAGGCACACAGGAGTTTAAACACTTAAAAGTTACCGGAATAAAAAAAATCTAAACTTAGTTTAGAAGTTTGACGACTAATGCGCTCTCCGGAATTAGTTTTCTAATAAAACCTTCTTCAGGCGACCAGGAAAAAACGGAATTTGTTTCGTTTTCTTCAAAGAAATGGGTCGCTCATGGAAGGAGTTCAACTGGGATGGTCTCTGACAGGGAGGTAAAATTAGTATTGAGCCTATGGGAATAAATTTTGTTCTATGCAAAAATGATCGTTCGGGGAGGTGGTCGCACAGGGAGGTTTCACTGTAAGTGTATATAAGGTGTGTCCCACCGAAATAAAGTCACCGTGATTGTGTGCTGTAATTGGACACGAAAAAAACCAATAAGAACGAAACAAATATATTAAGAAAATATATATACAAATACATATTTACAAGGAGTAACTCACTCCCTACCTTACTTGGGCAGGAAAAAAATGTATTTGTAAAAAAAGGAGAGAAGGGGGGAAGTGTCCCGCCGAAATAAAGCCACTACTGTTAATAGACAATATATCCGCCATGGTTATATATGACGTGGAATATACGATGTGGCATACCATTTACCAATCCTTGGAAGAAAATAGCATCAATATTCTCCCACGCTTCAATGATGACGACCTTCAATTTTGTCACAGACTGAAACTGTCTGTTATTGGCATATACAGCCCTACTGAGGATACCTCATACATTTTCTTGGGAATTGAGATCAGGAAAAATGTACAGGTGATTCCATGACATGTACTCGATTATCCAAAAACCATTCCCAGGAGGATTTTTGAACGTGAATGGAGGTCTTGTCCGCCTGGAAGATCCAACTTAGTCTACAAAGTTTCTTTGCAAATGACAGTAAATGGTTTTCAAGCATCTCTTGGTAATCGGTAGGCTTCATGCGGCCTGAGAGAAAAGCCAGGTTATGTTTATCTCCATAACCGATGCCTCCCCACACCGTTAATGAGCCTCCACTTTGCTGTCTTTTGGAAAAAATTTCTCTTCTTTCCTCATGTCATACCAATAGAAAGCAAGGTCGTCTGGCCCATCCAAATTAATGTTTTTCTCATCTGAGACTATAACACGATGCCACTGGTCCTTCCAGGTTCGATGATATTTGGCCTAATCGACTTTCCATTGCATGTGGATAACTTTCAACATGGGCAGCTGTTTCCTTTTCTTGTGTTGCAAGATGCCTATACGTTTTTCAATTCGTTTCAAGGTTGATTCTGTCACAGGGATGTTATCTTCGTTTGTCAACTGTAATAGGGAAATACCACCTCGTGAAGACGACGCAAAACTTCTCTTTTCTGCCTGGAAGTCATTTTTCTGCATGTACACCACTTTTTTTTTTATACCCGTACGTATTTCCCTGATTTACAAAATTGTTTGTTACGGTTTTAGATCGTTTGATTTGCTTAGATATTAGTCTATGTGAAAGACCTTTTTCCTTAAAAGTTGTTATTTGTCCTTTTTCGAACTTTGATAGGTGGGTTTTCATTCCCATTCCAATACTGAAGGAGAAATAGAAAATTCAGCCTTCTAAAGTCTGCAGAAATTCCGACTGGCTCAGAACAAGTATTTGACAACTTCCTGACATCATAAAAATGTTGACCTGCAGCAGCTCGAATGTCGGTAGTTACCAATACATACTAATATTGACTGTGGCTTTATTTCGGCGGGACACTTTTTCCCCTCTTTTTTTACACATTCATCTTTTTCTCCTGCCCAGGTGGGGCAGGGAATGAGTTACTATGTATTATGTATTTGTATATGGACTTTCTTAATATATTTGTCTTGTTCTTATTTGTTTGTTTCGTGTCCAGTTACAGCACAGAATTAGGGTGGCTTTATTTCGTTGGGACACACCTTATATATATATGCATTTGGGCCTTTTTGTAAGGCAATCGGCGCCCTTTTTATCAATTTTGCCACCGCCCTAACAGTTATGCCAGTACGACCCTGTAAACCGACGATATATTTTAAGATCTGGATCTGTTTTTGTCACGGGGTAGTGGAGGGTATACGGAGATATACACCGTATACACTCTGCTTCTCAAATAAAGCATTAGCGTATACTGCATCCATGAATGTTCATGACTTAGCGTTTTTGACCCTTTGTTTTTTACGACTGCAACACTGGTTCTTGTCATTCAGTTCGAAAAGATATTTTTTATTTATCTTTTTGAATTTGTTTTAAAATCATCAGTTGTATTGATATCTAAAGACAAGTGCATTAATCTTTCTTCTAATTGGCGTTTTGAGACATACATTTACTTTCTGCTTCAAAAACTGAAAGCAATTTTTTTCTGTTTTCTGAAATGAAAGGATCTCAAAGTTAATTTAAGTAAATTAAAAAAAATCCTTTGACTTGAATCAAGCTAATTTGTGTAACAGAATCAACGCTACAGCTCACAAAAAAATGCAAGCAAAGTAATTTTGCAGAAAATAAAATAATTTTCCACCCTGTCTACCCTCTCTCCCCTTCCCCTTCACCATCGAAAAAAAATCTTTGTGTTCAACACTCTGTTTTTTATTATTGCAAATTAAAATAACAATATTTAATTTTTTATACTAATGCTCAATTGCTCAACATGATATTTGACTATTTCACTTCTGATAACTTTCTATGTTACAAGTTCCAGCTTAAAAATTCAACAGAAAAAATATCCTACAAATAAAGTGCAGCTTTGATTAGCCACATTTTGTGGTTTTTAAAAATTATTTAAAGCTGTTCTGAAATCTTAACTTGCATCTTTTTTTACACTTTCGTGAAGAAATTTTCATTTTTAAATGCACGAAATTTGCAGCTATTCTTTTTTATTCGTAAATGAATAGCTTTTCTCTTTTTTCCTATAAAGTTAACTAGTCTTTCAGAAAATGGTGCCAAAGTTGACGTCTGTAACAGATTTTTTTTAAATGTGACAATCGGCAAAAGATCATTATGAGGTAGCAATTGATTATAACTTAATATGTAATACATTTACCAGAAAATTTAAAAGTGCTATTTGATTTCAAAGCACTTTATGCCTCATGCCTGCTGATTACATGCTTCTTGATAAAAAAAAAATGTCTGCTTAAATGAGTCAGTAATAAATAATTTTGGAAAAACATAAATTAGGCCTGACCAGGCCGAATTAATGTTTCTGTACCGAGCCGGGACTGGTTTCATTCTTCCAAGTCTTCACGGGCCAAAATTTTCAGTCCCGGTTTTCACCCAACCCGTATGAAAATCTTTGTCTCAGCGTGACCTGGTAACAAAATACAGTTAAATTAAAATTTAGTAATACGTGTGAAAAAGAACCTGAATATGACGGAATTCTGTTTTAAACTGAAAAATGTGTTGATCCATGCAAAATTAATATAATAATATGTGAGAAAAGAATATATAACACATTTACACCTATTAACAAGTTGGAAATTGCTCATGAAACGTGTCAAATGAGGTGCGT
This sequence comes from Maratus speciosus, assembly GCA_963932465.1. Lineage (NCBI taxonomy): Eukaryota > Metazoa > Arthropoda > Arachnida > Araneae > Salticidae > Maratus > Maratus speciosus. The sequence continues at coordinate 151,222,350 of OZ010793.1, read as the reverse complement.
TCGTACTATAGTTAGTTTTATAATTATTTTTTGAACCCCATATTGTATTGAATGTATATTTTTTTACACTTCATAAGTGCATAGTCTCTAACATGATTAAAATGCACTTGCAATAATTTTTTTCCCATTCTCCGTAATGAAACGGAAAACTTTTGACTGTCACTGTAATTAAACTATACATCCGATTTTCATAAAATTTGAAATGGCTCGACAAAATTTTGCAACAATTATATATTTAAAATTTCAGACATTCGGAAGGCTGTAACATCATTAAAATGCATTTGCAATAATTTTTCCCATTGGCCGTAATGTAAAGAAAAACTTTTGATTATCCCTGCCATTAAACTATGCGTTCGATTTTCATAAAGTTTGAAATGGCTTGACAAAATTTTGCATCAAACATATATTTAAAATTTCAGACCATTCGGAAGACTTTCATTATTACATCATCAAAATGCACTTGCTGAATATATATTTAAAAACAGATATTTAAAATTTCAGTCCATTCGGAAGACTTTCATTATTACATCATTAAAATGCACTTGCAATAATTTTTTCGCATTGGCCGTAATGTAACGGAAAATTTTTGACTGTCCCTGTAAATTAAACTATACATCCGATTTTCATAAAATTTGAAATGGCTCGACAAAATATTGCAACAATTATTTAAAATTTCAGAACATTCGGAAGGCTGTAACATAATTAAAATGGACTTGCAATAATTTTTCCCATTGGCCGTAATGTAAAGAAAAACTTTTGACTGTCCCTGTAATTTAACTATACATCCAATTTTCATAAAATTCGAAATGGCTCGACAAAATTTTGCAACAATCATATATTTCAAATTTCAGACCATTCGATTGGGTAGTTTTTGCTCTGTTATATGCGGTTATTTGCTCTGTTATATGCGTCTGTCCGTCCGTCCTCAGCGGACGGACGGACCGACAGACGGACCGACAGACGGACTGAACGACGACTATAGGTGCTACGTATTTATATAATTACGAACGCACCTAAAAAGGGAACGTGTCTATAATGCATTTTTAGCTGAGCTTATGTGCTGGCCGGTTCTGTATGTACGTATGTACGTAACGCGATAACTCTTGATAGAAATATCAGATTTGCTTCACATTTTTTTTCTAGGTTCCTTCTGATAAGGCGCTTCCCTGATTAGTTTTTGGGGTTAATTGGTTAAGGATAAAGGGGAAAAGGGGGCTAGTCCCCCACTTAATTTAGATAAATGGGTTTTTCATGTAGAATTATTCCATTGCTCCAAATTTGGTATACCAGTTTATTATGTTAAGGAGCTGCCTTGATTAGATTTGGAGGTTCATTAGTTACATATAAAGGGAGAAAAGCCCCCCCCCCCCTTAATTTAGAGAAATGGGTTTTTCATGCAAAAATATTCGATTTGCTCTAAATTTGGTATACCGGTTAATTATGCTAAGCAGCTTCCCTGATTAGATTTGGAAGTTCATTACTTATCTATAAAGGGGGGGATCCCCCCCTTAATTTAGGTAAATGTGTTTTTCATGTAGAATTATTCGATTTGCTCCAAATTTGGTATACCGGTATATTATGTTAAGGAGCTGCTTTGATTAGATTTGGAGGTTCATTAGTTAAGTATAAAGGGAAAAGGAAGCTAGCCACCACCCCTCCCTTAATTTAGATAAATGGGTTTTTCCATGCAGAGTTATTCTATTTGCGAAAATTTCGTATACCGGTTTATTATATAAAGGAGCTGCCTTGATTAGCAGAATTATTCAATTTGCTTCAAATTTGATACACCAGTTTATTCCGATATGGCTTCGTTGATTTTATTTGGAGGTTCATTGGTTAAGTATAAAAGGGGGAAAGGGGGGCAATTGCCCCTCCCCTTAATTTAGATAAATGGGTTTTCATGCCGAATTATCTAATTTAGTTAAATTTTTTTTTCTAGGTTCATTCTGATAAGGAGCTTTTCTGATTAGATTTGAAGGTTCCTTGGTTCAGCATAAAGGGAGAAATAGGGGAGCTAATACCCCCCCCCCCCCCTAAATTTAGTGAAATGTGTTTTTCATGCAGAATTACCTGATTTGCTTCAAATTTGGTATACCAGTTTATTATGTTAAAGAGCTTCCCTGATTAGATTTGGATGTTCTTTGGTTAAGTATAAAGGGGGGAAGCGCGGGCTAATCTCTTCATTTATTTTTCGAGGGGCATTATTCTTTGAAATAAGAGTATAATATACATTTTGTGTTAATAGCCTGTGAGCTCAACGCCATCAGTTTAACAGGGCAATTTTCTTTTTATTTACTTTACTGTGCAATTCCGTCTTAGAAGATTTTACTGTATAGCATTTTTTAGATTTTTAAGTCTCCAATACATGGAATATGGATTGACAAAATTAATGATAATCAAAACATTTGCATATAACAAATAGAGATTTATTTAAAAAAAAATATGTATCGCAGCCTACGGCATTTCTATAAAAATGAAGATTACAAAAAAAAAAAAAAAAAAAAAAAAAAATGCAATTTAACAAATTACAACGACCATTTGGAAAATGATTTTTTCAAAGACTAAAATTTAAGACATAAAAAATAGCACGGAGTTGATCCTACATTACTTATGCCATGAATTAAACATTAATAGTGTTATTACACGTAAAAATTGCAAGCGACGGAAATCGCCTGCGACTCATACGCATTATCCACCTGAAACTTGTATTTCATTGGCTGTTCGGGAAAAGGGTTGTCCATCGTCAGATTTCTTTGAAATCTGACGACCAAATTTTAAATGAAATTTCATTCTGAAACTTCTAAACATCCCACAATATTACTTTTTACACCATCGTATAGAGAAAAAAATGTACTTTTAAATGCAATTTTTTTGAAAGCTGTATCTCGATTTGTTTCTGAGTTATTAATTTTTTTTTGTAGTTTTTATTACTTTTTTGTCATAGTGGCAACAGATCTCTGTTGAAAGTAAAGAGAAATACATATTACTGTATAGACCAATCATAAAACGAATAAAATGCGGATTAAACCAATAAAAACCTTCAGATATGCTTTTGATTTCCCATCCTGACGAGAACAATAACCATTTTTCCAAATGGTTAAAAAAAAAAAAAGAAAAAGAAAAGAAGAAAGAAAAAAGCTAAGATTAAGTATTTTTGATCAGAATTCCTCGTATGTACAAATTTTTAACCAAATCGACGTAAAAATCAATGCTTTGTAAAAATTCACTCGGACCGTGCCAGGCTCGGGTTGAGATTTTCATTTTTTTCCGGGCCAGAATGGTCTCAGGCTGAACTTTTAGCTGCTATAACGCCGGGCCAGGCAAATAATTTTTTTCGACAGGCCTGGCCGAGTTCAGGCCTAATTTTTATAATGGGCCGAGTCGATTTTTTTTCTATGGGTCGGCCTGGGCCGGGCCTGATAATTTCTACTCGTACAGACTTCTAACTTAAAATTTAAAAAATATTGCAAATTTCAAACTTTGAGTTATAAATAAAAGAAAAAAAAAGAATTATTTTTTAAATATTTTCTATTGAATTTATTTTTATTGTAATAATAAATAATCAATCTAAATCTGTCTTTTTACACCTCACCCCAGATTACTGCTTTTACCTTTGCCCCCTCCCCCCTCACTAAAGTATCGAGCACGAAAAGCTTAAACCTTAAGTGATAAGGTGATTTTTTTTTAATAACGTGGTGAGGTGGTGTGTATGCAACCCCAAAATTTGATTTCTTGTCTTGTGCATTCCACAAAATGTAGCGAATTAAAATAGGAAAATCTGCTGTGAATTTTGCATTATTTACTTGAATAAAAACAACTGAAAAAGTACTATAAGTGTACATACATATACATATAAATACACGTATCTAAATACCACAAAAAAATTATTTCTTCATAATTGAAATTTCTCTTGGGTGGAAAAAAAACCTCACATAATCAGTTAAGGGTTAAAGTCTTTAAAATTACTTTTTTCCTCTGCTTTATTCGTAATTCTGCAATACGATAAATAAATCAGCAGTTATCTACTTCACTCCCTCCATTCATAATTTATACTACCCTCGCTCCCCCCAGTTTGTAAAATTTTAAATGGTTGAAATTATTTAGTTTTTTGTTAAAATTTTTTGGTCTGTTTATTTATATATTGCTGAAATAATAAATAAATGTCTAATCCCCCCCCCCCCCCCCCCCTCGCTCAAAAGAAAATAATGCGAAAAAATACAAAATACAAATAAATACAAAATTTAGAAAAAAATACAAAATTTACTATGAACATTCGGTAAATTCGATCTCCACACCCCCCCAAACGAAATGCTCTAGCTACGCCACTGGTTTCAACATCAATATCATTTATACCTCTTTAGATTTTTTTTTCAGCTAATGATTAACATGATATGATGTTTTTGTCACATTATAATTATGGTGTATAAAAATTAATAAAGAATTTATATTAAACTGTTTTTGGGATACATTCAAATAAATAGTAGTTTTCTCTTATATCGGTGATCTTTCTCTTTTATTTCACTCCATATACAAATTGTACCTTAATATTATGTAACATCATACATTTATCAAAAAATAAAAATTACTTTGCAAAGATATAAATTATTATTAAGAGTTTTATAAATTTAAAATAGAGTTCATTTTAGTTATACTATTATTAAATTAAGTTATAATACACATTAATTTTTAATTATATCATTATTTCATTATTATAATATTTATTAATAATAACTAATTAATAAATAAAAACAATGTTTAGATATTCCAAATAGCTAATTAGATTTAATATTTTGTTTTCGAATTATTTATTGATAGCACATTATTATGTAATTTTCATACAATTTATAAATAATTATAGCATATTTGAATATGAAATAATAGAATATTCAATATGAAACATTTGATAAAGGTAAATTATTATATTTTGTAATTTATAATTATCAAATTACTGTTGTTATTATATTATAAAATTAAATATGTCACTAATTTATAGATAATTGGTTTGATAATAACAAATTATTAAAAATATAATGATACAATAATATTAATACTTAGATTATTATAAAATTTTTATTATTATTATTATATTAGTAATGTAATACTATCTATATATTTCAATAAATAAAATTTTACATATCAATATTTCATTAAAAATTAATTATATTTATTTATAAAGTACCTTTTTTAGACAATAAAGAAGATAATATTTATTATGAATTACACCTGTTTTACTTATGGGGTCAGGTACCCTTTGAACCAATAAAGTACATGGAAAAAAGACCTCTGTAAAAATTGCAGTCACTCTTTAACTAATTAACTTTTAATTATAAAATTGAAAACACATGTCAGGAACGATTTATTTTATCAATTAAAGGTGTTAAAAAAGGTATACACATATATAGTTTTTTAAATTTATTTTTAAAGATAATACAATTTTTACGAAAGAATTATTCTTGCATGCATTGCGCGCATGATTTTTTTCAATTTGAATGGCTGAAACAAGCCAAGATTTTTTTAATGAGTGCAGATATAATGTGTTTTCAAAATGACCTACAATGGAAAAAATAAAACTTGCGGATCCCGAGAAAATTTTTTTTTTTTTTTAAGAAATTCGAAATATCGAGATTTTTTTTATACAAAAGTAGTCGTGAATTCTAAACTTCTTACTTGAGAAACATAATAATAGGTCATTTTGTGCTTATGTACGTTTAATACATCCACCAGAAATTTCGTGAAATTCTAGATAACCGTTTTTCAGAAATCGTGCGCGCAATGATCAAAATCGCTGTTTTGAGAAAACTGGCTTTAAAGATTGAATCACCCGTTGATCATATAGCAAAAGCTTAAAGTGTTTTACACATAATTTCTCTTCTAATGCGAATTTTTGTATGGGGTTTGCTTTTAAATGTTTCTTAAGAATCATATTTAATTATAAGCTATCTAAAAAAAAAATCGATTTTTGGGCGGTTCAAAGGTGACCTGACCCCTTAAAATGAAAATATTTAATGTTGATAATAAGTAAATACTATAACATTATAAAAATATCAATAATGATCAAATATTTCAGTAAACCATTTAATGATTGAAATAAATATATATATATATATTTAAATACTACATAACAGCTTTTTTTTTTTTTTTTTTTTTTTTTTTTTTTTTTTTTTTTTTACAAAATATTTTAAAATTAAGTTTATAAAAATAATAGTTAATAAAAAATTATAATTATTAATTAAAATAGTATTTTAATATTTTATAGTATGTATTATAAAATATCTCTCTATAACATATCTTGTAATATTATAAATTTTTTTTTATCGAATATAGATAATATTTATTATAAATAGTATCTCTTTTAATTTGTATTGATACAACAATATTATTAATATCGTACTATTTAATTACAATACGTTAATAATGATAAAAAAGTAAATGTTATAAAATATAACATGCTATCAGTAATGCTAAAATATTTCAATAAACTATTTAAGTATCTTTATGTGAATAAACCAGGAAACAGATTTAAAATATACTATAAATTAATATTGGAAATTTAAGTAGTTAGATTCACAAAAAAGTAAAATATCATTAAAAAAATCTGAAGGCCTTTAAACACCACTGTCAATCTAATAATAATAATATTTTTGTTGTTGTGGTTGTTAATTACCAATTTAGATTATCTGTAAATTATATCTAGAAGTAATTGCGATATTGAGAAAAATGTTAAATTATCAAACATAACAATTTATTTAGGTAATATTTATATAGGTAATGTTGTTATTTATTTATAAATCACATTTAAGTTAGAAGAAAAAGAGTCAATACTGTTTAAGAAAATATTTTTATCATTTTTGACAGGAATATACGTATATTGTTCAGGTAAATTCATTATAAATATCAAATCAAATAAGTTTACGTAAGCTCTACACTATCACTTCACCGTTTCACAATAACAAGACATCAAAATATTTTCGAACGCCAAAAAGTAATCGCCAATTGACATAGCAACCTCGGTAACCCTGTACAAGTTTTCTACCAAGAGAATTTCAATCCAAGTCCCCACGCATGCGCTGTTTCTCATTTTTGCTATAACAGTTGGGATCGGCGAAAATGCCCTGTGCACATGGAAAAACTCACTTAAGATAACTCAGTGAACGTCACTGTGTTGTTTGCGCATGCGCTTAAGACAGGCATGTCAAACACGTGGCCAGCGGGCCACACTTGGCCCGCCAGCAACTTCTCTGTGGCCCGCCAACCCTTTGGAAATTTCCCCATGTTTGATTCAGTTGTTGTTTGATGCAGAAAATACATTTCGCACGAACACACTCGCAAACGTTGCAGTGTTGCCAAGTTGGAGAAAGTTTTTATTCAAAATATTTACCACTCTCAGAATATTTATCTTCACTATATTTAATGATAAAAATTCTGTGATTAAACAAAGAGAAGATTACTAGAATAAATATCGATAGCTATTTTGGTGTAAAAAATTCCACATTCTGGCAACACTGCCCTGCCTTTAGGACATGCAAACAGTGTTGATTTCAGGGAGTGGCCCAGGGGGACATTCCCCCCCCTCCCCCCTGGAGCAATGAGATGTCCCCCCCGGAAAACTTGAGATTTTGGGTTTTCAATGGTCAAAAAGTGCAATTTTCCCCCCGGAACTCTATAATGTCCCTCCCCCTCCCCCCCTCACCGGAGCCACAGAAATCCCTCCCGGAGAAATGTGTCTGAATTCAACACTGGATGCAAACACCAAAAAGTATATCATATGATTATGGTCAAATGTAACTCATTTTAAAATTTCAGCTCCAAAAGATTGTGGATGCAATTATAATTAGTAGGAAAGTTAAAAAGAGCAAATCTTGAATCTGAAAATTTAAAGATTTATTAGTCTTATAGTAATGTTGAAAGTAATAAATTAGTTTACTGCTCTCTTTGATTTACATTTCATTACAAAATAATATGCAGTATTTGTTTATCACTAAATACGTATCGAAAGCTATTAAAATATAGTGTTAATTAATGACGAAAAGTTAAAAAAAACAAACAAAATAAATAGCTTTGAGAGGCAGTTTTTCGCAGACACGACATGTACTTAAAAAGAAGTGAGGATGAGCGTCGGGAAATTATTCTTAAGGCCGATCACCATACCTGATATATTTTATTCAATTATGAAAATTTTCTTATTTCATAAGTTTATATTACAAACAATTGTGTTCTTGCAACCGTTGGTTTTATAAAAAGTATCAATTACAATTTAAAAGAAAAATGCAAAGATCAGGATTATAAACTTATCCTTTAACTGATGTCACGCGGTCTCCCAGACCCCGCGACTCCCAGCTGTAAACACTTTTACGCTTTTTACTTTTCTGTACTGAAGTTAAATAATATGAATAAAATACTTTTTTCATGCAATTTAATTCACATGCTGCTAAGAGAAGTACAACGATATTGTTAGGACAAAATTTAAGTAAATTCAACCATTTGAGTTATTTTTTTTTATTCATTTTATACGAGGTGTCTGAGAGACCGGATCACATCAGTTTTGTGACAAATTTTAGTCACATCAGTTAAAGGCTAATAATATATATTTGTTTAACTTTGTCATTTAAATTTTTAAATGATAACATATTTTTCTTTATGTTTGGCAGCACACTCTGTACGAAACCTTTGCTACTTCTTTTACAGAATAAAAAGTGTTTATAAATTGTTGTAATTTTACTTAATTAATATTTCTTTTTTATATATATATTTTCTGGTGCGTATTTTAATTTTTTCAATAAACAGGCTCCTAAATGGTCCGCCAAATGAATACCAATATTTTTTTAGAAAAATTTTCTTTTTAGATTTTTCTTACAAACCGCCCCGAAATCACCTTTGAAAGTTAATTCTAGCGCAAACCTACCATAAAATTTTCTGTTAAAATTTATTGGTTTAAATTTGTTGGCGGACCATTTGGGAGCCCTGAATAAATAATAGCTTTAAAATTTTGCAAGGTTTTTAATTAACAAGTTTGTACTTTTTAATGTAATTTCATTTTGTGCGATAGTAATAAAATTAATCTGTCTATTATGTAGTAATGTGGCCCGCGGCATCGTGTACATTGCTTAATTTGGCCCGAGGTAGTAAACGAGTTTGACATGCCTGGCTTAAGATAAAACCGCCCGCAACACCCAATCAGTTAATGCGAAGCTTTACAGCCAGCGAGAGTGAATGGTCGTGACTGTCTCTAGCCCGAAGAAAGTTGAAACGCTCTCAGAGGCGAAATTTGACTTTCCATAAGACTTTTAGCATTAGTGCGAAATCCTTCAATTTCATTGGCTACCGCTTCACCGATAGCCAATGAAACTGAACCGAACTTCTTTCCCTGAAAGGACAAGTATAAGAGTAAAATACTGTGTAAAGCAGGCATAAGGTATTTTGATGAAAACAGATTATGAATGATCTAGCCCAGTGGTTAAGACTAGGGCTGGTTAAGGTTTTGCATTTGTAATCCTAAAATTGAGTGTTCTGTCCTCTCGCTGGCGTTTTCACTTTTTTAGAGTTTTGTTTTGATTTTTATTAAGTCCGTCAGTTAAAATCAGTCGATCTTTATTACCAGTTCCTTTGTAATTTTTTTTATCAATTAGATTTTTTTAAATAAATTAAATAATTAAATTAAAAAATCATTTAATCTATTTTTTAATAATTAAAGTAAACATTTATTAAAATGCAATAATAAATCTCCTAGGTTTATATTAAAAGTATTTTCATGTTAGGACTTTATAAAGTTCTGATCATTTTAAATCTGTCTATTACTATAGTAACAGATAAAAGTAAAATTATCAGAATTAATATATTAAAGGTTTTTTTTTATTTTAAAATTATTCTTGAGACAAAAAAATCTTTATTAATTTATGATAGGTTATTTTATAAATTTTTTTATTGTAAATATTATACAGATAATTAAATTAAATTCGCAAATTCATATGACTTATAGAGTATTTTTCTAATAAATAAATGTATTTAATAATTAAAGTGTAATAATAATATTTTCTTAAGTCAGTTAGTTAAAATCCGTTGATCTTTATTACCAGTTCCTTTGTAATTTTTTTTGTCAATTAGATTTTTTAAAAATAAATTTAAATAATTAAATTAAAAAAATAATTTAATCTATTTTTAATAATTAAAGTAAACATTTATTAAAATGCAATTAGGTTACTTTATAATTTTTTATTGTAAATATTACAATATATGTTTTAAATAAATTTAAATAATTAAATTAAAAAATTCATTTAATCTACTTTTAAATAATTAAAGTAAACATTTATTAAAATGCAACAATAAATCCCCTAGGCTTACGTTAAAATAATTTTCATATTAAAACTTTATAAAGTTCTGATAAGTGTATAAGATAAGAGCTAAGATATCTGATAAGAGACGGTATTTAAAAAGATCAGAAATTTATAAAGTTCTGATCATTTTAAATTTATCTGTTACTTAGGTTATTTTATAATTTTTTTTTATCTTTATTACCAGCTCCTTTGTAATTTTTTTTTGTCAATTAGGTTTTTTAGATAAATTTAAATAATTAAATTAAAAAATTCATTTAATCTATTTTTTAATAATAATGTAATAATAATATAGTCTTACCTTACATTAAAATATTTTTGTTGGAACTTTAGTAAGTTATATATATATAATTAGCAGAAGTAATTTATTAAAGTGTTCATTTCTCAAAATTAAGTATTATCTTTCATATATAAAAATATTTAACAATTTATCAGCTGCTTTCTAATTTTTTTTATTGTATATTCATAACTACTAAATTCTTATCACTTATAAACAGTATGTTTAAAATTAATATTCATTAAAATTTAATTGTAATATCTTTTAAACTTTCATGAAAAGTACTTTTATGTAAGAACTCCAGTTACATATAAATAGTAATTAACAGATTTTATTAAAATATTCATGTTTAAAAATTAATTATTTATCATTTATAAATTACATTAGTAATATATGTTTCAATGATAATTTAACCATTGAAGACAGTAAATTATTATACTTTAAGTAATTGAATGTGTAGTAAAAATGCAACAAAAACATATATATATATATATATATATATATATATATTTCTTTTTTTGTTGCATTTTTACTACAATAATATAATGTAGTACTACAGTTTGCTGTAGTTTACTACAGTAATATAATGCAATAAAAATGTAATATACATCAAACATGAACAATGAAAAATATTATGCTATTAATTGTAATATATATATTCAAAATAACGATTATTATTATTATGGAGATTTTTGTTTTTATCTCTATTTATTAAATTATTATCAGTAGCTTTACAATTTTTATTCGAAATCTAATATTGTGATTATAATTTTACTTCATATCTATTTAAATGCAATAATAGTATCTTTTAAATTGACATAGAAAAATATTTTTATGTCTAGATGGAACTTCAATTACTTTTTTTTACGTAAGCTGCTAGAATTTTAACATTGATTGCAAACATCTGAGTAAAAATAAAAAAAAAGTTATAAGCAACTTATTATAACAATCTCATTATTATACCAAAATTTAACTAAGTCAATGTTGTTTTAGAGTTGTTGATAATTTTCTTACTAGAAAATTAAATCAAATTTAATAATTAAGTATATATTGTGTTATTAATTGTATAACAATTGATTTTGTGTTCAGTATGAGAAATATATACGCCTTTTTTTTTTTTTTTAATGCATCAAGTTATTATTATCAAGAAATATGAATGAAATGAGTAGCAGCGTTCTTACTCGAAAAAACGGATTTTCTCCTTTCAGGCAAAGAAGTTCGGTTTACCGGTAGCCAATGAAATTGCCGGATTTCACACTAATGATAAAAGTCTTATGGAAAGTCAAATTTCGCCTCTCGAGAGTTTCAACTTTCTTCGGGCTAGAGACAGTCACGACCATTCACTCTCGCTGGCTGTAAAGCTTCGCATTAACTGATTGGGTGTTGCGGGCGGTTTTATCTTAAGCGCATGCGCAAACAACACAGTGACGTTCACTGAGTTATCTTAAGTGAGTTTTTCCATGTGAACAGGTTTCCAATTCCGGGAGGGTAGCACCTCAAAATTAAGAGAGTTCGGCGGCCTAAGATATCTTAAGTATCATAGTGTGAACATAGTATAAGCGATGTGCGATTTGCGAGATTCTAAAAGATAGTCACGTTTTAGCATTATTGGCTTTTCCTGCTTTCTCATTCGCTGTTCTCAGTCACGTGTTATAGACGCAGTTGTCGTTTGGCGATTTTAGCTTTTTCGCTCTCCTATATGTCTTGGAAAGGAAATACATACATGAGTTTTTGTCAGTATTTTTTAACCTGCGAGTGTGACAGCTGTTGATAGAGTTCAAATCTAGAGCTAAAATTGGTCACAAGCCAAAGACGCTTTTTACTTTCTTCTATCTTTACAAGAAAAAAGAATTGGATTCGTGAAAATTTTCGGTTTTCGGTGGATTTACACGTTTTAGAGGTCAGATATTCTAAAAAACATTTTCTACAAAATGTCTGTCTGTCCGTCTGTTTGCCGTATGTGACACAAATTTTGTGGGTACTCTATATCAAGAACTAATGCACGGAATTTAACAAAAATTGATATTAAGTTACACCCTGATATAAATTGGTGCTGATTAGTTTTTGGTGTAAATCGCTCAATAGGTGGCGCTGCTATGCAGCATTTTTCACGATTTCCACAATAGCTCAATCTCCAGAACTAATGCACGGATTTTCTTCAAACTTCAGATTCAGTTAGTCCTTGACATGAATTAAAGTTTTGTGCACTTAGGTGTAAATCGCTCAACAGGTGGCGCTGCTATACTGCCTTTTTTGCGATTTCCGCAGTAGCTCTATCTCAAGAACTAATGCTTGGATTTTTAACAAACTTCAGATTCAGGTATACCTTGATATGATTTAGTGCTGTTTATGTTTTGGTGCAAATTGCTCAACAGGTGGCGTTCCTATGCAGCATTTTTCAGAATTTCCACTTTAGCTCTATCTCAAGAACTAATGCACGAATTTTCATCAAACTTCAGATTCAGGTATACCTTGATATCAATTAATGTTGTTTATGGGATTTATATAGAAGAAAGTTTTGTGATGGCCACAACATACTAGTTTTGTAAGTGTATAAAACTGTATTTTAACTGTACAATGAAGTTTTCATCACATGTTCCAATCTGTTTAAATGTTTACATAGGGATATGCAGGTTTATTTATTTATATTTATATGTATGTACAGTCGTGAAAAAAAAAGTAAACATGCCCTACTAACTTTGCAGCAAATTATTGTAGAAGAAAGTGACTTGTACCTAACGATTGGATATAAAGTCTACTTTTAAATGATGCATACAAAATTTGCTTAGGGGGCCATCTACATATCAAAACAAACCCAAACTTCTTTTTTATTTTTTCAATAGCAATACCCGAGTCTGACACCATAAATAAATTCTACACCCTTTAATAAACCTAAATAAAAGTTTTCAAGAAATTCAGGCGATTACTTTCAGAGAAATTAATTATTTTAAAATGAGCCTATTTTAGGGACTGTATCCAAATTGAAGTTCGGTACTACATTGTTGAAATGCTACAGAATGAGTATGTCACTTCTATTAATGTATTATTTCTTGCCAATATAACCATTTCACTCGTTCATTTCATATGTTCTATCGCCAGCCCAAGCTCAAATGTTTCAATAAAATGAGTAAAATATATTTTTTCAAATTATGCTTTTCTGCACATCATAGACGGCCCCCATAAACAATCATTTTGATGTTTTTTAAGCATAATTCGAAAACTAGTTGAGAGAAAATTTTTAAATTGAGAATTCGCATCCAGCATGACCTAATAAATATAAATTTATCAAAATTGTAAACTACAATTAATATTTTTTTCGAATATTAATTTCATAAATCATATTATAATTTTTTTTTAATTATAAATTCAATGCATTTATGTTTGGGTTTTTAGTATTATAACCATACAAAATATTATTACATTAGGATTATAATTTCAGGAGTCATTAATAAAATATGAAAATGTAACTTAACATTAGAAACTCTAAATTTTCGATGTTTATAATGCAAAAACTTATCATACAAGTGACTTGAAACTTCGTTTCTAGGCATAGTTTGAACCGAGGATTTAAAATATTGTCTAAACTGGGTGTTGCCATTGAAAAAACAAATCTTGGTTTGGTTTTGATTTGTAGGTGGTCCCCTAAGCAAATTTTATGTAAATCATTTAAAAGTAGACTTTATTTCCAATTCTTTGGTACCAGTAACCTCCTTCTATTATAATTAACTGCAGAGTTAGTAGGGGGTGTTTACTTTTTTTCCACGACTGAACCCATACCATTAAATATATGATTTTTTAAAACATTTTCTTTTAGTGTATTGTATCCATATATGCATTAAACTGTATGTATTGTATGAATATATTATATATGTATACATAATCTAACATTTTTCGGAATTGGAGCCCTCCATCTTTATTAGATCATTTGTCTAGATCCATCCTTCTACAGTATATAAATTTATAAATCTGTGTATGTCTCACTGTATACACATGTTAAATAGATTGGCTAAAAGTAAGCTATAATTCTCGCTAAAACTATTTTATATATTTATATAAATGTGGAAAATGGTAGATAGATTTTTAATGTTTTCCTAGTTTTACATAGAGAATATGGACTTCTTAATGAAAATAATTTTAAAACATATATAAGCAAAAATTTTTATCAATAAATCTGCAAATGAGACCTATTTTTGATATTTTCCTAGCATTACGTATAGAAAACAGGTCGCTTAATTAAGATTACTATAAAACCTATACAAGAAAATTTCTGTATTACTAGGGAGCAGGTGCACTTGAGGTAAATTTTTCAAATTTTTCCTGGTGTATCTAGTGAAAATGTGTTGCTTAATGAAAATAATTATAAAATAAATATATAATACAAAATAGCTGTATCAATAAATTTTGCAGATGAGGCAAACTTTTAATGTGTTTTCAATGTTACATAGAGAAAAATGACTTCTGAATGAAATTAGTCACAGCAAGTATGTATGAAAAGTGTCGTATTGACATATATCATTTAATCTTCTAATTACCTGAGATTAGTGATACTTTAATTTAATTTACGTCTGTAGAACACTTAAAATAAAAATAAACTCGCAATGCACCTGAATATCTGATATTAGTCATTCAGCAGTATATTATTTCTACGTAATGCGAAATATAACATTCTGTCTTGTCTGCAGATTTTCTTTTTTTTTTTGTTCATCTTTATGGGTGGAGGACAAAATTTACTTCTAAAAAATATGTTTATTAGCCTTAATTATCAACCAGGTGCAAAAAGGAAATCTGTCAATAAAGCAATTTTCTTCCTTTTTTCTGTAATCCATTTCATTCGGCAACAAATTTTCTTTACATAATGCTAGGAAAATATCAATAATGTGCCTCATTTCAGATTAAATTATTACTAAATTTTTCTGATTTATTTTTTACAATTGATTTCATTTATCGAACCATCTTCTCTACGCAATGCTGGGGAAAAATTAAAAATCTGTCCTATCTGCAGATTTCACCATTGCAGAAATTTTCTTAGGTACTTTTCGGTAAGCCGCGGCGCCAGTGTTATATATACATACATATAATATGTACATGTATGTATATATACTTATATATTTACATACATATATGTGTGTATATATACAATATGTGTATATGTATATATATGTATATTTACATATATATATATCATATTAAATATGTATATATAACACTGGCGCCCGGCTAACCGAAAAGTACCTATTCTTATATATTATAAATTATTATTAATATAAATCTTATATGTTATAAATTATTATTTTATAATTATTTTCATTAGCAACCCGTAATCTCCATGTAACGTTGCGAAACATTAAAAATCTGCCTGATCTGCAGATTTTATCGATACAGCAATTTTCTTATATATGTTTTATAATTATTTTCATTCAGAAATTCGTTTTCTCTACTTAACACTGGACAAACACAAAAAATCTGCCTCATCTGCAGATTTCATTAATAAAGAAATTTTCATGTGTATTTTTTATAATAAGTTTGATTTGACGATTCCTCCTCTATACGCGATCCTGCGGAAACATTAAAAATCTGATTTATCTGCGGATTTAATCATTGCAGAAATTTTCTTATATATTTTTATAATTATTCTTATAATCAACCATTTTCGCTACTTAATGTTGTGAAAATACTAAAAATCTGCGTTATCTGCAGGTTCCATTGAAATATCAATTTTTCTTACATAACTTTTATAAATATTACCATGCTGCATCATATCTACTTTATGTATTGCTCAGAAAACATTAAAAATGAGCCCCATCTCAAAATTTTGTTGATTGTCTACATGAGGTGTTTGCGAAAAATGTACCCTAAAAATAAAAATGTACTTTAATTACTTGCGTATAAACCGCGGCTAAAATAAATCTGTTCTAAACCAGAAACTTTACTTAATAAATAAAGGCAAATAAATACCAATTGGAAATAAGTTACATTTTATTAAATAAAATTTCTGGTAGGAAACAAAGTTATTAACAACCTAGGCTTTTTGCAAAGAGCCGGGTTTTTCAATTAGCTTACGATATATATATATATAGCAACAATTTTAGAATAAATGAATTAAAATAATATTTAATATATATAGAAACAATTTTCGAAGAAAGGAATTAAAATGCCATAATCAGGGAAAATATCTGTTTGTATTACTGTGTATTATTGTCACTTTAAACAGCATTTTAACCCCTTAATAGTGTGGTCCGAACTGGATTCGGACAAGAACACTTTGCTTGCTTTGTTATTAAAAGCATTTTGATAAACACTAATTTGTAACAGTAAATTTATCTTTATTGATTGTCAGATATTTTTCGCTTGAGTAAGGTAAATATTTTAGTATGATTAAAGTGGTGTCCAGCCCCATTTTTAAATTTTTTGTAAGAAAACAAATGTCACTGTTAAGGGGTTAAACAGAAAGTCCGATTTTTAATACGCCATTCATTTATATTTGTATTAGGATACATAAATCTCGCAATTTCATAACAAATGAATGACATCTCTTAATTTATGATGTATCTTGATCAAATATAAAATAATGAAGAATTAACCTCCTTCCACATTTTTTTTTTACTGGATTAAACAAACACACGTTAAAAATCATTTTAAAACTTCTATTTTAAAAAGCTTTATCTTCTTTTTACAAAGCTCGTATCCATACGTCCGATAACGCGTATGTTGTACTAACTGGTAACTTAAAACAGACCTTCTAACACATATAAGAATGCGCCAAATCTAAAAGCGCCAGGCGCCAACAACATACATGACACGTGACTGATAATAGCGAATGAGAACGCAGTAAAAGGCAATAATGCTAAAACGTGACTATCTTTTAGAATCTCGCGTCCGGACCCCCTCCCCTTGGCTACGCCAGTATGTGTGTCCCGATCTAGACACCGCGGACCCACGGACAATTCTCTCGGCCTCGCTCTCGGCACTACGGCTCACAGTGGATCAATCCTTAAGAAAATGCGAACATAGAGCCAAAAAATAATCATTAAAAAACTAATTTTTTGCAATGAAATATTTTAAAAGAATATCTACAAAATACGAATATATGTTTATTTTTTAAATTATACAAAAGTATATCGTATTTGTATAGCTCGGAATATACATCTTTCAGTAGAGGAATTTTTCTGCGAATTTTAGTGACTTTTTGCTGCGCTCACAAATAAAACCTAAGAAACCTCTGCTAATAACTTATTTAAAATATCATTATTAATTTCTTGAAACACATTTTAAACCACTACTGACTACATTTTGATTAAATTTTATGTCTCCTTCTACATTATGAAAACACATATAGAATTAACGGATTCATAATCTTGAAAATTACGTAACTTAAATTGTTTAAAGTTGTTTAAAATTTCAAACACATGCTAGTATTCCTGAAAGCCTATATTTTAATGTGGTACAGAGGATTTTTTACGCAAACCTGCGCGTTTTTGAAATAAATGGACTTGAATTGGCTATTACGTAATTTTCCGTTTCCAGAAAACATGTTAAATTGGCTGTACACAAAAATATTTTTTAAAGAAGATTATACTGTAAGAAATTTCTAGTATGAAATGATGTAAAAAACTAATTTAACATTAAACTTCGAAATTAAATGTAATGTACTCGCATCTAGGGTTATATAAGCTTTTACATGAAAATGCTGAAAAGCTCAAAGGCTCTCAGAGGGTTAAATGTACTCTAATAAACGGATACGGTGCTATGTCAGTGATAAAGTGTTATATTTTAAAGTAAAAGACCCAATGCTTCTAGAAATTTTCTGTTCCTTTGAACGTTTTTTATTTTGTGTCTAGTACTGGAAATCAAACCGTCAGATGTTATTAGCAAATGGAGCAATAAGTCTTCGTTAGATACTCTTCGACTTATTTTTCTCTTATGAGGCTCCCGGTACTTTCGAAACTCTTTATTTCGAGCATCGCTAGCTTCTTCCGATAATTATCCAATTGAAACATCAAAATTTGTACTCATAACCTTTTCATGAGTTAGTAATTATGTACAGGTCCTGGCATAAAAATACCAACCGTACTTTGAGGCACATTGTTTAGCTGTTCCCAGTGCGGAATTGTCAAATTTTTTGGCATTAATTACTTCGTCACAGGCGATCACCATTATAATGGCAAAACGTTTAATAAGTTCTTTATCCAATCCAGTGATATCAGTTGGTTTTTTAAACTCAGCAAAAATGTCCTTGCAGTGTTTCCATCGTGGGTCAAACCATTTCTAGGTTTAATAACATCTATTAGTAAACCTAATTCTTTTCTGAATTCGCGTTGAAATTTACTCTTTGATTCTTCTTAATTTAGCTTCTCCAGAAGTATCCTCTCTGAAACTTTGAGTTAGTCTTCTTTCATGAGTTTCGGTTACGTCTGAAAAAGATTTTCGTGATGTTGATTTCTGCAAATTTTCAACTGCAAATGGTTTAAGCTCATTACCAACTTTAAAGGAACACTGAAGTGAAGAATATTTTTTATTAATAAAACGATCTAATTTTCGTTCAGATTTCAGCCAGCTATCTTTTGCATTTACTCAAAACATACGTAAACGCTCCTTTAAATTTTCTTCATCAATGTCTGAGGCAATTAACCAACACTTTTCACTTACAAAACTAAGCATTGATTTTTCATAACTAAAATCATTATTGAAATTTTTCAGAAACAAAACAAATGTCTGTTTGTTATTATGTTTCAAAACATTATAAGAAAAAAGACAAAATGAAATAATCTTGTTTCAAATAAAAAATAAATATGCTAAAATTAATATTACTACAAGACGATTAAAAAAAAAACTCAAACCCAATAATAACAAATACGCACTGAAATAAATTCTAAAATGTTGCAGTTTTGTAGAACGATTTTAAAGAATTATGTATATGTTGCCAATTAAAAATTAAACAAATGCTTTAAATATTCCACAAATGTCATTTGGATATAAGTCAAAACTGCATGCTTTGTTTTTCCAGTTTTTTTTGTTATTCATCATCTCGCTAAACTTCCTGTTTGCGACAAAAAAGCGCGAAATTGTTCATAAAAACCATGCAGGTACTTTCAGTATGATTTATTTTACTCATTTAAACCTAAATATAACAAAAAACATCATATATGTAGGCTTATACTATCGTGATAATCCTATGTTCGTCATCGCCTATACTTTGATTCACTGTGCGGCTGGCTGTATTCAAGGAACGTCAATATAATCGAAAACCCCAGAAAACTGTGAGAGACAGGAAGCGAGGCATGATGTTTTTGTGTAGTGATTATATTATTTGTTTGTTGTAAGGAAAAGGACAACGATCGAATTCTCCAGACACAGTAATCATGACGAGTCATGATATCTTTTCCGACACGTGCACAGGGCTGAAACTAGACTTTTTTGTGCCAAGGGCAAACATGGATTTTGGCGCACCCCCCCCCCCCCCCCCCCTCCTCCGCCGCAAAGAAAATTTACAACGAGAATTCTATTAAGTTTCTAATAGCCGACCTATTTTGAAATTTAAAATATGCAATCATAAAATACGTAATACTGAACTACGGAATCAAATACTGATTCATGAAAACTTTGTAAACGGAATCAAAAAGAACCGAAAAATATTCCACTTTATACAGGTTTCCATCTTAGCAGGTATAATTGTTGATATTCTTTCTGTTGAAAATACATACTTTTTCCATTTACGTTCGAATTCCGTTATAGACAGATTTCATTTTCATAGATTTTACCGTAGTTGTAGTGTTATAATTGATGCGTTTTAAGTGACAGTGATATGAAGTCAAGCGAAGACATTCACAAACTAATATTAATCCGGGAGAACTCGCTAGTGAGAATTTCTCTCACGGTGCCCAATTGTTTTTCTTTTACTTTACATTCGCTTAATATAATTTTTTTTCGCTTGGCTTAGTACTTTTACTCACAAATAGGTAAAATAATTGAAATAACATTTTTAAATTTTAATTAAAATGAAAAACGTTTTAAATAAGAGTCTTAAAAAAAGTACGGCGGTGAGAGAAAATCTCATGCAGCATGTTCTCCCGGGTTAAAACAATGGAAGCGTTTTCGACAATTATCTTGCTTGCGTTTTATTGTTTTTAATTTTTTTATCTTTTTCATGGGATACACGAGGTCAATATCTAATGTTGTGTTTTTGTACTTTTTTGTGTTTGGTTACTTTTTTTTTTCTTTTAAATATACGAACACTTTTAATTTTTGGAAAACAATTTGGAATCCAGCTCTGAAATTTAAAGTATCATATTATTAAAACAATGGAACCAAAATCGAAAAAATAAAAACGCACAACGTTAGATATCGGACCTCAGTTATAAACTGCATAAGAAAAAATATATATAGAGTAGATGGGTGCAAAGATACGCACGGGGCAAAGATACGCACTGCCTGATTTAATATGAAGAAACATTTCTACAATCATGACCGCTAGATAGTAGTTTGGTCTCATGTGTAGTAGTTGTGTGTTCAAACCTTTTGAAAAAAGTAGCACTCCGTGCCAAGAAAATGAAGTAAGTTTAAATTTTCGAATTTTGATCTAATATTTTTAAAATTTCACTTTATTGTTTAGCTAACAATACATCGAATTTTTACAAATCCGAAAATTCAGTGGAGAACGGAAGCTCTATAACTTCTAAATGCCGTATAGTTTATCGCGATCGCATTTATTTAAACTTGTAGGTAGCCGGTTAAGTAAAATACTGCAGAATGGGGTAAAATACACATCCGTCTTGGGGCAAAGATGCGCACAAGTTTAAGATTCGGGGCTATGCATTATCGGTTTAGCTAGATGCAAAGCTTTCCACAATTACGTTGTGGTAAGTTTTATTTTTTATATTGTATAAAATATAATAGCTACTTAACTAATATACTACAAAAGATTTAAAATTATACTAATAAACTACTAAAAGATTTAAAATTAGGAAAAATAATTTAAGGATTTTAATTTAAATTTTTGAAATTTAATTTTAATTTTGAATTTTAAACGGATTTTAATTATTATCCTTTTCATCTATAGAAGTATATACTAAATCTCTATAGATATATGATCATTGCAATGCGACTGCACTAATTTATTAAGAGAGTTGAATGTAATTGAGCATATGTTAAGGGTTTATTAAGATCTCAATCCAATTCGTTGGACATCTTGATCCGCCATACTGTTGCAAAATGGCGGCCCCTTAAAAATTTAATATATATATACACACACACACACACACACACACATATATATATATATATATATAATAAAATTGAAATCACAAATATATGAATAAATTGGTAAAGTTCAATATATATATATAAGCACAAATTTACTTCTTTCATAATCGCAAGGTCTTGATAGAAGGATTAAACAACATGTTTTGGTTCCTCTCTATCTTAAAAATGGATGAGTAGAGGAATTTGAAATTCTAGGGCGGCTGCCGCTTTGAAGTTGGAGATTTTTTTCCATAATCCGGCGTACTTTATGAGTTTAAATAAATGTGTTTTTTTTTTAATTTATTTTTATTGTTGCTACTCCCATGCGCTTAAAACAAGTCATATACGTGAACGTACCGCTAAATTTTTGAAATTGTTATTCATTTTTAGTATTGACGAAAACTAGAAATCTTCTATGATCGGGTTCCACGCATTTTAGTTTCGTGCGTTTGAGTAAAACTAGCTGAATCTTTAAAGACAAGGAAGAATGAAGTTGCTTTTTCCTCCAGGTACAAGGAAAGACTTTTTTTTTCATCTTGAGGGGAAAAAATGTGGTTATTTTTTTATTGGGGGTGGCGCAAAATTTCTTCCTGCCCCGGGCGCCAAAAAACGTAGCTACGCCACTGGGAGGTGGGGTCTGAATCTCACCCCAAACAATGGGTCCGTACACTAAATCATAAATAATAAAAGTAGTAACTTCTGCTAAAACGGATTTTTTTTTTTTTTTTTTTTTTTTTACATGTTAACTTTTTAGATTTGTCCAAAATAAGAAAATAGTATCAAGCAGGACGGTGATTTGCCTATCACCGTTCTGACGACAGTGGCGTAGCCAAGGGGATGGGGTCGGAATCTCCCCTCTAACGATGGATCCGTACACTAAATCATGAAAATTAAAAGTAGTAACTTCTGCTAAAACGGCATTTTTTTTCTTTTTTTTTTTACATATTAACTTTTTAAATTTATCCAAAATAAGAAAATAGTATCAAGCAGGACGGTGATTTGCCCATTACCGTTCTCCCGACAGTGGCATAGCCAAGGGAGTGGGGTCGGAATCTCCCCCCCCCCCTAACGATGGATCCGTACATGAATAAAAAAGTAGCAACATCTGCTAAAACGGCAAAAATTCCGAATTTTTTTGTTTTAGCAGGTATAATTTTAAAATGTTTCTTTCGCCGGAACCATTAATTTTTCCCGTTTAATACAGGATTCCATTATAGACGTTATGTTTTCATATGTATTCTCTAAAATTTATCCACTGTATAATAACCAAGGGTGGGTCCAGCACTCAATTTAGAGGGGGCCATGGCTCTTTTTTTTTGGGGGGGGGGGTTACACCACTTCATGATAAATTTTTATATTGAAGGCTTCTCAAATTAAAACTGACGAATTTTCTGATACTTTCGCGAATTCATTTTCATTCATAAATACAAAATATTTGCATTAGTATTCGTTAATATATATATATAGATTTCATTCAGATACCAAGAAATCGTAGCATTTCCCATTTTATTATAAATGCGAAGAATGATTCAGAAATGTTGTCAAGTCAGCATTTTAAGCCAATGTTTAGGACTTGAGAGCCACAGAAATGTCGTCATGAGAGAGCAATTTGCTTTCGCGTCTGGAAATTTAGTTCAAAATGCCATATTTTATGGAATTTTTGGAAAGATTCTTCGCTTTTATTAAAAAATTGAAAACAGTTTGATCACATAGTTTCCAATAAGTGTACTTTCAAATTTCTTGAGATTAAAAATATTTTCACGGATGTATCAGAAATTACCTAATTTTGATTTGAGTAGAGCTTTAAAGAGTCAGAGAGATTCGCATTGTTGAACGGGCGTAGTTGGGGGAGGGGAATTGAAAGAATTTAAGATAAATTTCATTTTTTAAATAACTTTTAGCATTTTTCTGTTGTTTAGGGGGGGGGGGGGTCATGACCCCCGTCTCCTTCCCCTTGGATCCGTCACTGATAATAACCGCTTGAGAGCATAAATGTACTATAGTTAAATCTACGACATTAGAACATGTCTGTAACGAAGCGTGCAATAAATGGAAGAAATTTAAAGTTTGACGAAACTAACACTGTACAACTTATATCCGCTAATATAAAAATCTGTATCTAATCAAAAACAACTCGTTGTAAATGATCCCGCCAAGCCACAAACCTAAAAAGTCAGTCATAAAAAGAAGTGATATCACATAAAAAAGAAGTGATATAGAAGTGCATACTACGAGTGCCGTGTAAAAATCTATCACTACTCATAATGTTTCCAAAGGTTTCGGAGTGAGGTGCAGTATGTGAAAACTGCTTGGCGACCTGTAGGCTTTTATAATGTTTGTTCTTCCTGCACTTACATATTACTATTTGTTTAACAATTTTCTTCTTTAATTACTGATCCCATTAAACTATCAAATGTTGAAGCTTTTGGCGTTTATATGCCCATTCTTATTTAACATCATGGGATCGATTTGTTCATTTTATTTACCATCATTTGAACAAGACCACTTTTACGCGGAGGATTTTCTAAGTAAAAATTTAATAAACATTTCGAGTTTGTGAAATAATAACAAAAAATAATGATCATATGAATATTACTAACAATGCACCTAATAATAGACGTTAACTAAACTAAGACATATTGCAGTAAAGCCTGCGTTAACGGAACTGCACATGACAGGGGAAAAATCTGTTCTAGTAAGGCTTTGTTACAATAGTATTATATAATATTCCTTGTGTCGGAAACATGACATTTTACGTTTAAGAAATAATTCTGTCATAAACAGGATTCATTTTACCAGATTTCCCTTTAATTTTGAAGCAGTGTATTATTAAACGTATTTATGTAATTAAACATTATGTTTAAAATATTGAAAAGTATAATTGTAAAATTCGATGATTACCACAATTACATACTATTTTCTGCTTGCCTTACAAATTTTTCTGATTTATTACAGATCTTCCTCCTACAAATATTTATAAGACTTATATAATGAGAATTTAAAATTAATTTTTTCGACTTTTACAATGTTTCGAAATTGATGTAGTTACTGCATATATTAAATATATGCCTACAGGTCGCCAAGCAGTTTTCACATACTGTACCTCACTCCGATTCCTTTGGAAACATTATGAGTAGTGATAGATTTTTACACGGCACTCGTAGTATGCACTTCTATATCGCTTCTTTTTATGTGATATCACTTCTTTTTATGACTGACGTTTTAGGTTTGTGGCTTGGCGGGATCATTTACAACGAGTTGTTTTTGATTAGATATCACTTCTTTTTGTAAGGTATTTCATTTGCATTATACGTATTCCATTTTAATTCAGAAAAGAAAAGATAAACGAAAGATGATAGAAGTAAAAAAATAATTTAATAGTGATGCTATAAACTTTTCAAAAGTGTAATATATATAGTAAGACATAATGTTGGACTTTTTTAAAAATAATTCAGAACCATTTTATCGATCCTTACAAATCTCAGAAGAAATCATTTATTTTTTAGAAATGATAAAATCTGTCGAACTAATCGGAAATATTTTCTGCTGTTGTTCAATAAGCTATATGGGGATTCATTAATTAACTCAGCTAGGATTTTATCATAATAACTTCCTAATAACCCAAATTGTACTAGTGTAGAAATTATGGGTTAATATTCACGTGCGAATTCCGCGAATTTTAAACGAAGTTTTTCGCGACAATCATTTAATTGCAGTTATCGCCATAGTTCTGTGGGAAAGAGGGATGTGAATTATTTATATTAGGAACAAAGCATTATATGCAACATTCAAATAACAACACGGAGCTTTTGCATATTAGCAGTGTAAAATTGGCAAACAGAACGGTGCTGCGCCGCCCGCGATAAACAATTCAAACTTGATGGATCTGTTGCAAAGTATGAATATTGAAATGTGCTATGTTTAATTACAATTTATTTAAGATTATGCATCTCAGTTAATGTTTTTTGATTTAAATTAGTATTAAATAAAATTTATTTAGTAGTTTAATAAAAAGTTATTTATCTTTCAATTTTATGTATTTCAACTCTTTATGAACTCTTAACTGCTGTTAGCGATCTCGCAGACCACTACATTTTTCAATTTTCGCAGTTAAACTTGTAATTTCCAGTTAAGCTATGAATACTGGTGAAATTTTCTTTCATTCTGAGCTCTAGAACTATTGCTAGACATTCTGAATATTTGAAGTTTAATTATAATAATCCTGTAGTAGTTTAGTACAGAAACAGTACTTGCGAGTTAATAGAGCCTTTCATTCATCTTTTAATGGAGGATACTCCAAATATGGGTTCGAGGTTGAAAAAAGTCATGTGATACCGGTAATTTACCCAAGGAACTTATAACTGATAAGAAGGGAAGATACTACTGCTTTGCCTCATGAACTGTTTCATTGGCTAACGGGGATTTACATTACACGTCTATGGAGCCTTCGCTTCTTTACGATAGAAGTTTTTATCTTGACCACGTGATCAAAATGGAGATGGAATATCCTCCATTAAACGGTTTCGGAGAACACACGCAGTAGTTATGCGGCAATTCCTGTCACAGCAGTTAATGGTTCAGTAATTCCAAAAAATAATTGCAATTAACCATCAACTGCTGTTAGTGATGCTTTTTTTAATTTTCACAGTTTAACTTGTAATTTCCAGTTTAACTATCAATACAGTAAAATTTCGCTTCATTTGGAGTCTAAGTACCATTGTTTGGAATGTTTGAAAAAGCAAGATTTTATTAGAAATATTACTCTACAAACAGTTTAGTGCAAAAACAGTATTTTATGATTAATTGCGACTTTTATTTATCTTTCAATCGAATGGTTTCGCAAACCTTTCTGAATTGTTATGTGGCAATTTTCTGCAACAGCAGTTAAGGGTTAAATGAACTTTTTCACATGAATTCTTATGTGTAAAATGCATTATTACATTTAGGACTATGGACATCTCATTCAGGTTTTAACTGCCGTGAATGCGACAAAAATTACCCAAATGCGACCGACAATCGTATATTGTGGTGACTACAGATAATTATTAAATTTATACAAAACAAGTTAGTTTTGAACTATAGCTACAGTATTCAGTAATTTGCTGCTTAATAAAATGTATATTTATATAACAAAATGGCAAATACAGTAAAACCTCCCTAAAGAGACCACGTTCTCTTAATGGAGGTCATGTTTAAATCTAGATTTTAACTGTTGAAAAAAGGTAACAACTAATGTTACTAAAATTTATCTTTCACATTAGCAGGGCTCCCAAATAGTTCGTCAACTGAATACCAATAAATTATAACAGAAAATTTTAGGGTAGGTTTGAGCTAGAACTAACTTTCAAATGTAATTTCGGGGCGGTTTGTAAGAAAAATCTAGAAAGAAAAATTTTTCTAAAAAAAAATATTGGTATTCAGTTGGCGGACCATTTGGGAGCCCTGCTAATGTGAAAAACAAATTTTAGTATTTATTGCATTAGGGAAAAATATGCAAATTTAAGTATAAGAACAAATGTTAATTAGATAAATTAACTACTGCAGAGTTTAAAAAATGAATACATTTGCTTTGATTTTACCATTTTATCTTTTATAACTTTTATTACCAAGTCCTTTCAAAGTTCAGTAAATAATTGTTTTTTTTGTTTTTTTGGACGGGAACAAATAATAACGACTTCATTAATTTATCTATTTCTTTGAGAGTTTCCTGACAGAATAGGGCAGGGGATTTTATTGACCGTCATTCTTAATTTGTCATCAGAGTTAAATTCATTGCCTAAAAAAGCACAAACGTGTTTAAACACTTAAATGGTATTGGAATTAAAAATAATTCTAAACTTAGTTTAGAAGTTTGGTGAATAATGCGCTCTCCGGAATTATTTTTCTAATAAAACCTTCTTCAAGCGACCAGAAAAAACGGAACTTGTTTTATTTTCTTCAATGAAATGGGTCGCACATGGAGGGAGTTCTACTGGGATGGCCTCTGAATGGGGGGAAATTAGTATTGAGCCTATGGGAATAAATTTCGTTCCATGAAAAAATGGGAGGTGGGAGGTTCAGGGAGGTGGTTGCTTAATGGAGGTGGTCGCACAGAGGTTTCACTGTATGCCCTAAAAGCGACAAAACTATGGGGAATCGCGTCTCATTTAGACACAATGACCTTACATATTACCAGTGGCGTAGCCAGGATTTCGTTTCGGGGGGGTGGGGGGTCCAGATTTTTTCCTTCGGGTTATATATATAGTAAAACCTTTCAAGATGAAATCGTAAATACTTCTGAAAAATTGCGTTTTACACAAGTTTTCGTGTTATCAGGTGTATTTGTATAGTATTCTTTTCCGTAGCACTACGGAACATTACAAGACAGAATTCCGTTATAAGCAGGTTCCATTTTTACAAGTTATGTGTATTTATATAAATATACTTATTTATGTCATATGAATAGAATAAAACTTGTCAAAATAGTAATTGTCTATAACAGAATCCTGTCTTTAACGGAAGCGTTACATGGTCTTAATATGAATTGCGATACAATCAAATTTGCTGAAAACCTGTCTGAAAGGGGATTTTCATCGTCCTTTAGTGAAATATAGTGACACCTGTGAAAGTGGAATCTTTCTATAACGAAATCCTGTCTCAAACGGAAGAAATTCAGAATCCCTGCGAAACGAACAATAGATCTTATTGAGGTAGTGTATCTTAGAAGCATAATTAATTACACTTCTTTCTATGGAAGCCTGTCTAAAATGGAGCTTTTTACCAGTCCCTTGCAATCTTGTATGTACAATAGAAGAATTTCGAGTAACTTTAAGAATTTAGGGGTATATCCTTATTTAATTTCTTAATTTAAAAAATAAAGCATAGATTAAAAATGTAAGGCCAATCTCTACAACTGCAACTAATAATACATTGAAGTTAGATTAATATTTACCAATGAAAAAGATTCACTATGATGTAAAAAGCTGAGCGCATACTGAAGAGTTAAATTTAATTAACCCATTCACTGTCATCCACGAGTATACTCGTGGCTTTAATTTATTAATTACTTTGTCATATTTTAGAATTAAAGAAATTGCCTCCTTTATTGGCAGAAATTTCGCTGTATTAGTAAAGCGAAATTTACCTTTCTGAATTTGTGGTAGCAAACGACTTTTAACAAAAAAGTTGGAAATTCTTACTTTATAGGTTTGGCAGCGAACGGGTTAAATCAAGTTTCATATTACATAACATTTACCTACAATAAAGTTAGGATCAAGTGGTTAAGTTTAAAACAGAAATTTTCATGTTTTGTTTCTTGTCATTGAATTAAGAACTTGTGCTGTAATAGATATTGGATAATGATTTCACATAAGTGTCAATCGCATGAGCCATTCATGCGATCCGCCGCGCTCCCCATGGGAGTTTTTCAGATAACCCAGATAGCATGAACATTATCAGCAAGTGTGATTTTTTCTGATATTATCTTGCCGTGACAAATTTGAATTGAGAAATTCGCAGCAAATCTCCCGCAAGGTATACCATCATCACCCACTTGCATGAGTAGTTTGTTGTGAAACTGATGCAAGATTGTCTTTAATTCACGAAAGTGACGAAAGCAAAAAATCTCTCTGTTGAGAGAATAGACAATCAGCACATACGCAGAAATTTTATTCGGTAGGCACCGCTTTTTCTAAACGCTATACTTATTAAATACCAAAAAATGCTCGAAATGAAAAGTGCAAATATTACCTAAACTTGTTTATGGTGATAAAACCGATGCATGCACCTTCTGACGGCGCTTTCTCATCAATAGACTTGATCAAATCTATGGACCCCTTCGAAGGGGTTATAATGTGACATGGAAAGATTACTACTTTGCAGTAAGTTTGCAGTATTTTTGATTACTTGTTTGCCGTTAGTTTGCAATAAATTTGATATAGTATAGATTTAACTTGCACGACCAGTTAGCTGCAATTTCAAAGGGTGGTGACTTCGGCGTTTGCATTATCTTGCTGCAGTCTTGTTATGAACTTTCAGTCTTGTCATGCTGAGCTTACTGCAACTTTACAGGTTTTTAGAGCAAGACTGTTGCAAATATTCTGCAAACTAAAAATGCTATGTGGAAGGTTTTAACTTTAAGAAAAAGATCTTGTATTTTCAGCTACAGAAACTAGTAATGTAAGAAGCACACACATCAAATATAGTTCATGCTGGAAAAAGCAGTTTTGTTACAATTGTCTTATTCAGCCATAATTCTTTTGGGTTTTCATGTTTCATGTCTCGCCACTTTTGATACCATATTCGATCTAATAGTTGCTTCCGATATCTGGTCGTCTTTAAGGAAGTTAAATTTTTCTAATAAGCTTATTTGTGATGGATTAGTACTTTTTTGGAAGTATTAGAATGTGTGAAAAATGGTTCATGGTGGTTTCTGTTTTTGTACTTCTTAGCTAATTTATTTTAGATGGTTCGAAACAGGTTTAGAACATTCTCCAAGTTCAACAGTAAGCTTCGGACGAGTCGGATTTATGCAGCTCTGGAAGGGACACTTAAGCGTTCTGTGGAAGGGGGTTGCGCCCTTCTAGACCATTAATAATCATAAAATTCCGAATCTTCCGATTGCACCCTTAAACAGCTTGATAGGAGGATCAGGAACCTCATCTCTGTATATTTCAGCATTCACAGTTGCACTGGTAAAAATGTGTCGGTCACTGCGACCATTCAAAATGATGTCCGTCCATACCATGATTCCACGACCTTTGTATCGATGCCTTTTACGGATGTTTGCAGCCTTATTGCGTGTGATTTTCTCCCTCCATATGGTAACACGTCTGTAGTAAATCTCTCAACAAAAATCGGTATTCATCGGTAAAGAGAACTCGGCTCCAGTCCGTGGTACTTCAATGACGATGATCTCTGCACCACTTTAACTGGGCGCATTTCGCTACCGGAGTTAGAGGAACACAAATCATGGGTTTCCTTGCATGCAGACTGTCACTCACAGTAAACCAGGATACTCGAGTTCTTGTTGCTGCAGCAAATGCCCTGCAATCTGAACTGACGTCAATTGCCTATTTCTTTTAGCAATCGTTGGCAAATTACAATCCTGAGAGCCTATTGTGGTGCGTTTTCTACCTTGACCTGGTTGTCTGTGGACATTATACCAGTGTCTTTAAACCGTTTCCAGATTCTTTACATGACGCGTTTGGCTATTTTTAAGTCTTTACAGACCCCTAAGATTGTCTGTCCTGCTTCCATTCTCCCTATCGCACGCAATTTCTCAAAATCGGTCAAATGTCTTCTGGACGACATATTCCATCTACTAGAAGCGAAAGTTTTACCTAATTACACGTACAATCCTTAAAATTAGACTTCAAATTACCCACATGCGCTCCTTTTCACACGTGAACCGAAAGAGCGGACTGAGGCTGAAAAATTTGCATATATTTCTGTAGCGAATGTTAATCCCATTGGACTACGTGATAACGTTGACATTGAGTTACCTTTCTGGAAGTTCCCTTAATAGAATTAACATAAAGCACCTTTTTATGGTTGTTCCTTTAATTTTTCTCGCCAGTGTATTTTGAAAGTGGTAAAAAATAACCAGTCCAAAAATAAAGTTACTTTTATTAATTGCAGGCAGCAGATTTAAAGTAATTGTTAATATTGTCCGTTATAAAGTGAACAAAGATAAGGGTCACGAAACTCAACCAATGTACCGTTATTGCGTTCGCATAAACTCGTTCTTTCCCATAAGTGTCGACAACAGAACCCCCATCGAAGTCCAAGATAAAGAAGTTTTACGTTTAATCTAGTTACAGTAAATTTGTGTAAACGGAATAGCAGGTGCACTTGCATAGTTATCCTTCCGTCTCGGGGCATTAAAATGTTTTTGCTTACGAGAGGATTCCGTGTTTTCAGAAAGCCTGCCAAGAAGGATTTACAATTGGAACAAGTTTCATTTCAGATAAGTTTCAAACGTTAGCAAGCACAAATATACAGTGTTGTTTTCGTCGAACCTTGAATTATTTTCCTTTGAGATAGGTCATCTTCACAGATTTTCCTGTAATAGATTTATGCTCTTCAGAGGTGGTGTTACAGCAGCGATTTCCAACCTGGGGTAGCCTACCCCTGAGGGTATGTGAAAATAATATCGGTAATGGTGGAAGTCACAAAAATATGTTAGGAATAACAATGTAATTTGCATCGATTTATTATATGGTTGTGATAAGAAGATTACTAATGAAAAAAAGCACCTTTACGTTATCTCCTTGAATGGAGGGGGGGGGGGTTAAGGGGCGTTTTCATGAAAAAAGGGGGTATTCCGAAATGAAAAACCTAAGAAAGGGGTACGTGAAAGAAAAAAGTTTGGGAAGTGAGTACGTTTTAGCAGTTTTAAGGGATACTGTGCAAACGGAAAGTGTTTATAACGAAAACCTGCCTAAAACAGAAAAGTTCATAGTCCCGAAAAAAGACATACCTTTGAATTATACCTTCTAAGACGAATACCTCTCTAAAGCGGAATTTTTTATAGATCTTTTGTGATTCTGTCTTAGCAGTTTTTACTGTTGTATTTGTATCCACGATTCAGTAAACTAGGTCTACTTTCGGGGGGGGGGGGGACCCCCTGGACCCCCCCCCCTTGGCTACGCCACTGCATATTACGTAAGCCACGCTGAGCTCACATGCAAATATAAGTACAGATATTATTACGTACGCCACGCTGAAATATAGGAGTAAATTACTTTAAACTGGTATAAATAAAAAACTAATTAATATTTTTACATGAAACTTTCAAAGATTTGAAGTACTCATAAAAACAGTTCAAATGCCGCAAAGCGCGTAAATATCCGATAGTTACACATTGCTGTAGCCCTGTCAATAGATTTGGTCGGAACAAGAATTTAAAAAGTGCAAAAAACAGCACTTTTAAAATCTCATTTACTAAAAACCTATTCGCCGGATTCCACTTTACTTTCGTTTTCTGAGTCACGTGGCACGCCCCATTCCATAGGAACAAAAATTTTGTTTCTTTCATAAATAGTTCTCGAGCTATAGATGTGTCAAAATCCCGTTTCGGTCAGTCCGGAAAATATAAACTAGACAGAGTACTAAAAAAATTTTACAAAATCGTTTGGCATTAATTGGCGGAAATTCTTTTCATTTACGGTTCATTGCACTGTTGTTTCTTTTGCTTGGCGAGAAACTCTGTCGAGTTTCTATGATAAGATGAAACTTTTATCCAGACCTTTGCGATTCCTTCTTTGTAGCAGTAAAACCTGTGAAAATGAAAAACAAACATTTCATGATCCCGATGATGAAAGGATGGATAATCATGGAAATACTCTGGCTAAAGCGGATACCTGTTTAAAACGGTATTTTTACGATCTCTAGTAATTCCGTTTTCAGAGATGTTATTGTAACTAGATAAAGTGCAAAACTTCATCAACGGAGAATTTCATGGGACCAATGTTGCTAAAAAGTACAGTAAAAAACAGGGTCGAAACTAGGGGGATGCAGAGGGGGCATGTGCCCCAAGCGTCAGAACGAAAGGCGAGGGGGGGGGGCGCCAAATGAAGATTTTGTTTTTCATTTCATACAATAATGTATGTATATTTTATATATATACATGAAAAACAAATAAATCTCGCAAGCTAATGTTAAACCTATGGGAGCATTCTTTACAAATTTGTGAAAGTTAAAGTAACTAACTTTATAAAAAAAAATAATCTGCAACCAAAATCGAAAAATTAAACACTAACCCGGTTAGAATTCAATCTCAGCTATTTGCAGAAGAAAATAAAATCATTTGAAACTATTAATATGTAAGTGAGAAATCTTTAAAAGAACGCTGTCATAGGTTTAATGTTAGCGATCCAGTTTCTTCGCGTGAATAGTGTAAGCTCTTAACTCTCAAGCTAATATTAATCCTACGGGAGCGTTGTTTACATATTTCCTTGTGG
The DNA here is from genome assembly GCA_963932465.1 of Maratus speciosus. Taxonomy (NCBI): domain Eukaryota; kingdom Metazoa; phylum Arthropoda; class Arachnida; order Araneae; family Salticidae; genus Maratus; species Maratus speciosus. Next base: position 151,188,565 of record OZ010793.1, on the reverse strand, counting down.
CATTCTATATGATTCCATCTTAGCCGTTTTGACTGTTGTTATATCCATGTTCAGTAAAGCAGTTCTTCGTTGGGTGGGGGGGGGTCCGGACCCCCTCCCCTTGGCTACGCCAGTGTGTGTGTCCCGATCTAGACACCGCGGACCCACGGACAATTCTCTCGGCCTCGCTCTCGGCACTACGGCTCACAGTGGATCAATCCTTAAGAAAATGCGAACATAGAGCCAAAAAATAATCATTAAAAAACTAATTTTTTGCAATGAAATATTTTAAAAGAATATCTACAAAATACGAATATATGTTTATTTTTTAAATTATACAAAAGTATATCGTATTTGTATAGCTCGGAATATACATCTTTCAGCAGAGGAATTTTTCTGCGAATTTTAGTGACTTTTTGCTGTGCTCACAAATAAAACCTAAGAAACCTCTGCTAATAACTCATTTAAAATATCATTATTAATTTCTTGGAACACATTTTAAACCACTACTGACTACATTTTGATTAAATTTTATGTCTCCTTCTACATTATGAACAACACATATAGAATTAACGGATTCATAATCTTGAAAATTACGTAACTTAAATTGTTTAAAGTTGTTTAAAATTTCAAACACATGCTAGTATTTCTGAAAGCCTATATTTTAATGTGGTATAGAGGATTTTTTACGCAAACCTGCGCGTTTTTGAAATAAATGGACTTGAATTGGCTATTACGTAATTTTCCGTTTCCAGAAAACATGTTAAATTGGCTGTACACAAAAATATTTTTTAAAGAAGATTATACTGTAAGAAATTTCTAGTATGAAATGATGTAAAAAACTAATTTAACATTAAACTTCGAAATTAAATGTAATGTACTCGCATCTAGGGTTATATAAGCTTTTACATGAAAATGCTGAAAAGCTCAAAGACTCTCAGAGGGTTAAATGTACTCTAATAAACGGATACGGTGCTATGTCAGTGATAAAGTGTTATATTTTAAAGTAAAAGACCCAATGCTTCTAGAAATTTTCTGTTCCTTTGAACGTTTTAGGTAGCTTTCATTACAAAAAGCTACCTATTGCAGCCGTTCGGAGGAAAGCGATTTCAAAAAATTTTGGTATATTTTCATCGATCATGACCCCCAGACCACGAAACCACCCTCCGTTCAAAAGTTGATATATATATATATATATATATATATATATATATATCCATATATATACAGGGTGATTCAGCTCGTCGGTGACAAACTTTAAGGATTGATAGAGCACACCTAGACGAATATTTTTGAATAGGGAATGTAGGGTCCCTGACGCGATGGTAAGGCGCTAGGCGCTTTCGAAAATTTGGGTGCCGAAATTCGAAACGTCATAAAAACTAGGGAAATGGTTAGATTTTCTTGCTTGTTGCGTCGAAATGATTCTGTTTGTTTAGACTTTCTTCAGTACCAATTTGATAAACGTATCTCTTAAAACATGGATAGGGGGCGCTGCAGACTTTGGAGAGCTAGACAACAACTTTAAGCCCGTTATTTTGATAATTTAACACATGCTCGCCAAAGTTTATACTCTAACTTAAAGTTTGAACCCAAAAGTAGAGCCCTGCAAAAAGCGTAAGAGCCGGAATAAAATGTCAAAGTACAGGGTGGTCGAAACTCGAAGGCTCCTAGGAGATAAACAAACAGATTTCTTGACTTATGGCATGCATTTTCATGATTCTGTTTGCTGGGGCTCTCTGAAACTCAGTTGAACGGTACAAAAAGAAACATCGATAGGGGGCGCTTTGGGCAAAAAACATAATTCGTTGACATTTCGGACGCTAACTGGAAACGGGGCGCTACGATCAGTTAGAAACAAAACAAGAGAGTAATTTACTTATCATAAGAAGCTATTAAAACTGCAGTTTGTTTGTTTTTTTTAACAAACATAGCTGGTTTCAATCATGCACAATGCGCGCAATAAAATTTACATAAGGTGCTTTTTGCTGATTTACGCAAAAGATATCGTACCATATCGATATGCAAAAGATACGTAATGCGTAGACGACAACGCGAGATGACGTAGTTGTATGCGCAGACACGTCTTTTGAACGTGCGGTACCTACTTAAGCTTCGGGTTACTTGTCTGCAGATCGGTAGTAGGATGGAACGGTACACAAACTCTGAATTGGCTGACATGCATTTGGCGTATGGCGCTGCTGGTTGTAATGGACGAGCCGCTCAGCGGTTGTACGCCGAGCGTTACCCCAACAGGCAAATCCCCTGCCATGCCTTCTTCGCTCGAGTACACCAGAGGTTGTCCACAACGGGATCTTTCGACGGAGGCAGGCCTGAACGGGAGCGATCAGTGAGCACCCCCGACAACGAAGAGGCTGTGCTTAACCTGGTTGAGGACAACCCAGGTCTTAGCACGAGAGATATCGCCAGACATGTTGGCATTTCGCAAGCAACTGCGTGGCGCATCTTACGTTCCCGGAATCTGCACCCCTACCACATCCAGCGGGTGCAGTTGCTCAGAGAGCAGGATTTTGGCCCTCGAGTGGAATTCTCAAGATGGTACTTGGCGATGAGATCCACGGATCCCCGTTTTGTAAACAGCATTTTGTTTACGGACGAGTCCACCTTCAGCCGGGAGGGAATGTGGAACGCCCACAACAGTCATGTGTGGTGTGATGAAAATCCACATGAAACCAGAAGCCGAGCAGCCCAGGAGCGTTTCTCAGTAAATGTGTGGGCCGGCATTCTGGGGGATTGCCTCATTGGCCCTTATTTGTTACCTGAACGGCTGACAGGTGGAAATTACCTGATTTTCCTGGATCAAGTGCTGCCGCAGCTTCTGGATGAGGCGCACGTACCCGAAGGTTCGCGTCGCCAGATGTGGTTCCAGCACGATGGAGCTCCGGCCCATTACACGAACGACGTGCGTCTCCATCTAAACGCAAGGTATGGCCAGCGGTGGATCGGGCGTGGGGGTCCAGTTCACTGGCCTGCCCGATCACCAGACCTCACCTGCTTGGATTTCTTCCTTTGGGGTTACCTGAAGGCCGAGGTATACCATACACCTGTCAGCAGTGCTGAAGAACTTGTGGCGCGCATTGTGGCAGCTGCAGGGCAGATCAGAGATACTCCTGGCATTGTTGGAAACACACACTCCTCAATGCGACGGAGGTGCGAAGCCTGCATCATGGCCCAAGGTCGAAATTTCGAGCATCTTCTGTAGTGTTATTTTTTGTAAATAAATTTCCAGTATCATTGATGTTTTTGGTCTAAATTTATTCAGAAGTGTTGAGCAGAGGTAGAAAATGTGTTTTCATTATTACTAACTGATCGTAGCGCCCCGTTTCCAGTTAGCGTCCGAAATGTCAACGAATTATGTTTTTTGCCCAAAGCGCCCCCTATCGATGTTTCTTTTTGTACCGTTCAACTGAGTTTCAGAGAGCCCCAGCAAACAGAATCATGAAAATGCATGCCATAAGTCAAGAAATCTGTTTGTTTATCTCTTAGGAGCCTTCGAGTTTCGACCACCCTGTACTTTGACATTTTATTCCGGCTCTTACGCTTTTTGCAGGGCTCTACTTTTGGGTTCAAACTTTAAGTTAGAGTATAAACTTTGGCGAGCATGTGTTAAATTATCAAAATAACGGGCTTAAAGTTGTTGTCTAGCTCTCCAAAGTCTGCAGCGCCCCCTATCCATGTTTTAAGAGATACGCTTATCAAATTGGTACTGAAGAAAGTCTAAACAAACAGAATCATTTCGACACAACAAGCAAGAAAATCTAACCATTTCCCTAGTTTTTATGACGTTTCGAATTTCGGCACCCAAATTTTCGAAAGCGCCTAGCGCCTTACCATCGCGTCAGGGACCCTACATTCCCTATTCAAAAATGTTCGTCTAGGTGTGCTCTATCGATCCTTAAAGTTTGTCACCGACGAGCTGAATCACCCTGTATATATATATCTGACCTTTGTCATACTGTAACTCTCGAATTTATGAACCGATTTGGATGTAATTCGGTATGTACATAGTACATACCAATGTCTCGACCGAGTTCGTTGGCCAGCTTCATCCGCCATTTTGTTTCAAAATGGCGGCCATTTAAAATTTTCTTAAAAATTTTAAATTTGAAATGTGGTACCAAAGAATTGAAAATGGAAAAATATTTTTTTCTTATGTATTTGACCTTTATACAAAGATTCCGGAGCAGTTTTTGTTTCGTCTATATCTTAAAAAATGGCTGAGTTATAGCATTTTGAATTTCTAGCGTGGCTGACATTTTGAAACGTCCTGAATTTTGTCACGCGATAAAAGGCGTATTTATGAACCGATTTGGATGTAACTTCGTTTGTACATAGTACATACCAATGTCTTGACCGAGTGCATTGGCCAGCTTCATCCGCCATCTTATTTAAATATGGCAGCCATTTAAATTTTTAAGAAAAATTTAAATTTGAAATGTGGTAACAAAAAATTGAAAATTGAAAAAATATTTTTTTTATGTATTTGACCTTGATACAAAGATTCGGGAGCAGTTTTTGTTTCGTCTATATCTCAAAAAATGGCTGAGTTATAGCATTTTGAATTTCTAGCGTGGCTGACATTTTGAAACGTCCTGATATTTGTCACGTGATAACAGGCGTATTTATAAACCGATTTGGATGTACTTTGGTGTGTACATAGTACATACAAATATCTCGACCGAGTTCATTGGCCAGCTTCATCCGCCATCTTGTTTCAAAATGGCGGCCATTTAAAAAAATTTAAAATGAGATACCAAAATATTAGAAAATGAAAAAGATTTTTTTGTGTGTGTTTGACCTTAATACAAAGATCCCGGAACAGTTTTTGTTTCGTCTATATCTAAAAAAATGGCTGAGTTATAGCGTTTTGAATTTCTATTGTGGCTGACATTTTAAAACGACCTGATTTTTGTCACGCGATAACAAGCGTATTTATGAACCGATTTGAATGTAACTTGGTCTGTACATAGTACATACCAATGTCTCGACCGAGTTCGTTGGCCAGCTTTATTCGCCATCTTGTTTCAAAAGGTTTGCCATTTAAAAAAAATTAAATTTAAAATTTAAAATGAGGTATTAAAAAATTGGAAAATGAAAAAGATTTTTTTATGTGTTTGGCCTTGATACAAAGATTCCGGAGCAGATTTTGTTTCTGAAAATTTGTTCTTTTGTTTATATCTTAAAAAATGGTTGAATTATAGCACTTTGAATTTCTAGTATGGCTAACATTTTGAAACGATCTTGTATTTGTCACGCGATAACACACGTATTCGCCTATTTCCATGTGAGAAAGCATGTGGATAGTATACATCAACATCTCAGCCAAATATAAGTTACTTTAAATAAAAGCAGCTTGGATAAAGCTGACTAATTTCGTGAAATTCTCATTCATAATGATTTAGTATTGATAAAAATTAGTATTGAATCTCCTATATTCGGTTTCCACTAAATTGAGCTTCGTGTGTTTGAATAATATAAGTTGGCTTTTTTAAAATAAGGTATTTGAAAGCTACCTCTTCCTCCCGGCACTGGCCGGAAGGACTTTTTTATTTTGTGTCTAATACTGGAATGAAACCGTCAGATGTTATTAGCAAATGGAGCAATAAGTCTTCGTTAGATGCTCTTCGAGTTATTAGGTAGCTTTCTTTACAAAAAGCTACCTATTTCAGCCGTTCGGAGGAAAGCGATTTCAAAAAATTTTGGTATATTTTCATCGATCATGACCCCCAGACCCCGAAACCACCCTCCGTTCAAAATTGATATATATATATATATATATATATATATATATATATCAATATATATCAGTGGCGTGGCGTCCGGTCATCGCTGGATGCGGCGATGACCAAGCAATATTTTAAAACTCTTAATAAGCTTTTAAAACTCTACGATCCAGTTTTAGCAGAACATTTGGAGTTCATGTATAAGTGAAGGTAAGATTTAAAGTTTCTTTTTTGAACATTCAACCATTGAATTTTAGAGTTAATAATTTTCCACCACAAACTTAAATAATTGCGATGACCACCGAAAATTTTCACGCCACGCCACTGATATATATATATATATATATATATATATATATCTGACCTATGTCACACTGTAACTCTCGTATTTATGAACCGATTTGGATGTAATTCGGTGTGTACATAGTACATACCAATGTCTCGACCGAGTTCGTTGGCCAGCTTCATCCGCCATTTTGTTTAAAAATGGCGGCCATTTAAAATTTTTAAAAAAATTTAAAATTTGAAATGTGGTACCAAAAAATTAAAAATGGAAAAATATTTTTTTCTTATGTATTTGACCTTTATACAAAGACTCCGTAGCAGTTTTTGTTTCATCTATATCTTAAAAAATGGCTGAGTTATAGCATTTTGAATTTCTAGCGGAGCTGACATTTTGAAACGTCCTGAATTTTGTCACGCGATAAAAGGCGTATTTATGAACCGATTTGGATGTAACTTCGTTTATACATAGTACAGACTAATGTCTCGAACGAGTTCGTTGGCCAGCTTCATCCGCCATCTTGTTTAAAAATGGCGGCCATTTAAAATTTTAAGAAAAATTTAAATTTGAAATGTGGTAGCAAAAAATTGAAAATTGAAAAAATATTTTTTTCTTATGTGTTTGACCTTGATAAAAAGATTCGGGAGCAGTTTTTGTTTCGTCTATATCTTAAAAAATGGTTGAGTTATAGCATTTTGAATTTCTAGCGTGGCTGACATTTTGAAACGTCCTGATTTTTGCCACGTGATAACAGACGTATTTATGAACCGATTTGGATGTACCTTGGTGTGTACATAGTACATACAAATAACTCAACCGAGTTCGTTGACCAGCTTCATTCGCCATCTTGTTTCAAAATGGTGGCCATTTAAAAAAATAAAAAAAAAATAAATTTAAAATGAGATACCAAAAATTGGAAAATGAAAAAGATTTTTTTTGTATGTGTTTGACCTTAATACAAAGATTCCGGAACAGGTTTTGATTCGTCTACATCTAAAAAAATGGCTGAGTTATAACATTTTGAATTTCTATTGTGGCTGACATTTTAAAACGACCTGATTTTTGTCACGCGATAACAGGCGTATTTATGAACCGATTTTGACCGAATGTAACTTGGTCTGTACATAGTACATCCCACTGTCTCGACCGAGTTCGTTGGCCTGCTTCATTCGCCATCTCTCGAAACTGGTAGACGGGAAGTGCTGGGTTCGATCCCAATCGCGCCCGTCGGCCTAATCGTTAGGAGTTTTCGTGGTTTTCTTCGAGCCATGGATTTCCATGCGTTAATACGGGTTAGGTTCCCTTAGAAAGACCCCCACGAAGGGCACTCCCCCTCGGGCCTATATCCCTAGTGTAGATAATCGGCCGTCACAAAATTAATCAATCAATCAATCAATCAATCATTCGCCATCTTGTTTCAAAAGGGTTACCATTTTTAAAAAAAAATGTAATTTAAAATTTAAAATGAGGTATAAAAAATTGGAAAATGAAAAAGATTTTTTTTATGTGTTTGGCCTTGATACAAAGATTCTGGAGCAGTTTTTGTTTCTGAAAATTTATTCTTTTGTTTATATCTTAAAAAGTGGTTGAATTATAGCACTTTGAATTTCTATAATGGCTAACACTTTGAAACAATCTTGTATTTGTTACGCGATACCACACTTATTCGCCTATTTCGATGGAAGAAGGCATGTGGGAGCCATCTTGTTTCAAAATGGCGGCCATTAAATTAAAAAAAAATTATATTTAAAGTGAGGTGCAAAAAAATTAGAAATTGAAAAAGGTTTCTTTCTTAAGTATTTGACCTTGATATAATGATTCAGGAGCATTTTTTGTTTGTCTTTATCTTAAAAAATGGCTCAGATATAGCAGTTTCAATTTTTAAAGTGGGTGACATTTTGAAAAATCTGATTTTTTGCCTGCGACAGCACTCGTATATATCAACCGATTCCGATATGAGTGAGCATGTGCACAGCAATTACTAAGGTCTCGACCAAGTTCACTGGTTAGCCTCATCCACCATGTTGTCTTAAAATGGCAGGCACTTTAAGAAATCGCCGAATTTGGCAGCCAAATATAAGTGGCTTTAAATAAAAGCAGCTTGGATAAAGCTGACTAATTTCGCGAAATTCTCATTCACAATGATTTAGTATTGATAAAAATTAGTATTGAATCTCCTACATTCGGTTTCCACTTAATTGAGCTTCGTGTGTTTGAATAATATAAGTTGGCTTTTTAAAAATAAGGAATATGAAAGCTACCTCTTCCTCCCGGCACTGGCCGGAAGGACTTTTTTTCTCTTATGAGACTCCCGGTATTTTCGAAACTCTTTATTTCGAGCTTCGCTAGCTTCTTCCGATAATTATCCAATTGAAACATCAAAATTTGTACTCATAACCTTTTTATGAGTTAGTAATTATGTACAGGTCCTGGCATAAAAATACCAACCGTACTTTGAGGCACATTGTTTAGCTGTTCCCAGTGCGGCATTGTCAAATTTTTTGGCATTAATTACTTCGTCACAGGCGATCACCATTATAATGGCAAAACGTTTAATAAGTTCTTTATCCAATCCAGTGATATCAGTTGGTTTTTTAAACTCAGCAAAAATGTCCTTGCAGTGTTTCCATCGTGGGTCAAACCACTTCTAGGTTTAATAACATCTATTAGTAAACCTAATTATTTTCTGAATTCGCGTTGAAATTTACTCTTTGATTCTTCTTAATTTAGCTTCTCCAGAAGTATCCTCTCTGAAACTTTGAGTTAGTCTTCTTTCATGAGTTTCGGTTACGTCTGAAAAAGATTTTCGTGATGTTGATTTCTGCAAATTTTCAACTGCAAATGGTTTAAGCTCATTACCAACTTTAAAGGAATACTGAAGTGAAGAATATTTTTTATTATTAAAACGATCTAATTTTCGTTCAGATTTCAGCCAGCTATCTTTTTCATTTACTCAAAACATACGTAAACGCTCCTTTAAATTTTCTTCATCAATGTCTGAGGCAATTAACCAACACTTTTCACTTACAAAACTAAGCATTGATTTTTCATAACTAAAATCATTATTGAAATTTTTCAGAAACAAAACAAATGTCTGTTTGTTATTATATTTCAAAACATTATAAGAAAAAAGACAAAATGAAATAATCTTGTTTCAAATAAAAAATAAATATGCTAAAATTAATATTACTACAAGATGATTAAAAAAAACTCAAACACAATAATAACAAATACGCACTGAAATAAATTCTAAAATGTTGCAGTTTTGTAGAACGATTTTAAAGAATTATGTATATGTTGCCAATTAAAAATTAAACAAATGCTTTAAATATTCCACAAATGTCATTTGGATATAAGTCAAAACTGCATGCTTTGTTTTTCCAGTTTATTTTTGTTATTCATCATCTCGCTAAACTTCCTGTTTGCGACAAAAAAGCGCGAAATTGTTCATAAAAACCATGCAGATACTTTCAGTATGATTTATTTTACTCATTTAAACCTAAATATAAAAAAAAACATCATATATGTAGGCTTATACTATCGTGATAATCCTATGTTCGTCATCGCCTATACTTTGATTCACTGTGCGGCTGGCTGTATTCAAGGAACGTCAATATAATCGAAAACCCCAGAAAACCGTGAGAGACAGGAAGCGAGGCATGATGTTTTTGTGTAGTGATTATATTATTTGTTTGTTGTAAGGAAAAGGACAACGATCGGATTCTCCAGACACAGTAATCATGACGAGTCATGATATCTTTTCCGACATGTGCACAGGGCTGAAACTAGACTTTTTTGTGCCAAGGGCAAACATGGATTTTGGCGCACCCTCCCCCCCCCCTCCTCCGCCGCAAAGAAAATTTACAACGAGAATTCTATTAAGTTTCTAATAGCCGACCTATTTTGAAATTTAAAATATGCAATCATAAAATACGTAATACTGAACTACGGAATCAAATACTGATTCATGAAAACTTTGTAAACGGAATCAAAATGAACCGAAAAATATTCCACTTTATACAGGTTTCCATCTTAGCAGGTATAATTGTTGATATTCTTTCTGTTGAAAATACATACTTTTTCCATTTACGTTCGAATTCCGTTATAGACAGATTTCATTTTCATAGATTTTACCGTAGTTGTAGTGTTATAATTGATGCGTTTTAAGTGACAGTGATATGAAGTCAAGCGAAGACATTCACAAACTAATATTAATCCGGGAGAACTCGCTAGTGAGAATTTCTTTCACGGTGCCCAATTGCTTTTCTTTTACTTTACATTCGCTTAATATAATTTTTTTTCGCTTGGCTTAGTACTTTTACTCACAAATAGGTAAAATAATTGAAATAACATTTTTAAATTTTAATTAAAATAAAAAACGTTTTAAATAAGAGTCTTAAAAAAGTACGCCGAAGAGAGAAAATCTCATGCAGCATGTTCTCCCGGGTTAAAACAATGGAAGCGTTATCGACAATTATCTTGCTTGAGTTTTATTGTTTTTAATTTTTTTATCTTTTTCATGGGATACCTGAGGTCAATATCTAATGTTATGTTTTTGTACTTTTTTGCGTTTGGTTACTTTTTTTTTCTTTTAAATATACGAACACTTTTAATTTTTGGAAAACAATTTGGAATCCAGCTCTGAAATTTAAAGTATCATCTTATTAAAACAATGGAACCAAAATCGAAAAAATAAAAACGCACAACGTTAGATATCGGACCTCAGTTATAAACTGCATAAGAAAAAATATATATAGAGTAGGTGGGTGCAAAGATACGCACGGGGCAAAGATACGCACTGCCTGATTTAATATGAAGAAACATTTCTACAATCATGACCGCTAGATAGTAGTTTGGTCTCATGTGTAGTAGTTGTGTGTTCAAACCTTATGAAAAAAGTAGCACTCCGTGCCAAGAAAATGAAGTAAGTTTAAATTTTCGAAATTTGATCTAATATTTTTAAAATTTCACTTTATTGTTTAGCTAACAATACATCGAATTTTTGCAAATCCAAAAACTCAGTGGAGAACGGAAGCTCTATAACTTCTAAATGCCGTATAGTTTATCTCGATCGCATTTGTTTAAACTTGTAGGAAGCCGGTTAAGTAAAATGCTGCAGAATGGGGTAAAAGTACGCATCCGTCTTGGGGCAAAGATACGCACAAGTTTAAGATTCGGGCTTTGCATTATCGATTTAGCTAGATGCAAAGCTTTCCACAATTACGTTGTGGTAAGTTTTATTTTTTATATTGTATAAAATATAATAGCTACTTAACTAATATAAGCTAGTTAACTTCATTTTCCTTTTTCTAGTTAAGTTTTTTTTTTTTTTTTAAATATAGAACGTAGGTATCTACTTACCTACTTTTGAAAATCAATATTCTTGTTTCATAAAACGATTTTGTTTTAAAGTCTTAACCCTTAACTCCTGTTAACGGTCTCACAGACTGCTGCTATATTATATTCCTTTTTCATAGCTTAACTTGTAATTTTCAATTTAACTATTGATGTTAGTTTAATTTTGATTCGTTTGGAAACTTAGCCCCTTAAGTGCCACAGGCGTATATATCCGTCGCGCATAGTCGATGCGTTAACTGCCACCGACGACGTATATATACATCAGTCCAAAATATTGTCCTTTATACTGCGCTGTACCAGTAAAACCACGCCCACGGCTTTGGAATAAAAAAAAAAGAAAAAAGACTTTGAAGGTGTTTTTGAAAGACTGACCTATTTCAGAGAAGAAGGGGTAGAAGGAACTACTTTCATAAAGGCTATCGCACTGAGCTAGTGACGTGAAAGTACAAGCGAATTTTTTTCCATATTTGACAAGGCTCCGCCCTTTTTGTACACCACTATTATTTTAGAGAAAATATTGTTTGGTTTGCCGTTCACTTTTTGCCTTTCTACCACATTGCTATTTTGATGTCACTACCCCAGTCTCGTAGCTTTAGCCGTGCAGTTTCTCGAATTTTTTAGAATTTCGTAGGAGTATGTCCGATACTGATGATAGTGAGTTCGATGACGACTTTCCGTCATCTTCTGGATCAGAGACGTCAGAATATGATATGTCAGATGAAGAGGATTCAGATAACGACTATTCTATGAAAGATTCCTGAAACTGGGTACGATTGGATATAAAAAATTTACCTATGCCACCTTCACGGTTTACATTTTCGGGACAACCAGGAATAAATAAAAATGTAACAGATGTTACGAACCCACTTTTATTTTTTGAATTATTTATTATTTTTTGATCAGAAGCTGGTGCTTCATATTGTTACAGAAACTAACCGTTTTGCAGACTGGTATTACAACCAGCATCCTGGAAAAGAGAAATCAAGGACGGAGTTGTGGCGTCCAACAACTTTAGAAGAAATATATGTTTTTTTAGGTATACTTATTCTGCAAGGAATACTTGTAAAACCTCACGTTGCGCTTTACTGGTTTAAAAACAAATTGATCGAAACTCCAATTTTTGGGAAATTTATGAGTAGAAATCGCTTTCAACTTATCATGAAATTTCTGCACTTTTCTGATAACAGTACTTTTGATAAAAATTCACATCCAAATCCAAAACTAAGTAAAATATAGCCTGCTTTTTCTGACATGATGAAGAAATTTTCAAGTGTCTATACACCTGAAAGGGACCTGAGCATTGATGAGAGCTTGATGCTTTTCAAAGGCAGGCTATCATGGGTACAATACATACCGATGAAAAGAGCTCGCTTTGGAGTAAAACTCTTTGTACTTGCTGAAGCAGAGACAGGATATATTCACAATACGATCGTGTACACAGGACAGTGTACAATCTTTGATAAAAAGTATGAGAACTATGGAGTCGCAACAAAAACAGTGATGACGCTTATTGAACCTTTTTTGGGAAAAGGTTATTGTGTAATTGCGGACAATTTTTATCGCTCACCAGAATTAGCAGACCTTCTTATCCAAAATTCAACTGACGTATATGGAACTCTTCGTCCTAATCGACGTGATTTGCCGGAAAATTTCAACAAACTTACTTTGGAGAAAGGCGAAATAGCCGCTTTCCAAACAGGCAAAATTACCGTGTTGAGATGGCGTGACAAAAAAGATGTTTCGCTTCTTAATTCTACCCATACAGTAAATTGCTCTGAAACTGAAAAAAATGTCATGAAGCCAGCTATTGTTATAGATTATAACTTGAAGATGGGTGGGGTTGATAGAGCGGATCAGGCATTAGTTTGTTATTCAACAACACGAAAAAGACAGAAGAGGTATTATTTAACAATATTTCGCCATTTATTAGATATGGCTATTTGGAATGCCTTCACATTACAAAAGAAACAACTCCGTAACGTTGATAATTACAACTTCTGCATGAATTTGGTGGAACGTATATTTGAGAAATTTCATATTACTCCCCCACAACCTGCCAAACGAAAGAAATTAGAAAGTGGCTGTCCTTTACGACTTTCTGCTAGACATTTTCCGGACTTAGTAACTACATCAACGTCTTCAAAGAAAAATGCATCGGGAAGATGTGCGCGTGCGGTTTGTTCAATGAAAAAAATTCGCCGTGAATCCCGCTATCGATGCACTGAATGTGATGTTGGTTTATGTGTCCAACCATGTTTCAGGATATATCACACGGCCACTAAGTTCTAACATCTTTTTTATCATATTGTTACACTATAATTTTACATTTTTGCTATAATTTTTGTACATAATTTTTGTATTTTCGTTTCTTTTTATATTTTCGTGGAAGTACACAATGTTTATATTAAAAGCTTGTCTCTTATTTCCCCCAATACACCGCATAACTACGTGCACCTGTTTGGAAAATTGTGGCACTGGGAATGAATCTCGTAAGTTTTTCTCGGCAGGTGAGAGATTACAGTAACTACTAATTGTTTAATATTTTACTTATGACAGTAATTTTTGCTCGTGTTGCAGATGTGCAGTACAAGAAAAAAGTTGACGTTATACGAAAAACACATCTCTGATTTTATCATTATTTTTGCAGTGCAATAAACCTTCCATTAAATCACATATCATTTTTTTTGAAAAAAAAAAATCAAATAATGCATAAAGACATGACATAAAGAATCCGACTAAAATGAACGCAAGAAAAACTTTTTTGGTATAATGAAACGAATAGAACCAATATTGTTGGTTCTAAAGCGTACTTATTTATCGGAAGAGAATCAATAAATCATATTCGAAAAATATGAATTATTTACCTAGATGAATTTTTACATAAAATTTTTTTTTTTTTTTCGGAAATATGGTTTTGTTCACGTAAAACTCACTCCTGACTCTTTTGTTCGAGATATATACAATAGTTTCCTATCGGTAGCTTAAGGGCACAGCTTTCAGTTATTAGTGAATCCACAAAAATTAAAAATTGAATGGAACATCTTCTATCTCTCAATGATTATTTACAGAGTTCGCACGCTCTTAAGCCACGCCCCATTTTGTAAGGCCACTAAGTTCTAACTGTGGCACTGGGGAGTGAATCTCGCAAGTTTTTCTCGGCACGTAAGGGGTTAATAGTATCGCTAAAGACTTCTAAATGAGGAGAACTTTTATTATAATAGGCCTTTACATAAAGTTTAGCGCAAAAACAGTATCTTATGAGTCAGTCAACCCTTTTATTCATTCTACGATCAAGGGTTCTTTATGACCGCTCACAGTATTTATGTAACAACTTTTGTCACAGAAGTTTGAGGTTAACTGCTATTTGCGATCTCACAGACCCCTGTTTTTTTTCTTTTTTATTTCATGGTTTAACTTACAATTTTCAGTTTAACTATAAATACTAGTGAAATTTACTAATGCTTTTGTATAACTCATTCGTTTTATTGGAAATGGGGCAAAAAATCGCACAGCGTATCTTTGCCCCACCACTGCGTACTTTTACCCCAACCGATGGGGCAAAGATACGCAGAGCAATGCTTTTTAAAAATTGCAATTTCTCACAGAAGTATAATTTGACAGAATGTCGGTTGATGGTAGCACTTACCTAAGGTTCTAATCTAACATTTTAATCACTCATTACATAAGTTTAGACCAATGTGTGTGTTAAAAATGAAAATGTATGGAAAGTGCGTATCTTTGCCCCCACCTACTCTATTAAAGTTCAAGTGAGAATTCTGAAAAGAATGCTCCCATAGGTTTAACATTAGCATGCAAGTGTTTTCGCGTGTGACTACGCTAAGATTTACTTATGAGACTACACTGGTAACGTGAAGAAACTGCAACCAAGAGCGGCGTTAGAAGGGGGGGGGTCCGGGGCCATATGCCTCCCCCCCCCTTTCCGTCGGGTTCAAAATTCAATGTCGCTGGGGAAAATATTTTGACTTTTGAATTTCGGCCCGGTCGGCTAAGGTCAAGTTGGAGATCAGTTTTTTCTTTGCAAGTCGTATTGACTAAACTAATTTTTCCGGGTATGAATAGGTTTCTGATTGAATTTTGATTCTTGCAGGTTGGGTTCAGGTGAACCCGATTTTTCGGAAAAAAAAGTCCAAATTCCTTCAGATAAAAAAATATATGATACAAGGATGACTTTTGTTTATTTTTCAACATAAAAAATAAAATTTATCCTGAAGTTATGATGATATGCTATTTTTAGGTGCGTTCATACTTATATAAATACGTAGCACCTATAGTCGTCGTTCGGTTCGTCTGTCCGTCCGTCCGGATATAACAGAGCAAAAACTACCCAAACGAATGATCTGAAATTTTAAATATATAATTGTTGTAAAATTTTGTCGAGCGATTTCAAATTTTATGAAAATCGTATATATAGTTTAATTACAGGGACAGTCAAAAGTTTTCCGTTACGTTACAGCCAATGGGAAAAAAAATATTTCAAGTACGTTTTAATGATGTTACAGCATTCCGAAATGAATGAAATTGATATACACTTATGAAGTGCATTAAAATATACATTCAGTCCAGTACTCGGCGCAAAAAATATTTATAAAACTAGTTATAGTACGAACGCACCTCATTTGTTCCATCTGACTCGCAATTTCCAACTTGTTCTTATAGCTATATTAAATTGTGGACCATTTTTCGCTGATTGTGGATTTACGGTCGGCTTGGTTTGATGTATTTAGGGCTCGGTTAAGAATACGGAGGACGAAAATTATTTTGTCGGGGTCGGGTGGCAAGTAGAGTGGTGCATCGGGTCGGGCAAACTCAATCTGACCCGATTCGCGGTCTGGAGCAGATCGGGTTGGACCTAAACCTATGTCGTTGTGGGTCGGGTTAACTTTAATTGCTTTAGGATCGGCTTGGGTGTTGAAACTTACGGTTCTTGATTAGAGAATCGATTTCTCAAAGGAATTTACAAAATTTATTTTAAGATGAAAAACTATACATTTGAATATTAACGAGTATACATGTATATTGAACATTATCCTTAAAAGTTAAAAACGATACTAGAGATATAATTGTAGACTACTTTTGCATAGTTGCATTACAATATGGATATATATATATATATATACTATATATGTATATATATATATATACATGTTTTTTTTTAACCATTTGGACAAATGGTCATTGTTTTCGTCAAATCAAAAGCATATCTGAAGCTTTTTATTGGTTGAATCTGCATTTTATTCGTTTTCTGATTGGTCTATACAGTAATCTGCATTTCCCTTTACTTTCAACAGAGATGGATACTTCTGTTGCCACTATGACAAAAAAGTAATAAAAACTACAAAAAAATTAATAACTCAGAAACAAATTGAGATACAGCTTTCAAACAAATTGCATTTAAAAGTACATTTTTTTTTCTCTACTAGGGGGCTATGCTCCCTACGAGCTACGCTCGTCAACCCCTGTCCAGACTCTAAATGCACGCTAATTTGATCGGCTTTAAAAAGATTTCGAAAGATTGAATTATAATTTAAACAAGTAAGAAAAATCATGCGTTAAGCATAGATTATGAAACACTTTCCAACACTTCCTGATTGCTTTATCAAAATTTCGTTATTTATGGAAATAAGGTATATAACAGAACTAAGTAACCATTTTAGAAAACGCATAAAACATTTGGAAAACTGATTTCAGCAGTTACCATCCATAGCAAATATGTATTCAAATTCTTTTGAACAGCTCTGTATTTGATCTGTAGGTTGATATATATGCTATATAATGGGGAAATTTAGTTTAGCAAGAAAACGAATAACAGGTTGAAATTTCTCTTTCAGCAATTTATACTACTAGATGGAAATATATTTGTATACTTTTGTACAACCGTGTAGTTAACCTAGTACTTTTATTACATGCCACGACTTGGCTAAAGTTTAATTCAAAGTAAAACACTCTTAAAACTACTGGAATCACATTTCCAGAAATTATCATTTATAGACGGCCATGTATCCAATTCTTTGCGTGAACCCGTATATAATTTTATCTATGTTATACAAACATTTCTTAGTAAACCAAATGCAGTTCAGCGTAAAAATGCATAACTCATTTAAAAACCACCTTTAAGCAATTTACAATCATACCCAGTAACCATTACGAATTCTTTTGTGTAGCCCTGTATATGAATTACAGCATTTATACACACCGCATACAATTCATAAATATAGTGAAACATAAAAGCGCATAACATAATAAAAACTACATTTCCAGCAATCATCGGTACCGCACAGTACTTCGGATACAATATAGTATCTGAAATCTTTTGTGTGTCCCTGTAAATGCTATGCACTTCGTATTACACATGAAATAAGTTATAGTAAACCTCAGCGACGTATATCAATTTCATTATACATGAAATAATTTAACATAATTAAAATACGCCGGAAAAAATTCCCTCCAACCGTATATCATTATGTAACGGAATTATTTTGTGTGGCCCTGTAAATGAATAATATTTATTCTTTGCACCGCATATTCTACGGAATGCATATTTTAGTGCACTTGATAAATGCATATCAATTTTATTATGTTTGAAAGCATGTAACATCATTAAAAATCATTTAAAATGATTTTTCCCCTTAGGCCGTAATGTAACAGAAAACTTTTGACTTGTCCCTGTAAATGAACTAAACATGCTACAAACTTCATTTGAAACAGGGTTCATGCTATGGTAGAGGTCATTAATAGTACGTCGTATTATAAAGCGTCATTATTCACATGACTCAAGACATGCATCAATATTATCTCATTGTAAGTAGTGGCAGCGATATACATACTTCTTATCCATGTAATCGATTTATCGCGTGTTTTTTTTTTTTTTTTTCAAAACACGTACGAGAAAAAATAGTACAAGAAAAAGTACCAATAACAAACAAAATTTAGAATGGTATTCTTTACCTTATCTAACGACTGAATATCTGAATTAAAGGAAACTAGAATTACTATACGAAAATAGTGGTAGTATAAACAAACATGCTAAATATGCAACAATGCGACTTATGCGATGCACATATATGACAGTGATAGCCATAAGGATCCTTCAATTCAAGAAATACATCTAAAAGTAATTTACAGAAAAACTAAAATATAAATCTTAGTGCATTTTTCTGAGAGGGGACCCATCTCAAACATTTTTTTTTGAACAAGGAGCCTTAATCGTGCCTATAACAATATTAATAACATGCATAGTATCATACTAATAAAAATACACTGATTTTGAAGAAAGCATGATTTAAATTGGTTTTTACTTTTAAGAAATGGTTGTAAGGCGAAACAATAGAAAGAGCGCCAAGGAAACATAAAAAGAGCGCCATGCTGCCCGCGGGCGCCGCGTTGGACAGCCCACATTTAAACTATATTAAGATTTTTCCCGCTGCTTACGTGCTACAAATGGAGGATCCACGGCTAATACAAGCGAAACCCCTGTTTATTTCAATGATGCGGCTAAAGGTATGCTATAATTAGGAGAAAAATATGTTTCTTAATGAACATTGTTCTCCTGCAACGATAACATTTCTAACTGTCTATAGAAATGTAGTGATTCATCCGTTTTCCCCTACAACAAAGAAAATGTAAAGGAAGATATTTAGATGTTTAAAGAAAGCAGGGGGAGATGAATACGTTTCAAATACCGCCACCTTGTAAAATAACAACTGAGCAATGGTAACTAAGAAGCATAGAAAAATATCTTTATTTCCTTTTTTTTTTTTACCCGGACTTTGGGTCACATTTACCAGCATTTGTGATGTAGAAATCACATATAATTTTTAATTAGCTGTTTTAGTTTTTTTAAATATCTCTTTCTATCATTCATTGATTAAAATTATATAAACTTTTAATTAAACCCTATTTGCGGTTAAATGATGGTTAAAACTCTCATCTTTAGTCACCCATGAATTCAATCAGTGAAGTCAGATTAAAAAAAATAATAAGAGAAATATCCCAGCTGCCCAGTTAACTTTAAGCCTTTAAACAGTGGCGTAGCCAGGATTTCGTTTCGGGGGGGTCCAGAATTTTTCCTTAAGGTTATATATACATAGTAAAACCTGTCAAGATAAAATCGTAAATATTGCTGAAAAATTCCGTTTTACACAAGTTTTCGTGTTATCAGGTGTATTTGTATAGTATTCTTTTCCGTAGCACTATGAAACATTTCTGTTTAAGACAGAATTCCGTTATAGGCAGGTTACATTTTTACAAGTTTTGTGTATTTATATAAATATACTTATTTATGTCATATGAATAGAATAAAACTTGTCAAAATAGTAATTGTCTATAACAGAATCCTGTCTTTAACGGAAGCGTTACATGTTCTTAATATGAATTGCGATACAATTAAATTTGCTGAAAACCTGTCTGAAAGGGGATTTTCATCGTTCTTTTGTGAAACATAGTGAAACCTGTGAAAGCGGAATCTTTCTATAACGGAATCTTTCTATAACGGAATCCTGTCTGAAACGAGAGAGTTTCAGAATCCCTGCGAAACGAACAATAGATCTTATTGAGGTAGTGTATCTTAGAAGCATAATTAATTACACTGCTTTCTATGGAAGCCTGTCTAAAATGGAGCTTTTTACCAGTCCCTTGCAATCTTGTCTTGACTGTGTATGTATAATAGAAGAATTTCGAGTAACTTTAAGAATTTAGGTACATCCTTGTTTAATTTCTTAATTTTAAAAAAAGGATGGATAAAAAATGTAAGGCCAATCTCTATAACTGCAACTAATAATACATTGAAGTTACATTAATATTTACCAATGAAAAAGTTTCACTATAATGTAAAAAGCTGAGCGCATACTGAAGAGTTAAATTTAATTAACCCATTCGCTCTCATCCACGAGTATACTCGTGGCTTTAATTTATTAATTACTTTTTCATATTTTAGAATTAAAGAAATTGCCTCATTTATTGGCAGAAATTTCGCTGTATTAGTAAAGCGAATTTTACCTTTCTGAATTTGTGGTAGCAAACGACTTTTAACAAAAAAGTTGAAAATTCTTACTTTATAGTTTTGGCAGCGAATGGGTTAAATCAAGTTTCATATTACATAACATTTGCCTACAATAAAGTTAGGATCAAGTGGTTAAGTTTAAAACAGCAATTTTCATGTTTAGTTTCTTGCCATTGAATTAAGAACTTGTGCTGTAATAGATATTGGATAATGATTTCACATACGTGTCAATCGCATGAGCCGTTCATGCCATCCGCCGCGCTCCCCATGAG
The DNA here is from genome assembly GCA_963932465.1 of Maratus speciosus. NCBI lineage: Eukaryota > Metazoa > Arthropoda > Arachnida > Araneae > Salticidae > Maratus > Maratus speciosus. The sequence goes on along the minus strand of OZ010793.1, from coordinate 151,167,910 downwards.
AGTTTTTGAGATATCCAGATAGCATGAACATTAGCAGCAAGTTTGATTTTTCTGATATGATCTTGCCGTGACAAATTTGAATTGAGAAATTCGCAGCAAATCTCCCGCAAGGTATACCATCACCCACTTGCATGAGCAGTTTGTTGTGAAACTGATGCAAGATTGTATTTAATTCACGAAAGTGACGAAAGCAAAAAATCCCTCTGTTGAGAGAATAGACAATCAGCACATACGCAGAAATTGCAAAAATTTTATTCGGTATGCACCGCTTTTTCTAAACGCTATATTTATTAAATACCAAAAAAATGCTCGAAATGAAAAGTACAAATATTACCTAAACTTATTTATGGTGATAAAACCGATGAGTGCACATTCTGACGGCGCTTTCGCATCAATAGATTTGATCAGGTCTATGGACCCTTTCGACGGGGTTAAACTTATAGTGTGACATGAGAAGATTACTACTTTGCAGTAAGTTTGCAGTATTTTTGATTACTTGTTTGCCGTTAGTTGGCAATAAATTTGATATAGTATGAATTTAACTTGCACGACAAGTTAGCTGCAATTTCAAAGTATGGTGACTTCAGCGTTTGCGTTATCTTGCTGCAGTCTTGTTATGAACTTTCAGTCTTGTCAAACTGAGCTTACTGCAACTTTCAGGTTTTCAGAGCAAGACTGTTGCAAATTTTTTGCAAACTAAAAATGCTATGTGGGAAGGTTTTAACTTTAAGAAAAAGATCTTGCATTTTCAGCTACAGAAACTAGTAATGTAAGAAGCACACACATCAAATATAGTTCATGCTGGAAAAAGCAGTTTTGTTACAATTGTCTTATTCAGCCATAATTCTTTTGTGTTTCCATGTTTCATGTCTTGCCACTTTTGATACCATATTCGATCTAATAGTTGCTTCCGATATCTGGTCGTCTTTAAGGAAGTTAAATTTTTGTAATAAGTTTATTTGTGATGGATTAGCCCTTTTTTGGAAGTATTAGAATGTGTAAAAAATGGCTCATGGTGGTTTCTGTTTTTGTACTTCTCAGCCAATTTATTTTAAATGGTTCGACACAGTTTTAGAACATTCTCCAAGTTCAGTAGTAAGCTTCGGACGAGTCGGATTTATGCAGCTCTGGAAGGGACACTTAGGAGTTGCGTGGAAGGGGGTAGCGCCCTTCTAGACAATTAATAATCATAAAATTCCGAATCTTCCGATTGCACCCTTAAACAACTTGACAGGAGGATCAAGAACCTCATCTCTGTATATATTTCAGCATTCACAGTTGCACTGATAAAAATGTGTCGGTCACTGCGGCCATTCAAAATGATGTCCGTCCATACCATGATTCCACGACCTTTGTATCGATGACTTTCACGGATGTTTGCAGCCTTATTGCGTGTGATTTTCTCCCTCCATATGGTAACACGTCTGTAGTAACTCTCTCAACAAAATCGGGATTCATCGGTAAAGAGAACTCGGCTCCAGTCCGTGGTACTCTAATGACGATGATCTCTGCACCACCTTAACCCGGCGCATTTCGCTACCGGAGTTAGTGAAACACAAATCATGGGTTTCCTTGAATGCAGACTGTCACTCACAGTAAACCACGATAGTCGAGTTCTTGTTTCTGCAGCAAACTCCCTGCAATCTGAACTGATGTCAATTGCCTATTTCTTTTAGCAATCGTTGGCAAATTACGGTCCTGAGAGCCTATTGTGGTGCATTGTCTACCTTGACCTGGTTGTCTGTGGACATTATACCAGTGTCTTTAAACCGTTTCCAGATTCTTGACATGAGGCTTTTGGCTATTTTTAAGTCCTTACAGACCCCTAAGAGTGTCTATCCTGCTTCCATTCTCCCTATCGCACGCAATTTCTCAAAATCACTCAAATGTCTTCTGGACGACATATTCCACCTACTAGAAGCGAAAGTTTTACCTAATTCCACGTACAATCCTTAAAATTAGACTTCAAATTACCCACGTGCGCTCCTTTTCACACGTGAACCGAAAGAACGGGCTGAGGCTGAAATATTTTCATATATTTCTGTAGCGAATGTTAATCCCATTGGACTACATGATAACGTTGACACTGAGTTGCCTTTCTGGAAGTTCCCTTAATAGAATTAACATTTAGCACCTTTTTATGGTTGTTCCTTTAATTTTTCTCGCCAGTGTATTTTGAAAGTGGTAACAAATAACCAGTCCAAAAATAAAGTTACTTTTATTAATTGCAGGCAGCAGATTTAAAGTAATTGTTAATATTGATCGTTATAAAGTGAACAAAGATAAGGGTCACGAAACTCAACCAGTGTACCGTTATTGCGTTCGTATAAACTCGTTCTTTCCCATAAGTGCCGACAACAGAACCCCATCGAAGTCCAAGATAAAGAAGTTTTACGTTTAATCTAGTTACAGTAAATTTGTGTAAACGGAATAGCAGGTATACTTGCATAGTTATCTTTCCGTCTCGGGGCATTAAGGCTGTTCTCAACTGCTCTGCTCAACAAACGCAAAACGTCTTGACACATTTAGAAATTCATTTTTTCATAAAATCATTTTTTCAGAAATTCATTCAGAAGGATTCACGACTGGAACAAGTTCCATTTCAGATAGGTTTCAAACGTTAGCAAGCACAAATATATAGTGTTATTTTCGTCGAACCTTGAATTGTTTTCCTTTGAGATATCTCATCTTCACAGATTTTCCTGTAATAGATTTATGCTCTTCAGAGGTGGTATTATAGTAGCGGTTTCCAACCTGGGGTAACGTACCCTTGGGGGTACGTGGCGGGTAGTATGTGAAAATAATATCGGTAATGGCGGAAGTCACAAAAATGTTAGGAATATCAATGTAATTTGCATCGATTTATTATATGGTTGTCATAAGAAGATTACTAATGAAAAAAAGCATGTTTACGTTATCTCCTTGAGTGGAGGGGGGGGGGGAAGGGGGGCGTGTTTATGAGAAATGGGGTACTCCGAAATGAAAAACCTAAGAAAGGGGTACGTAAAAGAAAAAGTTTGGGAAGTAAGTACGTTTTAGAAGTTTTTAGGGATACTGTGAAAACGGAAAGTGTTTATAACGGAAACCTGCCTAAAACGGAAAAGTTCATAGTCTTGAAAAAAGACATACCTTTGAATTATACCTTCTAAGAAAAATACCTCTCTAAAGCAGAATTTTTTATAGATCTTTTGTGATTCTGTCTTAGCAGTTTTTACTGTTGTATTTGTATCCATGATTCAGTAAACCAGGTCTACTTTCGGGGGGGGGGGGGGGGGGTCCAGACCGCCTGGACACCCCCCTTCCCCCTTGGCTACGCCACTTCCTTTAAAAGTCAATACATGTTTTCTTTAACGGATTTCTAATGATTCATGCTCTTTCGCCAAACTTATAATGCCAAAAAAATTAAGAGAAGAATCTGCGGCTGTCATTTTTGTATCATTCCTTCTCTGGTCGCCTGCCTGAGAAGATGACTTTTTGTCTTTATACGAGGAATAAGGCACCACCCACACTCCTATATTATTCTTCAAGTGAACTGTCTGAATTAAAGATGATATTTCAAAAGGTTATAATGTTTTCTTTAAAATTGATTTCCTAGCTTTAAAAAGGAACTTTATTTTGCAGAACCTGGATATTATTTAAATTATTTCACGGCAAATTATAACACGGAATCAACATTACAGCATTTTCATGTCTGTTACTGAATTGTTTCTGTATTTTTCCAAGAAAAACGGAAGTGATCATTTGCATCAATGCGAGTCCTTCTTGTCCTTTGGAATTACTGTTTTTTAGAAAATTTGACAACCAGCACTCTGATTTTGTAAAAAAAAAAAAGACCCGCCTAAAAAAAGACACACAAAAAGGTAATGCTGATTATTTTAAGTTACTCTTTGCTACTAAGTTAGCTAGAAAAATGTTTAATAGTCGCAATAAGAGAGATAAAGGAATTACCAGCAGTTATCATTTTTTTATTGTATGCGTTTTTAATATTTTCTTCACCGGTATTACGAATAACGTCTAAAACTAAGACTACTATTTAAACTTTCTTGTTTCTCACATTACTTTTGGTGCTGCTAGCACCTACCAATGAGACCTGGTGCATTTTAAAGCCTTATATTACGAAGTTTGAGAATCGATAAAGTTTTTCTGTTAAAGTAATATTTCTTGATTTTACAGCAGCATAACTTTCTGAAAATGCAATTTTCGAGACCACTTGTCAGAATGTACCATTGAAGCATTTTAAAGAAAAGCATTTAAAAATAAAAATTAGTTAATCATAACTGTAAAATATTGAAAAAAATTTAAAAATTCCTTCAAGAACCCATGAATTTGATTTTGAAAAATTCCAATATGATATTCACATTTTTGGCGGGGAATAAGTTGGCTTTTTTTTTTCTCAAAAGTATAGCTTCTGGCAACCCTAGACAAATGTCATAGCTGTTTGTCTTGTGTGAGGAGTCGTTTGGACTTCAGTTAAAATTGTAATGTCCGACCTAATTAACCACAGTTATTTTCTAAATTGTGTAAAAATATTAATTTATGTTATGATTTCTTTTACCAAAAGGCCATTTAATACAGCAACGTTTCGTTTTAAACATTCGAAACTTATTCCATTGGATTTCAATAGAAAATAATTTCCTTATTTTGTATTTCATAAAAAATAGTTTTCAATGATCTTGAACGCTTTTATAGAAATATATTTACTATTTACGTATTTATCGTCTGCATCGAAAAAAAAAGGAAAAAATTCTTGTTTCTTATGCTTTCAGTTATCAAACAAATCGCAATCTGGTATAATTTTAATCTGTACTATTCATGTACATTTACTCCAGGATAAAGCATGCGAGAAAATTGTAGAGCCATATTTGGGGACTTAATTCACTCTTGGCATGAAATAAACAAATAAAAATGTAATAATAAAAAATAAGTTTAAAAAAGTATATAAAATATGATTTTAACAGAGAAATTTTATCGGTTCTCTAACTGTTATGTATAGGGCTACAAAATGCACCAGGTCTCGATGCTAGGTGCGAGCAGCACCAAAAGAGTTTTCCTTGTGAGTATTGAACACCTTTAACAGTCATAAAATATGCGAAATTTGTCACGAGTTTAGCATTAATAAAAAAACTAGAAAACTGGAATTCTGCTTTTTCAGAATTTAGTGTCGCCCCCGAAGACAAAAAATATCGGTAGATAATTATAGATAGTACAAAAGATTTCAGTTTTAAGACTTAAAACACACGCTTTTATTTTATATAAAATGACGTCATTCTCTGTAGAGTTCCACATTTACGATCCAGTCTTTAACAACATCTACAGAAATGTATGCATGCGAAGTCAATATCGCAGAATAATAAACAAATCCAGCAAAAAGCGATGTCGTCATTCAAGAAATTTGACAGGAAATGATCTATTTCATGATTGTAACATTATTGAAACATTCATTGGAACATTAATATAGATCAGGGTTTCTCAAACTATGGTACGCGTACCACTACTGTACGTTAAGCTCTGTTTACTGGTACGGGAAAGTTCGATACTGGTACGTGAAATGAAATAAAAAATACAATAATAACGATGTATTGCTGTAACCCACATTCAAGAAGATGAATGTAACAGAATTTTGGTTGATGCGAAAAGATTACCCTCTGATAACCGTAAAAGCTTTAAAATCCCTGCCTGTTTTTAGCAAAAATTTTCCTTTTTTAAGTGCTTTCTCTCACTCTTTTATATGAAAAACAACTACAGAAATAAACCAAACATCGAATCTGGCGCGTCTAAAAGTAAGATTCAAGCAGACATGAGGGAAACTGTGTTTGATAAAGCAAGTACACCCTTATCATTAGCAGTACAAGGGAATTAATTAGAGCCACCCTAGTTTATATGCATCAATTTACGCCAATATGTCATTAAGTATTGTAGCTTTTTTCCATCAAAGCACTGCATTTTAATAAGACACATATTATTAAAATGTAATTATGATAATATCTTTTGTTTGAATGTCAATATAAGTACCAGTTTAATAATGTAATAATGCAATTAAATACAATAAAATCTGCTCAAACAGAAGCACAAAAGACTGGGAAAATATTTCACTTTAGACATATTCCGTTTACACAGGTTTTGTGTATTAGCTTTGAATTTGTATTGGTGGTACGTAGAAGCATGAACTTCTATTTAGTGGTACGTCGGTCTAAAAGTTTAGGAACCCCTGATATAGATACTTAAAATTGAATATAGTTTATAATAGGTCCATGTTCTATCATAAATCATTCAGTTTTATTTTTTCAAAATAGCACGTATTTTAATTACAATTTTTTTTTCATTTGTTATGGGAAAACGGCAACAAAGAGATCTAATAACCGACTATTTTTCCTTTAATTTCTACAGAAATGGAGTACTTCAATTGCCAACATTATGAAAACGGCACTAAAAACTACAAAAAAATGATTATCTCAAAAATAAATCTGTATGCAGTTTTCAAACAAACTGCATTTAAAACTACTATTTTTCCCTATACAAAGATGTAAAAATTGAAAATGTGCTATGCTTAGAAGTTTAAAAAGTTTCAGTAGAGATTATCCGTATTTAACAGTACAATGATAAATCTACTTCGTTTTACGGCTGATTTATATAACGGAACGTTATTTTTTAAGAGACGACATTTTAACTGCTGCCCAAAAGAAATAGTATATCGGGGGATAAAAAAAATCATAACCACTCTAGAAGCACAAAATTTTCAGAGTATATTTAGGTGATATTGAATAATGTTTCAAAATTTTCTATTTGGATATACTATAATAAAAAAAAAGTTCAAGGAGTCAGTTTCAAAGTGCTACTTAATTTTTTTACTGTGGATAACATTTCACTACGCGCACAATATCTCATGCTAATTTCATGGTATTTGTGTAAAGTTTATCTTTTATTAAAGGTTCTACTATGGGCTATAATTTGTGATACGAATAAAAATACGAATTTTTTAATTCGTTCAAACTTATAATTTTTTTCATATTGAACACAGCTTTAAAATTCTAGTTTATTTTCTTGATAATATAGACTTTTCCTAAGGCAAACATTTTAAGGCTCTACTTCAAACAGTTTGTGAGACTGCGCGCAAGAGTAAAATGTCATTTTAAGAAAAAGTAGTTTAAAGATTTAATTGCATTTTTTAAATAGCCAACCCCCGTTCAGGCACACCAAAATCCAAAAAGCACGCCCATTTGATCGGTTTTAAAAATATTGAATAATAATAAAAAAAAAAAAACAGTAGTGATCTCTCTGTAAACGGGTTTCCATCCGTTTTCCTTGGATTGGGGATTTTTAAGATCAAATCTGCTGCTGTTAAGAGATACAGTGGCTGTTTTCGTATTTAAATAAAAAATTTAGTTAAACATTTGAAAATAAGCTAATGCAAAATGAATTAAGTAAACAGTGTCATTGTCTCAGGGTATTTTTTAACAGCGCTATAAGATAGTTCTTTTAAATAATTCATTTTAAATGTATCGTTTCAAATCTGACGTAATTTACACCAAAGTTTTATTTCTCTTATTAATATTCACTTGAAAATACTTTTGTTGTTAGAAGGAAATATTATTTGCGCTGTCTTTGAATTCACGATAATAGTTAAAAAGATTATCTCAAAATATCTCGCGCAAATATATTTTTCAGTTAAAATTATTTTGCCATATTTTTTGGCCATTTTAAATGTGACGTAATTTCCTTCAATTAGAAGTTTTAACGCATAATAATAATTTTTTTTTAATTTTAAGATTTTGTTTCTCTTTTAAAATTCAAGTGTAAGTATGGTTCTTATGACGTAATTTTCCTGCTTTTAACATGTAATCATTTAATCCTAATTTTAAAGTTTTTATTTCTGTTTGTAATAGTCACGTGTAAATAAATTTTTAATTTGAAGTAAACATTATTGTTTGCGCTGTTTATACAATTGGCAACAGTTTAAATTAATAACATTTTCTAAAATTTGTAAAAAATATCTCTCGAATTGCTGAAAATTTGAATTTAAAATAGAAATAAAACCTCAAAAAATTAGTCAAATAAGAAAAATAAATGCAATCTGCACTCCGAAACTTATAACGTATAAAATGATCTAAGAATGATTAAATTCTCATGAATAGTTTTTGCTCCAATAAAACTTTTTTAATGGAACAATTTTGTCCAACTTTAGCATTAAATATCTCTTAAAATAAATCTTCGATTTGAAAACTGTCTACATCAGCGTGTTTATCCAACGTTTCTCTATAATACCACCTATTTTCATATTTTTGTATGCAACAGTTTTTTAAATATTAACGATGAAAGGCCATGCTTAAGCATTCAAATTGGATGCCGATCTACCTGGAATATCTACGCAGATTTTCATTGGTCCATTTCCAAATCAAAACTTTTTTTATATATATAGAAGGATTTGTAAGCTATTATTAGTTTTGTTGCATTGAAATATCTCAATTTGTTGATTTTCTGCAAGCAAGTAAGCCCTATTGGATTTCAATGCGAGTCTATGGAAATTTCGCGATATATCGCCAAGTTGGCGACAAACTTGATGATGTTTGGCAACACAGCTGAGTCCCCCCCCCCTTGGTAACCCCTTATAGCGTCAGAAAGCTCTGACCAATCAGATGCGCTTCGCGGTATCTACACAGATTTTCATTGGTCCATTTCTAAAGCGTAGCTCTGCCCCCTACGAGCTACGCTCGCCAACTCCCGTTCAGACACCCCAGATTCTAAAAGCATGCTAATTTCATCGGCCTTAAAAAGTTTGAATTATAACTTAAAAAAACAGTGACGGTCTCCCTGTAAACGGGTTTTCATTCATTTTCCTTTGATTGGAGATTTTTAAGACGAAATTAGCCGCTGCTAAGAGATACAATGGCTGTTTTCGTCTTTGATTAAAAACAAGAAAGAAAAATCATGCGTACGGCATAGATTATGAAACACTTTCCAACACTCCCTGAAAGCTTTAACAAAACTTCGTTATTTAGGGAAATAAGGTAAATAAGATAACTAAATAAACATTTAAAAAACTGATTTCAGCAGTTACCATCCATAGCCAAATATTTATTCCAATTCTTCCGAACAGCCATGTATTTGATCTGTAGCCTGATATATATTCTATATAATAGAAAATTTAGTTTATCAAGAAAACGCATAACAGATCGAAATTTCTCTTTCAGCAATTTAGACTAATAGATGGAAACATACTTCAATATTTTTGTACAGCCCTGTTGTTTACCTAGTACCTTTATTACACGCCACTATTTAGCTAAACTTTAATTCAAACTAAATCACTCTTAAAACTACTGAAATCGCATTTCCAGAATTTATCATCTATAGGAGGCCATGTATCCAATTCTTTGCGTTTCCCTGTATATAATTTTATCTATAATCTACAAACATTTCATAGAAAACTACATGCAGTTCAGCATAACACATTTTAAACCCACCTTTGAGCAATTTACGGTCATACTCAGTAACCTTTACGAATTATTTTGCGTAGTCCTGTATATCAACTATAACATTTACACACACCATATAGTATGCATAAATATAGTGAAACTTAAAAGCACATATCAGAATTAAAAATGCATTCCTACCATCGCCGCTAATATACAGTATTTCGGATAGAAAATACTTATCTGAAATGTTTTGTATGTTCCTGTAAATGCTATGCACTTCCTATTACACATGAAATAACTTAAGTAAGCGTCACCGACGTATATCAGTTTTATTATATATGAATTTGTATAATTAAAATACGCCGCAAACAATTTTCTCCTATACCATTTGTAATGGAATTCTTTTGTGTAGCCCTGTAAATGAATAGTAACTATTCGTTGCACCGCATATGCTACAGAATATTCTGCATATTTTAGTGCACTTTGTAAATTCATATATTTTTTATTATGTTTGAAAGGGTGTAACATCTTTAAAATTCATTTGAAATGATATTTTCCCATTGGCCGTAATGTAACGGAATACTTTTGACTGTCCCTGTAAATGAACTAAACATGCTACAAACTTCATTTGAAATAGGGTTCGTGCTAGGCTAAACATCAATAACCAAAAATTTCAGTGCGATCCGAGTATATTTACGAGAGTTAGAGCGCGAACAGACAAACCGAAATCAATAACACTTTTCAACTTTGTTGGAAAGTGTTAAAAATTAGTTAAAAATTTGAAAGTAAGCTAATGTAAAATGAATTAAGTACACAGAATCTTTGTCTCTCGGTAATTTTTAACACCGCTATGAGAAAGTTCTTTTAAATGTATCGTTTTAAATCTGACGTAATTTTCACTAAAATTTCTTTTCTCTTTTTAATATTCACATGAAAATTCTTTTGTTGTTAGAAAGGAAATATTATTTGCGCTGTCTTAGAATACACGATAATAGTTAAAAAGATTATCTCAAAATATGAAATAAACGTCTCGTGCAAATATATTTTTCAATTTAAAGTGTTTTGCCAACTTTTATTTATTTGGACTTTTTAAATATGACGTAATTTCCTTCATTTGTGACTCTTAACGCATAATAATGAATTTAGTATTTAAAAATTTTCCTTCCCTTTTAAAATTCACGTGTAACTGTAGTTTTTATGATGTAATTTTCAATATTTTCCTGATTTTTATCACGTAATCACTTAATTCTAGTTTGAAAGTTTTTTTTCTGTTTATAATAGCCACGTGTAAATAAATTTTTTATTTGAAGGTAATATTATTCTTTGCACTGTTTTTAAAATTGGCAATAGTTTAAAATAATTGCCCTTTTCTAAAATGTGTAAAAAATATCTCTCGAAATGTTGAAAATTTGCATTTAAAATGGAAATAAATCCTCAAAAAATGAGTGAAATTAAAAAGATAGTTGCAGTCTGCACATCTGGAACTTCCAATGTATAAAATGATCTAAAAATGTTTAAGTTCCTATGTATAGTTTTTCTCCTATAAAACTTTTTTGATGGAACGATTTTGACCATCGTTAACATTAAATCTCTCTTAAAATAATTATTCGATTTAAAAACTGTCTACATCAGCGTGTTTGTCAAACATGTCTCTATAATACCACCGATTTTCATATTTTTGTATGAAACAGTTTTCTTAATATTAACGAAGAAAGACCCCCGGTCATAAAATATATGGATGTCGATCTAGTAGGAGTATACCCGGATGATCTACGCAGATTTTCATTGGCCCATTTCCAAATCATAACTTTTTTTTATATATAGAAGGATATAATAAAAGAAGCAAAACTACTAATTACATAACTTATTCAGTATTAAGAATAAAATTAGATGCTAATTTAAAATGATAAGTGTAAAATTGTTTGTAAAATGCTGTAGAAAATACGAACATGCGTAAAAATAAATAGATGTAATTTATTAAAATGAAGTATTTACTATCGCAAAAAAATAATTTTAAACATATTAATTTAAAATTGTGTTTCGAATTGATTGCAAAATGAATTAAATATCCACTTTTTACAAAACCAAAATATTTAATGTAAAATATATGCCATTTTTTTTACGGACTCTTATATTTCGATATCAGATTCACATGCTTTACGGCACACAAAATCGGATATTTTACTAAAAAATATATATTAAAATCAATAAATTCGTATCCTAAACTGTCATTTGAAACAAAATCGGTATCAAATTAACTGCTGTTTAATTGTGTATACAAAGAATTAGTACCTTACGATATGTTTCTATCATCTCATTTTGTATAGCGATTACCGATAAACTGACTACTTCTTCGATGCTAAGGAAAAAAAAGGTTTGTTTTAAATTAAGCACTTAATAGCCAATAAAATTAAGCAATTTTGCGATCACGTTTCAGAGCAAAACCATGAAATTAAACAAATTTCGCAAAAGTGAAAGTTGAAGTTAATATTTTAAAGCTTTCTTACTGTTATTTAAGGTATTTAACTAAAAACAATTGACGTATTTTAGCATATTTCCAAGGTTGCGATAATGTAAATGCACGAACACAAAGTGTAAACAATTCGCCATGACAGTTGTCGCACGGCATTTAAATCGGAAATAAAGGAGTAATGTCTACAAATTTTCTAATTTCTCAGTAAATAATTATTACACAGTTAAGCAATTGGTATCACCTTATTCAGAATGCAATTATCTTTCTAAATATGTAAAAATTAAAAAAACGATTTTTAGTCCATTTTGGTGTACTGTTAACTGAGTGCGGGTGTAATGTAGTAAGCGATAAGTTTGTTATGAATGAAATTCTTAAAATGTAAAACATTTTCAAATCGATGATGTAAAAAACATTGTTTCTGATGACAGCATTCAAATCAGTCGGCAGCATCGATGTCACGTATGTCGTGTGTGATGTTCGAATAAAAATTTCCCTTTTTATTATGTACGTGAACAAATGCTTTTGCTTATTTTGAAATAAATTTGTTTTTAAATTCTGGTGCTATTCACTCATTTCTGCATTTTACGAATAGAAGTAAGTATCTTGTCCTGAAAGAGTTAAATTAAATGAGTGATTGTTTTTATTTTAAAGCGAATGCATACGATATTTAATAATCGTGCTAGAAACAATAGACAATCCTTTAAAGATAAAAACATTCCTTCTAAGTACTGTACTCATATTACTGAATAGAACATCTGTATTTTCCAGAAAGCATATTAAGTTCCAAATGAATCTCTATGCGATTTTATGGAAAAACAGTATGAAAACGTAACAAAGTGACTTTCATTACTAATTCCTCTATTTTAAAAACTAAAAAGTTTTCAAAACGATGATGCAACAATAGGAGTTTGTTTATAATGCTTATAAAAAATAACAATGCATTTCAATTTTAAAATGTTTTAACAATACAAACATTATATCTAACGACGGCCTCCTTATTAGTCTATAATGTGAATGTCTGATGTGTTGTTAGCAACAAACGATAAACTCCGAGACAGAATTTATAAATGTTTCTAAAAAATCACAGAAACGTTTACACAGTGGGGGTCTTTTGATGTGAACACTGCTCAAACGCGGACACGGTTATTAAAAGCAATTTTCGTACTTAAATTCACCTTTTAAATTATAATAAAGATTTATCACGTTTCTTACGAGTTACAAATGCATGACAAAATGAGCAAAACATCCATCCATTTTAATGTGGCGATTATAAGTAGGGTACAATTAGCAAAAGAAAACTCTTTCTTAACTAACAAAGTTTCCATCAGCGACAATATATTATTTTTACGACTGTGTGTTAAAATGTACATTCTCATTAGTTTCGTCCCTACGCACTAGAAAATGTAAAAGAGGGTCCTTGGGTCTTAAGAGAAAGAGAGATAATATGACCTTTTCAAATACCGCTAGTTCGAAAGATGTGTGATCTGAGCTTCTGAGCAATGGAAACAATTCCTTATTTCCTTTTTTAAACCGAAATTTGGACCATATTATGTAGATTAAGAAATTGTTTCCAATTTTTTCCAAGAACAAAATGATTATTCATTTGCATTACTGTAAACCGTTCATGTCATTTTGAATTAACTAGTTCTTCAGAATCTTTGAATAACAGCACCTTGATTTTGTAAAAAATGACACCAGCACAGTTAAGACTGTATATTAAGCAAACACCAGTTTTTATTAGCTGATTTTTTGTTTTTTGAGATATTTATTATCTTCACGGGTATTTACGAATAATAGTTTGAAATAGGATGTTTTAATCCTCTTTCTCCTCGTATTAATCAAGTTGGGCTGTAATTGAGAAAAAAAATATTTTTGATAAAAATTAATTAAACTTAAATCAATTTGAAAGCGATGATGTAACAATACGTCTTTTTTCTTTATTTATATTAAATATATAACAATAGATATTTGTTAGTTTCGTTAATTAAAATAACAATACAATGCTTCGAACATAAATACATTGTTTATAAAAATTTCATTCATGTCATTTGATACTGTGGATGTCATATGTGTTATTTGGAAAAACAATGAAAGAAGAATTAAGGTATCGGGTGGAATGCCTTAGTTTAAGATATTTAGTATTATCAATATACTTATTTAAATAAAAGTAAATAAAGTCTTAAAATTTTAAATATATGTAATTTCAATATATAAAATGCATATATTTTAAATATACGCATTTTAAATAGTATATGTATATTGAATAAAATGCAAGTTATGTACCAAAAATGCATTTTTTGTATCACTACAGAGAACTCGCTATACTTGTTCTGGTAGGTTTTCCTAAAAAAACCACGATAAAAGATTTCATTTAAAATTAAATCACATTTCTAGGTATTTAAATAAAAATTAAAAATAATTGCATATCAAGCAAATATCTTAATGTTAAAAACTTCGCAATGCCCTAAACACACTATATAACCGTTTCGTTCTAAAAATGATGCAACAATGAATGTATTTTTATTTCAACTATGAAAATAACAAATTTGCATTTAACCAAGATCATTAATGATCGCTCTTGAAGAAGTGTTTAGAGATTTATTTAAGCAAAGATTTAAAAAAAATTAAAGAAAGCATTAATTTCAGTTGATAAAGTGAATGCCATAAAAAAAACAAACGGAGTTTCTTTATTTCTTTAATGAATAGTAATTACAAATTTTGATTTAACAATGCTTTAACGATAAATTCATGTATCTAACGATGACATTCATATCAGTCAAAAGTGTCAATGTCAGATATGTAGTTACGAGGAAAAAAAAGCGGAAACTAAGTTAAGAGGCAAAATGTTTTTATTTAAAGTATTATTTCTTATAAATATAAATATTATTGTATTTTAAGTGAAATGAAAGAAACTTTTAAATTTAAAATATATTCAATATATGAATCTTAAATGTATTTATTTTAAATGTACGTATTTTAAATAAAAGAATTGAAAAAGAATGTTAAATGAAATGAGTCAATTCTTTTTATTTTAAAGTGATTGAATGCGATATTTAATGATTGTTCTGGAAACAATTGATATTCCTTTAATGAAAAAGCATTCTTTCTAACGACTATATTCGCGTATTAATGAATACGGTTTAGGTCACATCTGTATTTTCCAGAAAGCATATTAATTTCCAAGAGCGTATGTATGTGATTTTGCTGCAATTGAGTATGAAAACGTAACAAAGCGCAATTTCATTAGTAATTAATAGTTTTCAAAAATTGAAATGTTTTTATAGCGATGATGCAACAATAGGTGTTTGTTTACTTTTTTATGAAAAACAACAATGCATTTGGATTTTAAAATTCTTTAACAATACAAACTTTATTTCTAACGATGGCCTACTTATAAGTCGATAGTATGAATGTCTCATTTGTCGGTTGTAAAAAATGATAAACTTCGGAGATTATGAATGTTTCAAAATAATTTCTGAAACGTATACTCAGTAAATGTATTGATACTCTTTTAATGTGAACACTGCTCAAACGAGCACACTGTTATTAAAAGCAATTTCGATTTTAAAATTCTTTAACAATACAAACTTTATTTCTAACGATGCCTACTTATTAGTCGATAGTATGAATGTCTCATTTGTCGGTTGTAAAAAACGATAAATTTCGGAGATTATGAATGTTTCAAAATAATTTCTGAAACGTATACGCAGTAAATGTATTGATACTCTTTTAATGTGAACACTGGTCAAACGAGGACACTGTTATTAAAAGCAATTTTCGGAAACTGATTTTTCCCTACGCGCTAGAAATTGTAAAAGAAGATACTTAGGTCTTAAACAAAAGAAGGATATAAGGCCGTTTCACGTAATGTTACTTTGTAACTACTTTGTAAGATTTACATCTGACCAATGGAAACGAAGCATAGAAAAAAAAATCTTTATTTATTTTTTCTAAATGCGGACTTTAGACCATATTAGGTAGATTACTGAATTGTTCCCTTTGTTGGGGGACAAAAGGAGTTATCATTTGCATTACTGTAATTCGTGTCATTTGGAAACAGTTTTTTTAGAATCTTTAACTAATAGCACTGTGATTTTGTAAAAAAAAAAAAAAAAAAAAAAAAAAAAAAAAAACCATTGTAAAAGTGATACTCTTACATGGAAGACTGTAGATGTTATGTTATTTATATAAAATTGAGGTAATTGGAAAATTGCTTAATATTCGTTTGAGATTAATAAAGCAACCACAAGATTTATTAGCTAATTTTATATGTTCTTTTGATGCAATGCAATTTGATTATACAATACTTTAATGAAAAAAGGAAAAACATTGTTTCTGATGACAGCATTCAAATCAGTCGACAGCATCGATGTCACGCATGTCGTGTGTGATGTTGGAATAAAAATTTCCCTTTTTATTATGTACGTGAGCAAATGCTTTTGCTTATTTTGAAATAAATTTGTTTTTAAATTCTGGTGCTATTCACTCATTCCTGCATTTTAAGAATAGTAGTAAGTATCTTGTCCCTGAAAGTGTTAAATTAAATGAGTGATTGTTTTTTTTAAAGCGAATGCATACGATATTTAATAATCGTGCTAGAAACAATAGACAATCCTTTAAAGGTAAAAACATTCCTTCTAAGTACTGTACTCATATTACTGAATAGAACATCTGTATTTTCCAGAAAGCATATTAAGTTCCAAATGAATCTCTATGCGACTTTATGGAAAAACAGTATGAAAACGTAACAAAGTGAAGTTTCATTACTAATTACTCTATTTTAAAAACTAAAAAGTTTTCAAAACGATGATGCAACAATAGGTGTTTGTTTATAATGCTTATAAACAAATTACAATGCATTTCAATTTTAAAATGTTTTAACAATACAAACATTATATCTAACGACGGCCTCCTTATTAGTCTATAATGTGAATGTCTGATGTGTTGTTAGCAACAAACGATAAACTCCGAGACAGAATTTATAAATGTTTCTAAAAAAAATCACAGAAACGTTTACACAGTGGGGCTCTTTTAATGTGAACACTGCTCAAACGCGGACACGGTATTTAAAAGCAATTTTCGTACTTAAATATACCTTTTAAATTATAATAAAGATTTATCACGTTTCTTACGAGTTACAAATGCATGACAAAATGAGCAAAACATTCATCCATTTCAATGTGGCGATTATAAGTAGGGTACAATTAGCAAAAGAAAACTCTTTTTTAACTAACAAAGTTTCCATCAGCGACAATATATCAATTTTTACGACTGTGTGTTAAAATGTACATTCTCATTAGTTTCGTCCCTACGCGCTAGAAAATGTAAAAGAGGGTCCTTGGGTCTTAAGAGAAAGAGAGATAATATGACCTTTTCAAATACCGCTAGTTCGAAAGATGTGTGATCTGAGCTTCTGAGCAATGGAAACAATTCATTATTTTCTTTTTTAAACCGAAATTTGGACCATATTATGTAGATTAAGAAATTGTTTCCAATTTTTTCCGAGAACAAAATGATTATTCATTTGCATTACTGTAAACCGTTCATGTCATTTTGAATTAACTAGTTCTTCAGAATCTTTGAATAACAGCACCGTGATTTTGTAAAAAATGACACCAGCACAGTTAAGACTGTATATTAAGCAAACACCAGTTTTTATTAGCTGATTTTTTGTTTTTTGGGATAATATCTTCATGGGTATTAAAAATTAATTAAACTTAAATCAATTTGAAAGCGATGATGTAACAATACGTCTTTCTTCTTTATTTATATCAAATATATAACAATAGATATTTGTTAGTTTCGTTAATGAAAATAACAATACAATGCTTCGACCATAAATACATTGTTTATAAAAACTGCATTCATGTCATTTGATACTGTGGATGTCATATGTGTTATTTGGAAAAACAAGGAAAGAAGAACTAAGCTATCAGGTAGAATGCCTTAGTTTAAGATATTTAGTATTATCAATATACTTATTTAAATAAAAGGAAATAAAAACTTTTCAAAATAACACACATTACATTACATTACAAGATAAAAACACTAAAAACAATATAAAAGGACGTTTCGGATTCATTCTGAATCTCTCATTAGCTAATTCCTAACGTAAAAGTCATTAGGAATTAGCTGATGAGGGATTCAGAATGAATACGAAACGTCCTTTTATATTGTTTTTAGTGTTATTATCTTGTAATGTAATGTAATGTCTGTTATTTTGAAAAGTTTTTATAAATATGAATGAATTCAGACGTAGTCCTTTTGTTTATATATATATATATATATAAAACAAAAAAAACAAGGAAATAAAGTCTTAAAATTTTAAATATATGTAATTTAAATATATAAAATGCATTTATTTTAAATATAAGTATTTTAAATAGTAGACGTATATTGAATAAAATGCAAGTTATTTACCAAAAATGCATTTATTGTATCACTACAGAGATCTCCCTATACTTGTTCTGGTAGGTTTTCCTAAAAAAAAAACCACGATAAACGATTTCATTTAAAATTAAATTACATTTCTAGGTATTTAAATACAAATTAAAAATAATTGCATATCAAGCAAATATCTTAATGTTAAAAACTTCGCAATGCCCTAAATACGCTATATAACCGTTTCGTTCTAAAAATGATGCAACAATGAATGTATTTTTATTTCAACCATGAAAATAACAAATTTGCATTTAACCAAGATCATTAATGATCGCTCTTGAAGAAGTGTTTAGCGATTTATTTAAGCAAAGATTAAAAAAAAAAATTAAAGAAAGCATTCCTTTCAGTTGATAAAGTGAATGCCATACGTGTAATTTTCAATAACGATAACGTCTTCGATTAACGATATTTGCCATTTTGTAAAAATAAATAAATAAATAAAAATTCAGGATTGTATTGAAATGCTATTAGATTAGTAATAAATAAAATTATTTCTAATGCGTTTAATATTAATATTTTTACAGCAATGATGTAACAAACGGAGTTTCTTTATTTCTTTAATGAATAGAACTTAGAAATTTTGATTTAACAATGCTTTAACGATAAATTCATGTATCTAACGATGACATTCATATCAGTCAAAAGTGTCAATGTCAGATATGTAGTCACGAGGAAAAAATGCGGAAACTAAGTTAAGAGGCAAAATGTTTTTATTTAACGTATTATTTCTTATAAATATAAATATTATTGTATTTTAAATGAAATGAAAGAAACTTTTAAATTTAAAATATATTCAATATATGAATCTCAAATGTATTTATTTTAAATGTACGTATTTTAAATATAAGAATTTAAAAAGAATGTTAAATAAAATGAGTCAATTTTTTTTTATTTTAAAGTGATTGAATGCGATATTTAATGATTGTTCTGGAAACAATATACATTCCTTTAATGAAAAAGCATTCTTTCTAACGACTATATTCGCGTATTAATGAATACGGTGTAGGTCACATCTGTATTTTCTAGAAAGCATATTAATTTCTAAGAGCGTATGTATGTGATTTTGCTTCAATTGAGTATGAAAACGTAACAAAGCGCAATTTCATTAGTAATTAATAGTTTTCAAAAATTGAAATGTTTTTATAGCGATGATGCAACAATAGGTGTTTGTTTACTTTTTTATGAAAAACAACAATGCATTTCGATTTTAAAATTCTTTAACAATACAAACTTTATTTCTAACGATGGCCTACTTATTAGTCGATAGTATGAATGTCTCATTTGTCGGTTGTAAAAAAAACGATAAACTTCGGAGATTATGAATGTTTCAAAATAATTTGTGAAACGTATACGCAGTAAATGTATTGATTCTCTTTTAATGCGAACACTGCTCAAACGAGGACACTGTTATTAAAAGCAATTTTCGGAAACTGATTTTTCCCACGCGCTAGAAATTGTAAAAAAAGATACTTAGGTCTTAAACAAAAGAAGGATATAAGGCGGTTTCACGTAATGCTACTTTGTAAGATTTACATCTCACCAATGGAAACGAAGCATAGAAAAAAAATCTTTATTTTTTTTTTCTAAATGCGGACTTTAGACCATATTAGGTAGATTACTGGATTGCTCCCTTTTTGGGGGGACAAAAGGCGTTATCATTTGCATTACTGTAATTCGTGTCATTTGGAAACAGTTTTTCTTTAGAATCTTTTAACTAATAGCACTGTGATTTTGTAAAAAAAAAAAAAAAAAAAAAAAAAAAAAAAAAAAAAAAAACCATTGTAAAAGTGATACTCTTACATGGATTACTGTCGATGTTATGTTATTTATATAAAATTGAGCTGATTGAAAAATTGCTTAATATTTGTTTGAGATTAATTAATAAAGCAACCACAAGATTTATTAGCTAATTTTATATGTTCTTTTGAGACTTTTATTATCTTCACGGGAATTACGAATAAAGGTTAAAACTTGGGCTTTTTAACCTTCTCTGTCCTCGTATTAATAGAGTGAGGCTTTTCTTCAGTAAGTAATAAATTTATTTTTGATGAAAATAATTAAAGCATTTTGAAAACGATGATGCAATAATAGGTCTTTGTTCTTTATGTTAAACATGTAACAATAGATATGTGTTTGTTTCGTGACTGAAAATAACAAATGATTTTCATTTAACAAGGCTTTATCTAACAATGGATTGTTTCTAAAAGTTGAATTCATGTCATTTGATACTGTGAATGTCACATGTGTTGTTTTGGGGAAAAGGAGAAGAAAGACTAAGCTATGAGGTAGAACTATTTAGTTTAATGTATTTCTTATTATTAAAAAACGTATTTAAATAAAAAGAAAAAAAATCTTGATTTTTAAATCTTGATTATTAATGATCGCTCTTGAGAAATATCTGGCGATTTATTTATATTATAAAATTAAAAAAAAATTTTTTTATCATTCCTTTCAGTCGATAACGTGAACGTCACGTGTGTAATTTTCCATAACGATAAACTCTTAGGTTAAAGACGTTTGTTAAAAATTAAATTAATTAATAAAAATACATGATCGTATTGAAAAGTTATTAAATTGATAATTAATAAGATTTAATTAATAAGAAGTTTAATATTAATATTTTTACAGCAATGATGTAAGAAACTGTGTTTCTTTATTTCTTTAAAGAATAGTAACAATACATTTTGATTTAACACATATTTAACGATAAATACAT
The DNA here is from genome assembly GCA_963932465.1 of Maratus speciosus. NCBI lineage: Eukaryota > Metazoa > Arthropoda > Arachnida > Araneae > Salticidae > Maratus > Maratus speciosus. Next base: position 151,146,870 of record OZ010793.1, on the reverse strand, counting down.
TGTTTCAAACGATGACATTTATATCAGTCGATAGTGTCAATGCCAGATATGTAACAGGAGGAAAATAAAGCAAAAAGGAAAAATGTAAGATAAGAAGTGAAATGTTTTTATTTTAACTATTATTTATTCTTATTAATATAATTATTGCTGCATTTTAAATGAAATGAAAGAGAGTGTTAAATTTAGAATATAGGTGATATATGAATCTTACATGTATGTATTTTAAATATACGTATTTTAAATATAAGAACTGCAAAAGAGTGTTAGGTGTTTTAAATGAAATGGGTGAAATCTTTTTATTTTAAAGTAACTGAATCCGATATTTAATGATAGTACTGGAAACAATAGACAATCCTTTAACGAAAAAACATTCTTTCCAAAGAGTGTATTCACATTATTTAATAGCGTGTAGGTCACATGTGTATTTTCCAGAAAGCTTATTAAGCTCTAAGTTCATCTCAATATGATTTTGGATAAATGGATATTTTATAAAGGAAAATGCACGGTACAAGTATCAACAAACTAGATTTTCATAATATATTTTATCAATTTGATATCTAAGAGAGTGAAAGTATACTTTTTTCCTGATTTCAATTTTATCTAGTATTGCAATTTAATATAATAATCCTTCTCTTATACTTATTACTATAAAAGTGTTTCTCGGAAAAATGGTACGTGCTGGAGCAATTTGGATAACAAATTTAGAATTAGGAATATTAAATATATATACTTTACATATTTAGTTTGCAGGAAGGAAAATTTTTAATTTATTTTTACCGACAACTGGTATTCGAAACACTTTTGTGTTTTCAAACTAAAAAAATTCTATTATAGTTAAGTCTGTAGCTTTTAATGAGCACGTAGAAAGAGTCTTCAGAGTTTAGTCATACATACATTTCTTGCTTTATTATTTGCATTCAAGTCATATTTTTTCCTGTTAGTGTACCTATTTTAAGTAACTATTTTTTTTTTTTTTTAAATTCTACTTCTTTCAGACTTTTAAAATAAAACTAGCATTTTCCGAAAAAAAAAAAAAAAATTAATGCAACACCCATGATATAATTTATTATTTGTATTTCAAATTTGTGTTTTCGTGATATGACTCTAAAAAAAAGTTATTTTACGAATTGTTTTATTCTACAGGAAATTAACATGAAAAGAATGACGATTGACAAAGAAAATTTTTTTATCCTCGATATTTTTTTATATCTTTTTATTTTTTAGGAAGATATTTTGTATTTATTATGTGTGAAACAATCTTTACTTAGAAAAAGGGAGGGAGGGGGGGGGGTTAAAACTGATAAAAAGAAAAGGTAAAATGCATTGGAAAATTCTTCAAATACAAAAATTTAAATACAGACAGTCTCATAAAATGATTGCACATGTAAGTTCCAAATCTGTTAATATAAAAGCAAATAAACTAACACCTGCCCAAAATCGTCTGAAACGACACCGCAGGTAAACAGAGAACTTTTTGTTCTAACAGATGCGGTAAGTTACTAGTCTAAAATGTAAGCTTTTGCGTGTGCTTTTTTTAATGGAAGAAAAAGACGTCGCCATTTTCGGATACACACGGATATTAATAATTTTTGGAGCTTAAAAAGTAAGTCTTATTTAATTTAAATTGTTTATTCCTGTTTTGTATATTTGGTGATGAGTTAAATAGTTTTATATTATACCTATAGAAAGAGACTGATCTGGAATTGTTTTTCAGATTAGAAATTAACATTATACTGAATGAGAAATGTCGTTTTACATACTATAGTAGTGAAACTTTTGAAAGACTTTTTTCAATGCTAATAATATTTCAAATTATTATTTAAAATCCTAAATCTTCACATCAATGTTTTCAGATTTAACATTTGCCAAAATTATAAAATAATAGGGATTCCTTGTAACATATGGATAGATTTTTGAGAAATTGTTAAATCTAATAATACATTTAATTCATCTATTGTACTTTGTTGTTGTTTAACAGTACAATTATAAATACTAATTATTTAGTGTTTTTCAAATTGGTATATTTATTTTTTTAAATTGTATGTAAGCGCGTTTTTACTGCTCGTGACTTTAATCAAACATTTAATTGTAGACATTCAGAATCAGTTATTAAATTTTCTTCGATTGTAAACTCATTTTCTACGTTTTCGATACACGTTCGATATTTCGCATTAAAAAATAAAATATGACATTTAAGCATTGAAATAAAGTGTTTTTCATGCCTGATAACAAGTTTATAGATTAAACTGCTTTAGTATACTTTTTAAAATTTGATATTTATAATATTTATAATTTATGATATTTATAAATGTTGATATTGTAACTGTTCAACAGACTGTGGACTGTTCATTAGCGATAATTGCTGCAAATGCATTTTTAATTATAATATGCGGTTTTATGATTCACTATATTTATGCATAGTATATGGTGTATATAAAAAGCTATAATTCATATACAGGGCTACACAAAAGTATACGTAAGAGTTAAGGGGTATGGGCGCAAATTGCTTAAAGGTGTTTTTTAGATGAGTTATGGATTTTTATGTTGAACTGCATTTAATTTACTAAGAAATCTTTGTAGAATATGGATAAAATGATACACAGGGTCACGCAAGGAAATGGATATATGGCCGTCTATAAATTATAATTTCTGGAAATGTGATTTCAGCAGTTTTAAGAGTGTTTTAATTTGAATTAAATTTTAACTAAATAGTGGCGTGTAATAAAGATTCTAGGTAAACTACAGGGTTGTACAAAAGTATTCAAGTATGTTTTCATATATTAGTATAAATTGCTGAATGAGAATTTCAACCTGTTATGTGTTTTCTTGCTAAACTAAATTTTCACATTATATACTAGTATATATCAACCTACAGATTAAATACAGGGCTATTCAAAAGAATTGGAAAACATATTTGACTATGGACGGTAACTGCTGAAATCAGTTTTTCAAATGTTTTATGCGTTTTCTAAAATATTTACTTAGTAATCTTATTTACGTTATTTCCTTAAATTACGATGTCTAGTTAAAGCATTCAGGAAGCGTTGGAGAGTGCTTTATAATCTATGCTTAACGCATGATTTTTCTTGCTTGTTTTTTGTATTTCCTATAAATCATACCAAATATATTTAGCTCATATTAACAAAATACAATATACACGGGAATAAAAAATTTAAATAAATATGGCTTATCTTATTCTTCTTTAAATAGGAAATGTATTAATATCCGTTAGACTCCATGTTCGTATTTAATAAAATAATATCAAATCACAACACCTAAAAACTTACACATTCTTAATATAAAGCTTGAACTCAAGATTAAGCTTAGAACTTAATAAAAAAGGATGCCAGTTGATAAGCATTGTTTTTTTCAGTGGAAAAATTAAAAGTATTTTAGAAGAATAGGACTCCAAAATAGAGATACTTTGCTAAAAATTACGGTAAAAAGATTATATTGTATATTTCAAACATAACTTTATTTTAAAATTCATCACAGTGTTTATAACAAGAATCATCACAGTATTAATGATTGGAAATTTTTCCAGAGAGAAACATTTGCCTTGCAAACAATATTACAAATGGAAATCAAATTTCAAATTGATTGCTTAAAAGGCGCAAAAGCCAACATAGTGAAAAAAAATTCCATAACGGTACTTGAATCTGGGACATCAGTATAGCGCACTGACATTCTACCGACTAAACCACCTGGAACGAGACCCAGCCTGGAAAATGTCTTACTATTACATGTTGGCAAGGCTACAAACACAGCACAAGATGGAATATTTATCATGAGCGGAGGGATGGAAAGAAGAATTAAGCTATTAGGTAGAATGTTTTAGGTGACAAATTCACATTTAACAACATTGAAGAAGTTTTTGGCGATTTATTTATGCTATAAGATAAAAAAAAAATGTTTTAGAAAGCATTTATTCGAGTCGATAATGTGCCACATCTGTAAATTTTAATAAAAATAAGCTCCTAGATTAATAATGTTTGAGATTTTGGAAAAAATTAAATAAGTAAATAAATGAATAAATACACATGATCGTGTTGAAAGGTAATTATGTATTTTTAAATATGTATGTATTTTAAATATAAGAATTCTAAAAGAATGTTATGCAATTTAAATAAAATGAATGAAAACTTTTCCATTTAATGTGACTGAATGTGATATTTAATTATAGTACTGGAAAAAATTGGCAATTCTTTAACATGAAAACATTCCTTCTAAAGACTATTCATAATCTTGAGCAGCGTGTAGGTCACATCTGTATTTTTGCAGAAAGCATATTAAGCTCTAATATCATCTCTATGTGATTTTGCCAGAAAACAGTATGAAAACATGACACATCTCAATTTCATTAGTAATTGATAGGTTCCAAAAATAAAAATGTTTTCATAGCGATGATGCAACAATAGGTGTTTGTTTATTTTTTTTATGAAAAGTAACAATGCATCTCGGTTTTAAAATGCCTTAACAATTCAAACCTTATTTCTAACGTAGTGGGAATCTTTTAATGTGAACACTGTTCAAACGCGGACACGGTTATTAAAATCAATTTTCGTACTTGGAATATTCATCTTTTAAATTACAATAAAGATTTATAACGTTTCTTACGAGCTACAAATGCAGGTTCACGAGACAAGCAACTGTCCATTTCAATGCGGCACTGTGCGTACAGTACAGAATTTACACCTGAGCAATGAAAACAAAGCATCGAAAAAAAACAATTTTATTTTTAAAATTCGGATATTAGACATATCAGGTAGATTATTGAATTGCTTCCATTTTTCCCGGGACAAAAGAAGTTATCATTTGCTTTACTGTAATTCGTGTCCTTTGGAAATTGTATTTCTTTGGAATCTTTATCGAATAGCACTGTGATTTTCTAAAAAGAAAAGACCCACCGTAAAAGTGACACACTCGCATGTAAGACTGTAGATTTTATGTTATTTATATGATAATGAGTTAATTAGAAAATTGCTTAATATCCGCTTTGAGATTCATACAGCAATCATACGTTTTTATTAACCCCTTAATTCTCGCTCCCGAGAAATTCTCGGGCTGTATCTTTTACTTAAATTGTTTGATTCGCACCAGTTTTATAAAATAGTGAAATTGGCTATATTTTAGTATCGTTTTACCTGTCATTAAATAAGGTGAATATTTCTTTTTCATAAAAGTGGTGCCAATAAGCAATTTGAATTATTCAACCGTATTTTAATTCGAGCGTTAAGGGGTTAACTAATTTTATAAGTTCATTTTGAGATTTTTATTATCGTCACCGGAAAAACTAATCTTTTTAATCATTTCTCTCCTGATATTAATCGAGTGCGCCTTTTCTTCATTAAGTATTATATTTTTGATGAAAATATTTAAAATTAAAGCATTTTGAAAGCAATGATACAATAATAGGTCTTTTTTCTTTTTTATGTTAAACATGTAACAATAGACATTTGTTAGTTTCGTGACTGAAAATAACAATACTTCATCTTACAATGCTTCATTTTACAATGCTTCTCCTATAAAGGCATTGTTTCTAAAAATTGAACTCATGTCATTTGATACTGTGAATGTCATATGTGTTGCTTGGGGAGGAAAAGGGAAAGAAAATCAAAGCTATGAGGTAGAACTTGTGGCGTACTTATAGTGGTGGGAATTCATGGGGAGTCTTATAAGCTTTAAATATCAATATTTTATTCAACAACGGGCAAAGGGTTGGCAGACAAGATCTAATAAATTTCGACCTCACTCCATGATTGCAATAAACAATCTTAATTAAATATAAAGCTTAAAAGTTACGTAACTTCCTTTCTCCGGTCATTTCTTTTTAAATGACAATAATATTCTTTTAGCTTTCAATATTTAAAATCCATTGAAATCATTCTGTACTTAGAAAATTCATTCTCTACTATTTTCCATACAATTAATGATGCTAAACGTTTCTGAGGATTTTTTATGCCAATTCGAGTAAACGAAGTATCCTGAAAATCGTAAGCATGTACCATGCGGGCGAAGATGCCAGGTGGTTAGTCGTCTGTGGTGTAGTCAAAGTAATATAAGATTTTAAGGATCATTATTTAATGAATAAGATGTTACGTAGAATATTTACTATGTAGTATCACATAAACTACGAAAACATCTCTCCATGCTCGAAAAGAATGCATAGAACTCCGTGTCATGCCACATTTTACCAGATTTATATCACTGAAATTAGGCACAAAATAAGTAAAGTGTCCCGTTACGGGTTTCTAATTATCTGACTTTTAAGAGGAAAATATTGCACTTGTGAAACTATGTTCACTAAATATGTATTAAGATAAGATTACAAATGGATGACAATGGATGACAGGGAGTGTGGGAATCAACGTATACGTATTTCTTCATTTAACAATTATCGCCATTATAAATCACAGTCACAGTAGAAAATATGAATGCAGATTTAAAATTAAAAAAATATATTTATTTATTTTCTAAGAAAAGAAAATAAAAATAGTGACTTAAACTTTATGCATCGTCAAGAGTAGTGATCAAATTTTCTGCAGATTTACTGTGATCTCACTCGCATAGAGTATTCCCCTCACGTTACTTTAAAAAACAGAAGTTTAACTTACATCTTAACTCTTATATGCGAATTTCAAAATAAGCTATAGTAGCTTTACTTAAGCATATTCTGCTTGGAACAGAAATGAACAAATATTTAGAAAATTATGTCCAGTGAGAACGCTTGAAATAAATTTTTGTAGAATTATTCCGATAATAGAATTCTCGTTAAAAATAAAACTGTCTGAAACTACATATTTAATTAAACAGATAATTACTTAATCTATTTCAATGGATGATAGGGAGGGTGGGAATCAACATATACGTTTTTCTTCATTTAACAATTATCGCCATTAAAAGTCACAAATTCACAGTATTAAATATAAATGCAGATCAAATAAAAAAAAATTAATATTAATTTTCTAAAATAAAATAAAAATAGTGTCTTAAAATATATGCATCTTCAAGAGTATTGAGCACGTTGTTTGCAGTTTTACTGTGATCTCTCTCACATAGAGTATTCCCCTTACGTTGCTTTAAAAATAAATCATGATTTTTAATGGTAATTCGTGTAAAAAAAATAAGTTCTAAATTTCGTAAAGCGTCTTACAAATGCGGGTTAAATTGCCAGACTTCATATCTAGCGATGCAGTATTTTTATAGCATGTAAATCGCCACATAGAAAGCATGAGAGCACTGTAGAAAAAATATGACCAGTTTTCCTTAGGAATCTGAAAAATAGTTGCCCTTATCTTACCGGGAAATTGTCCGACCCAGCTCGGAATGAAATCAGGAAAATTCCGTTTTACTGACTATTTCCTTATTTTTACAGATTTTATTCCAAACTGGTTCGGAAAATTTTCCGCTACGATAAGGACAATTATTTTTTGCGATTCCTACACGAACACTGGTCGAAATTTTTTTTACAGTGCGTATTCGTGTGCCTTGTTGAGGAACCATATGATATTTAGAATATTTATTTATCGAATTCCATATTAAGTAGTCATTTACTATGCAGTATGTTATTGCTAAAAAAATAATTGAAATTTCAACATTTTTTTCATATACATACACTTTTTCTAGAAAGACAGAAAAACAATAATCCCTTAAAACTTCATGTTGTGATCTATCTGCAACAGTGTAATGACACATTCGTACTTAATAAGGGTCATGATTTTTTATGCCAATTCGAGTAAATGAAGTATCCTGAAAATCGTAAGCATGTAACATGCGGGCGCAGATGCTAGGTGATTAGTCGCCTGTCATATAGTCCAAGAAATAAGATTTTAAGGATCATTATTTACCGAAAAGGATGTGATGTAGAATATTTACTATGTAGTGTCACATAAACTATGAAAACGTCTCTCCATGCTCGAAAATAATGCATAGAACTCGATGTCATGCGACATTTTACCAGATTTATATTACTGAAATTAGGCAAAGAATTCTGATTATCTGACAATAAGGATTTCTAATTATCAGACTTTTAAGAGGAAAATATTGCTCTTGTGAAACTATGTTACCTGAATATGTATTACGAGAAGAAGTTTAAATAAAATCTTACCTCTTACGCGAATTTTAAAACGAGGAATAGCAATGGATGACAACGGATGACAGGGAGGGTGGGTATCAACATATACGTTTTTCTTCATTTAACAATTATCGGCATTATAAATCACAGAGACACAGTAGCAAATATGAATGCAGATAAAATTAAAAAAAGTTTAATATTCATTTTCTAAAAGAAAATAAAAATAGTGTCTGAAAATGTATGCATCGTCAAGAGTAGTGAGCACATTGTTTGCAGTTTTACTGTTATCTTTCTCCCATAGAGTATTCCCCTCACGTTACTTTAAAAAATAGTCATGATTTATTTGGTAATTCGTGTATCTAATACGTTTTAAAATTCATAAAGCATGTACATGCGGGTTAAATTGCCAGGCGTCATGTCTAGCGATGCAGTATTTTTATAGCGTGTAACACGCACATACTCGTACGCGTGAACTCGCGTGCGTTTGTGTAGGATACGATGGATTATATGATATTTAGAATATTTATATCTCGAATTCCAAATTATGTAGTCCAAAAAGTAAAGTGTCCCATTACGGATTTTTAGTTATCTACAATTTTATTATATTGCAATTGAGAAACAATGTTCTCTAAATGTGTATTCCGATAAGAAGTTTAACTTACATGTTAACTCATTTATGCAAATTTCAAAATAAGCTATAGCAGCTTTACTTAAGCATATTCTGCTTGGAACAGAAATGAACAAATATTTATAAAATTATGTCCAGCGAGAACGCTTGAAATAAATTTTTGTAGAATTATTCCGATAATAGAATTCTCGTTAAAAATAAAACTGTCTGAAACTACATATTTAATTAAATAGATAATTACTTAATCTATTTCAATGGATGATAGGAAGGGTGGGAATCAACATATACGTTTTTCTTCATTTAACAATTATCGCCATTAAAAGTCACAAATTCACAGTATTAAATATAAATGCAGATCAAAAAAAAAAAAATTAATATTAATTTTCTAAAATAAAATAAAAATAGTGTCTTAAATTATATGCATCTTCAAGAGTATTGAGCACGTTGTTTGCAGTTTTACTGTGATCTCTCTCACATAGAGTATTCCCCTTACGTCGCTTTAAAAATAAATCATGATTTTTAATGGTAATTCGTGTAAAAAAATAAGTTCTAAATTTCGTAAAGCGTCTTACAAATGCGGGTTAAATTGCCAGACTTCATATCTAGCGATGCAGTATTTTTATAGCATGTAAATCGCCACATAGAAAGCATGCGAGCACTGTAGAAAAAATATGACCAGTTTTCCTTAGGAATCTGAAAAATAGTTGCCCTTATCTTACCGGGAAATTGTCCGACCCAGCTCGGAATGAAATCCGGAAAATTCCGTTTTATTGACTATTTCCTTATTTTTACAGATTTTATTCCGAGCTGGTTCGGAAAATTTTCCGCTACGATAAGGACAATTATTTTTTGCGATTCCTACACGAAAACTGGTCGAAATTTTTTTTACAGTGCGTATTCGTGTGCCTTGTTGAGGAACCATATGATATTTAGAATATTTATTTATCGAATTCCATATTATGTAGTCATTTACTATGCAGTATGTTATTGCTAAAAAAATAATTTAAATTTCAACATTTTTTTCATACACATACACTTTTTCTAGAAAGACAGAAAAACAATAATCCCTTAAAACTTCAAGTTGTGATCTATCTGCAACAGTGTAATGACACATTCGTACTTAATAAGGGTCATGATTTTTTATGCCAATTCGAGTAAATGAAGTATCCTGAAAATCGTAAGCATGTAACATGCGGGCGCAGATGCTAGGTTATTAGTCGCCTGTCATATAGTCCAAGAAATAAGATTTTAAGGATCATTATTTACCGAATAGGATGTGACGTAGAATATTTACTATGTAGTGTCACATAAACTATGAAAACGTCTCTCCATGCTCGAAAATAATGCATTGAACTCGATGTCATGCGACATTTTATCAGATTTATATTACTGAAATTAGGCAAAGAATTCTGATTATCTGACAATAAGGATTTCTAATTACCTGACTTTTAAGAGGAAAATATTGCTCTTGTGAAACTATGTTACCTGAATATGTATTACGAGAAGAAGTTTAAATAAAATCTTACCTCTTACGCGAATTTTAAAACGAGGAATAGCAATGGATGACAATGGATGACAGGGAGGGTGGGTATCAACATATACGTTTTTCTTCATTTAACAATTATCGGCATTATAAATCACAGAGACACAGTAGCAAATATGAATGCAGATAAAATTAAAAAAAGTTTAATATTCATTTTCTAAAAGAAAATAAAAATAGTGTCTGAAAATTTATGCATCGTCAAGAGTAGTGAGCACATTGTTTCCAGTTTTACTGTTATCTTTCTCCCATAGAGTATTCCCCTCACGTTACTTTAAAAAATAGTCATGATTTATTTGGTAATTCGTGTATCTAATGCGTTTTTAATTCATAAAGCATGTACATGCGGGTTAAATTGCCAGGCGTCATGTCTAGCGATGCAGTATTTTTATAGCGTGTAACACGCACATACTCGTACGCGTGAACTCGCGTGCGTTTGTGTAGGATACGATGGATTATATGATATTTAGAATATTTATATCTCGAATTCCAAATTATGTAGTCCAAAAAGTAAAGTGTCCCATTACGGATTTTTAGTTATCTACAATTTTATTATATTGCAATTGAGAAACAATGTTCTCTAAATGTGTATTCAGATAAGAAGTTTAACTTACGTGTTAACTCTTTTATGCAAATTTCAAAATAAGCTATAGCAGCTTTACTTAAGCACATTCTGCTTGGTACAGAAATGAACAAATATTTATAAAATTATGTCCAGCGAGAACGCTTGAAATAAATTTTTGTAGAATTATTCCGATAATAGAATTCTCGTTAAAAATAAAACTGTCTGAAACTACATATTTAATTAAATAGATAATTACTTAATCTATTTCGATGGATGATAGGGAGGGTGGGAATCAACATATACGTTTTTCTTCATTTAACAATTATCGCCATTAAAAGTCACAAATTCACAGTATTAAATATAAATGCAGATCAAATAAAAAAAAAATTAATATTAATTTTCTAAAATAAAATAAAAATAGTGTCTTAAATTATATGCATCTTCAAGAGTATTGAGCACGTTGTTTGCAGTTTTACTGTGATCTCTCTCACATAGAGTATTCCCCTTACGTCGCTTTAAAAATAAATCATGATTTTTAATGGTAATTCGTGTAAAAAAATAAGTTCTAAATTTCGTAAAGCGTCTTACAAATGCGGGTTAAATTGCCAGACTTCATATCTAGCGATGCAGTATTTTTATAGCATGTAAATCGCCACATAGAAAGCATGCGAGCACTGTAGAAAAAATATGACCAGTTTTCCTTAGGAATCTGAAAAATAGTTGCCCTTATCTTACCGGGAAATTGTCCGACCCAGCTCGGAATGAAATCCGGAAAATTCCGTTTTATTGACTATTTCCTTATTTTTACAGATTTTATTCCGACCTGGTTCGGAAAATTTTCCGCTACGATAAGGACAATTATTTTTTGCGATTCCTACACGAAAACTGGTCGAAATTTTTTTTACAGTGCGTATTCGTGTGCCTTGTTGAGGAACCATATGATATTTAGAATATTTATTTATCGAATTCCATATTATGTAGTCATTTACTATGCAGTATGTTATTGCTAAAAAATAATTGAAATTTCAACATTTTTTTCATATACATACACTTTTTCTAGAAAGACAGAAAAACAATAATCCCTTAAAACTTCAAGTTGTGATCTATCTGCAACAGTGTAATGACACATTCGTACTTAATAAGGGTCATGATTTTTTATGCCAATTCGAGTAAATGAAGTATCCTGAAAATCGTAAGCATGTAACATGCGGGCGCAGATGCTAGGTGATTAGTCGCCTGTCATATAGTCCAAGAAATAAGATTTTAAGGATCATTATTTACCGAATAGGATGTGACGTAGAATATTTACTATGTAGTGTCACATAAACTATGAAAACGTCTCTCCATGCTCGAAAATAATGCATTGAACTCGATGTCATGCGACATTTTACCAGATTTATATTACTGAAATTAGGCAAAGAATTCTGATTATCTGACAATAAGGATTTCTAATTATCTGACTTTTAAGAGGAAAATATTGCTCTTGTGAAACTATGTTACCTGAATATGTATTACGAGAAGAAGTTTAAATAAAATCTTACCTATTACGCGAATTTTAAAACGAGGAATAGCAATGGATGACAATGGATGACAGGGAGGGTGGGTATCAACATATACGTTTTTCTTCATTTAACAATTATCGGCATTATAAATCACAGAGACACAGTAGCAAATATGAATGCAGATAAAATTAAAAAAAGTTTAATATTCATTTTCTAAAAGAAAATAAAAATAGTGTCTGAAAATTTATGCATCGTCAAGAGTAGTGAGCACATTGTTTCCAGTTTTACTGTTATCTTTCTCCCATAGAGTATTCCCCTCACGTTACTTTAAAAAATAGTCATGATTTATTTGGTAATTCGTGTATCTAATGCGTTTTTAATTCATAAAGCATGTACATGCCGGTTAAATTGCCAGGCGTCATGTCTAGCGATGCAGTATTTTTATAGCGTGTAACACGCACATACTCGTACGCGTGAACTCGCGTGCGTTTGTGTAGGATACGATGGATTATATGATATTTAGAATATTTATATCTCGAATTCCAAATTATGTAGTCCAAAAAGTAAAGTGTCCCATTACGGATTTTTAGTTATCTACAATTTTATTATATTGCAATTGAGAAACAATGTTCTCTAAATGTGTATTCAGATAAGAAGTTTAACTTACGTGTTAACTCTTTTATGCAAATTTCAAAATAAGCTATAGCAGCTTTACTTAAGCACATTCTGCTTGGAACAGAAATGAACAAATATTTATAAAATTATGTCCAGCGAGAACGCTTGAAATAAATTTTTGTAGAATTATTCCGATAATAGAATTCTCGTTAAAAATAAAACTGTCTGAAACTACATATTTAATTAAATAGATAATTACTTAATCTATTTCGATGGATGATAGGGAGGGTGGGAATCAACATATACGTTTTTCTTCATTTAACAATTATCGCCATTAAAAGTCACAAATTCACAGTATTAAATATAAATGCAGATCAAATAAAAAAAATTGATATTAATTTTCTAAAATAAAATAAAAATAGTGTCTTAAAATATATGCATCTTCAAGAGTATTGAGCACGTTGTTTGCAGTTTTACTGTGATCTCTCCCACATAGAGTATTCCCCTTACGTTGCTTTAAAAATAAATCATGATTTTTAATGGTAATTCGTGTAAAAAAATAAGTTCTAAATTTCGTAAAGCGTCTTACAAATGCGGGTTAAATTGCCAGACTTCATATCTAGCGATGCAGTATTTTTATAGCATGTAAATCGCCACATAGAAAGCATGCGAGCACTGTAGAAAAAATATGACCAGTTTTCCTGAGGAATCTGAAAAATAGTTGCCCTTATCTTACCGGGAAATTGTCCGACCCAGCTCGGAATGAAATCCGGAAAATTCCGTTTTATTGACTAATTCCTTATTTTTACAGATTTTATTCCGAGCTGGTTCGGAAAATTTTCCGCTACGACAAGGACAATTATTTTTTGCGATTCCTACACGAAAACTGGTCGAAATGTTTTTTACAGTGCGTATTCGTGTGCCTTGTTGAGGAACCATATGATATTTAGAATATTTATTTATCGAATTCCATATTAAGTAGTCATTTACTATGCAGTATGTTATTGCTAAAAAAATAATTTAAATTTCAACATTTTTTTCATACACATACACTTTTTCTAGAAAGACAGAAAAACAATAATCCCTTAAAACTTCAAGTTGTGATCTATCTGCAACAGTGTAATGACACATTCGTACTTAATAAGGTCATGATTTTTTATGCCAATTCGAGTAAATAAAGTATCCTGAAAATCGTAAGCATGTAACATGCGGGCGCAGATGCTAGGTGACTAGTCGTCTGTCATATAGTCCAAGAAATAAGATTTTAAGGATCATTATTTTCCGAATAGGATGTGACGTAGAATATTTACTATGTAGTGTCACATAAACTATGAAAAAGTCTCTCCATGCTCGAAAATAATGCATTGAACTCGATGTCATGCGACATTTTACCAGATTTATATTACTGAAATTAGGCAAAGAATTCTGATTATCTGACAATAAGGATTTCTAATTATCTGACTTTTAAGAGGAAAATATTGCTCTTGTGAAACTATGTTACCTGAATATGTATTACGAGAAGAAGTTTAAATAAAATCTTACCTCTTACGCGAATTTTAAAACGAGGAATAGCAATGGATGACAATGGATGACAGGGAGGGTGGGTATTAACATATACGTTTTTCTTCATTTAACAATTATCGGCATTATAAATCACAGAGACACAGTAGCAAATATGAATGCAGATAAAATTAAAAAAAGTTTAATATTCATTTTCTAAAAGAAAATAAAAATAGTGTCTGAAAATTTATGCATCGTCAAGAGTAGTGAGCACATTGTTTGCAGTTTTACTGTTATCTTTCTCCCATAGAGTATTCCCCTCACGTTACTTTAAAAAATAGTCATGATTTATTTGGTAATTCGTGTATCTAATACGTTTTAAAATTCATAAAGCATGTACATGCGGGTTAAATTTCCAGGCGTCATGTCTAGCGATGCAGTATTTTTATAGCGTGTAACACGCACATACTCGTACGCGTGAACTCGCGTGCGTTTGTGTAGGATACGTTGGATTATATGATATTTAGAATATTTATATCTCGAATTCCAAATTATGTAGTCCAAAAAGTAAAGTGTCCCGTTACGGATTTTTAGTTATCTACAATTTTATTATATTGCAATTGAGAAACAATGTTCTCTAAATGTGTATTCAGATAAGAAGTTTAACTTACATGTTAACTCATTTATGCAAATTTCAAAATAAGCTATAGCAACTTTACTTAAGCATATTCTGCTTGGAACAGAAATGAACAAATATTTATAAAATTATGTCCAGCGAGAACGCTTGAAATAAATTTTTGTAGAATTATTCCGATAATAGAATTCTCGTTAAAAATAAAACTGTCTGAAACTACATATTTAATTAAATAGATAATTGCTTAATCTATTTCAATGGATGATAGGGAGGGTGGGAATCAACATATACGTCTTTCTTCATTTAACAATTATCGCCATTAAAAGTCACAAATTCACAGTATTAAATATAAATGCAGATCAAATAAAAAAAAATTGATATTAATTTTCTAAAATAAAATAAAAATAGTGTCTTAAAATATATGCATCTTCAAGAGTATTGAGCACGTTGTTTGCAGTTTTACTGTGATCTCTCCCACATAGAGTATTCCCCTTACGTTGCTTTAAAAATAAATCATGATTTTTAATGGTAATTCGTGTAAAAAAATAAGTTCTAAATTTCGTAAAGCGTCTTACAAATGCGGGTTAAATTGCCAGACTTCATATCTAGCGATGCAGTATTTTTATAGCATGTAAATCGCCACATAGAAAGCATGCGAGCACTGTAGAAAAAATATGACCAGTTTTCCTTAGGAATCTGAAAAATAGTTGCCCTTACCTTACCGGGAAATTGTCCGACCCAGCTCAGAATGAAATCCGGAAAATTCCGTTTTATTGACTATTTCCTTATTTTTACAGATTTTATTCCGAGCTGGTTCGGAAAATTTTCCGCTACGATAAGGACAATTATTTTTTGCGATTCCTACACGAAAACTGGTCGAAATTTTTTTTACAGTGCGTATTCGTGTGCCATGTTGAGGAACCATATGATATTTAGAATATTTATTAATCGAATTCCATATTAAGTAGTCATTTACTATGCAGTATGTTATTGCTAAAAAAATAATTTAAATTTCAACATTTTTTTCATACACATACACTTTTTCTAGAAAGACAGAAAAACAATAATCCCTTAAAACTTCAAGTTGTGATCTATCTGCAACAGTGTAATGACACATTCGTACTTAATAAGGGTCATGATTTTTTATGCCAATTCGAGTAAATGAAGTATCCTGAAAATCGTAAGCATGTAACATGCGGGCGCAGATGCTAGGTGATTAGTCGCCTGTCATATAGTCCAAGAAATAAGATTTTAAGGATCATTATTTACCGAATAGGATGTGACGTAGAATATTTACTATGTAGTGTCACATAAACTATGAAAACGTCTCTCAATGCTCGAAAATAATGCATAGAACTCGATGTCATGCGACATTTTACCAGATTTATATTACTGAAATTAAGCAAAGAATTCTGATTATCTGACAATAAGGATTTCTAATTATCTGACTTTTAAGAGGAAAATATTGCTCTTGTGAAACTATGTTACCTGAATATGTATTACGAGAAGAAGTTTAAATAAAATCTTACCTCTTACGCGAATTTTAAAACGAGGAATAGCAATGGATGACAACTGATGACAGGGAGGGTGGGTATCAACATATACGTTTTTCTTCATTTAACAATTATCGGCATTATAAATCACAGAGACACAGTAGCAAATATGAATGCAGATAAAATTAAAAAAAGTTTAATATTCATTTTCTAAAAGAAAATAAAAATAGTGTCTGAAAATGTATGCATCGTCAAGAGTAGTGAGCACATTGTTTGCAGTTTTACTGTTATCTTTCTCCCATAGAGTATTCCCCTCACGTTACTTTAAAAAATAGTCATGATTTATTTGGTAATTCGTGTATCTAATACGTTTTAAAATTCATAAAGCATGTACATGCGGGTTAACTTGCCCGGCGTCATGTCTAGCGATGCAGTATTTTTATAGCGTGTAACACGCACATACTCGTACGCGTGAACTCGCGTGCGTTTGTGTAGGATACGTTGGATTATATGATATTTAGAATATTTATATCTCGAATTCCAAATTATGTAGTCCAAAAAGTAAAGTGTCCCGTTACGGATTTTTAGTTATCTACAATTTTATTATATTGCAATTGAGAAACAATGTTCTCTAAATGTGTATTCAGATAAGAAGTTTAACTTACATGTTAACTCTTTTATGCGAATTTCAAAATAAGCTATAGCAGCTTTACTTAAGCATATTATGCTTGGAACAGAAATGAACAAATATTTATAAAATTATGTCCTGCGAGAACGCTTGAAATAAATTTTTGTAGAATTATTCCGATAATAGAATTCTCGTTAAAAATAAAACTGTCTGAAACTACATATTTAATTAAATAGATAATTACTTAATCTATTTCAATGGATGATATGGAGGGTGGGAATCAACATATACGTTTTTCTTCATTTAACAATTATCGCCATTAAAAGTCACAAATTCACAGTATTAAATATAAATGCAGATCAAATAAAAAAAAATTGATATTAATTTTCTAAAATAAAATAAAAATAGTGTCTTAAAATATATGCATCTTCAAGAGTATTGAGCACGTTGTTTGCAGTTTTACTGTGATCTCTCCCACATAGAGTATTCCCCTTACGTTGCTTTAAAAATAAATCATGATTTTTAATGGTAATTCGTGTAAAAAAATAAGTTCTAAATTTCGTAAAGCGTCTTACAAATGCGGGTTAAATTGCCAGACTTCATATCTAGCGATGCAGTATTTTTATAGCATGTAAATCGCCACATAGAAAGCATGCGAGCACTGTAGAAAAAATATGACCAGTTTTCCTTAGGAATCTGAAAAATAGTAGCCCTTACCTTACCGGGAAATTTTCCGACCCAGCTCAGAATGAAATCCGGAAAATTCCGTTTTATTGACTATTTCCTTATTTTTACAGATTTCTTTCCGAGCTGGTTCGGAAAATTTTCCGCTACGATAAGTACAATTATTTTTTGCGATTCCTACACGAAAACTGGTCGAAATGTTTTTTACAGTGCGTATTCGTGTGCCTTGTTGAGGAACCATATGATATTTAGAATATTTATTTATCGAATTCCATATTAAGTAGTCATTTACTATGCAGTATGTTATTGCTAAAAAAATAATTTAAATTTTAACATTTTTTTCATACACATACACTTTTTCTAGAAAGACAGAAAAACAATAATCCCTTAAAACTTCAAGTTGTGATCTATCTGCAACAGTGTAATGACACATTCGTACTTAATAAGGGTCATGATTTTTTATGCCAATTCGAGTAAATAAAGTATCCTGAAAATCGTAAGCATGTAACATCCGGGCTCAGATGCTAGGTGACTAGTCGTCTGTCATATAGTCCAAGAAATAAGATTTTAAGGATCATTATTTACCGAATAGGATGTGACGTAGAATATTTACTATGTAGTGTCACATAAACTATGAAAACGTCTCTCCATGCTCGAAAATAATGCATTGAACTCGATGTCATGCGACATTTTACCAGATTTATATTACTGAAATTAGGCAAAGAATTCTGATTATCTGACAATAAGGATTTCTAATTATCTGACTTTTAAGAGGAAAATATTGCTCTTGTGAAACTATGTTACCTGAATATGTATTACGAGAAGAAGTTTAAATAAAATCTTACCTCTTACGCGAATTTTAAAACGAGGAATAGCAATGGATGACAATGGATGACAGGGAGGGTGGGTATCAACATATACGTTTTTCTTCATTTAACAATTATCGGCATTATAAATCACAGAGACACAGTAGCAAATATGAATGCAGATAAAATTAAAAAAAGTTTAATATTCATTTTCTAAAAGAAAATAAAAATAGTGTCTGAAAATTTATGCATCGTCAAGAGTAGTGAGCACATTGTTTGCAGTTTTACTGTTATCTTTCTCCCATAGAGTATTCCCCTCACGTTACTTTAAAAAATAGTCATGATTTATTTGGTAATTCGTGTATCTAATGCGTTTTTAATTCATAAAGCATGTACATGCGGGTTAAATTGCCAGGCGTCATGTCTAGCGATGCAGTATTTTT
The DNA here is from genome assembly GCA_963932465.1 of Maratus speciosus. NCBI lineage: Eukaryota > Metazoa > Arthropoda > Arachnida > Araneae > Salticidae > Maratus > Maratus speciosus. The sequence continues at coordinate 151,127,758 of OZ010793.1, read as the reverse complement.
ATAGCGTGTAACACGCACATACTCGTACGCGTGAACTCGCGTGCGTTTGTGTAGGATACGATGGATTATATGATATTTAGAATATTTATATCTCGAATTCCAAATTATGTAGTCCAAAAAGTAAAGTGTCCCATTACGGATTTTTAGTTATCTACAATTTTATTATATTGCAATTGAGAAACAATGTTCTCTAAATGTGTATTCAGATAAGAAGTTTAACTTACGTGTTAACTCTTTTATGCAAATTTCAAAATAAGCTATAGCAGCTTTACTTAAGCACATTCTGCTTGGAACAGAAATGAACAAATATTTATAAAATTATGTCCAGCGAGAACGCTTGAAATAAATTTTTGTAGAATTATTCCGATAATAGAATTCTCGTTAAAAATAAAACTGTCTGAAACTACATATTTAATTAAATAGATAATTACTTAATCTATTTCGATGGATGATAGGGAGGGTGGGAATCAACATATACGTTTTTCTTCATTTAACAATTATCGCCATTAAAAGTCACAAATTCACAGTATTAAATATAAATGCAGATCAAATAAAAAAAATTTATATTAATTTTCTAAAATAAAATAAAAATAGTGTCTTAAAATATATGCATCTTCAAGAGTATTGAGCACGTTGTTTGCAGTTTTACTGTGATCTCTCCCACATAGAGTATTCGCCTTACGTTGCTTTAAAAATAAATCATGATTTTTAATGGTAATTCGTGTAAAAAAATAAGTTCTAAATTTCGTAAAGCGTCTTACAAATGCGGGTTAAATTGCCAGACTTCATATCTAGCGATGCAGTATTTTTGTAGCATGTAAATCGCCACATAGAAAGCATGCGAGCACTGTAGAAAAAATATGACCAGTTTTCCTTAGGAATCTGAAAAATAGTTGCCCTTATCTTACCGGGAAATTGTCCGACCCAGCTCGGAATGAAATCCGGAAAATTCCGTTTTATTGACTATTTCCTTATTTTTACAGATTTTATTCCGAGCTGGTTCGGAAAATTTTCCGCTACGATAAGGACAATTATTTTTTGCGATTCCTACACGAAAACTGGTCGAAATTTTTTTTACAGTGCGTATTCGTGTGCCTTGTTGAGGAACCATATGATATTTAGAATATTTATTTATCGAATTCCATATTAAGTAGTCATTTACTATGCAGTATGTTATTGCTAAAAAAATAATTTAAATTTCAACATTTTTTTCATACACATACACTTTTTCTAGAAAAACAGAAAAACAATAATCCCTTAAAACTTCAAGTTGTGATCTATCTGCAACAGTGTAAATACACATTCGTACTTAATAAGGGTCATGATTTTTTATGCCAATTCGAGTAAATGAAGTATCCTGAAAATCGTAAGCATGTAACATGCGAACACAGATGCTAGGTGATTAGTCGCCTGTCATATAGTCCAAGAAATAAGATTTTAAGGATCATTATTTACCGAATAGGATGTGACGTAGAATATTTACTATGTAGTGTCACATAAACTATGAAAACGTCTCTCCATGCTCGAAAATAATGCATAGAACTCGATGTCATGCGACATTTTACCAGATTTATATTACTGAAATTAGGCAAAGAATTCTGATTATCTGACAATAAGGATTTCTAATTATCTGACTTTTAAGAGGAAAATATTGCTCTTGTGAATCTATGTTACCTGAATATGTATTACGAGAAGAAGTTTAAATAAAATCTTACCTCTTACGCAAATTTTAAAACGAGGAATAGCAATGGATGACAATGGATGACAGGGAGGGTGGGTATCAACATATACGTTTTTCTTCATTTAACAATTATCGGCATTATAAATCACAGAGACACAGTAGCAAATATGAATGCAGATAAAATTAAAAAAAGTTTAATATTCATTTTCTAAAAGAAAATAAAAATAGTGTCTGAAAATTTATGCATCGTCAAGAGTAGTGAGCACATTGTTTGCAGTTTTACTGTTATCTTTCTCCCATAGAGTATTCCCCTCACGTTACTTTAAAAAATAGTCATGATTTATTTGGTAATTCGTGTATCTAATACGTTTTAAAATTCATAAAGCATGTACATGCGGGTTAAATTGCCAGGCGTCATGTCTAGCGATGCAGTATTTTTATAGCGTGTAACACGCACATACTCGTACGCGTGAACTCGCGAGCGTTTGTGTAGGATACGATGTATTATATGATATTTAGAATATTTATATCTAGAATTCCAAATTATGTAGTCCAAAAAGTAAAGTGTCCCGTTACGGATTTTTAGTTATCTACAATTTTATTATATTGCAATTGAGAAACAATGTTCTCTAAATGTGTATTCAGATAAGAAGATTAACTTACATGTTTACTCTTTTATGCGAATTTCAAAATAAGCTATAGCAGCTTTACTTAAGCATATTCTGCTTGGAAAAGAAATGAACAAATATTTATAAAATTATGTCCATAGAGAACGGTTGAAATAAATTTTTGTAGAATTATTCCGATAATAGAATTCTCGTTAAAAATAAAACTGTCTGAAACTACATATTTAATTAAATAGATAATTACTTATTCAATGCAATGGATGATAGGGAGGGTGGGAATCAATATATAAGTTTTTCTTCATTTAACAATTATCGCAATTAAAAGTCACAAATTCACAGTATTAAATATAAATGCAGATCAAAAAAAAAAATTTAATATTAATTTTCTAAAATAAAATAAAAATAGTGTCTTAAAATATATGCATCCTCAAGAGTATTGAGCACGTTGTTTGCAGTTTTACTGTGATCTCTCCCACATAGAGTTTTCCCTTACGTTGCTTTAAAAATAAATCATGATTTTTAATGGTAATTCGTGTAAAAAATTAAGTTCTAAATTTCGTAAAGCGTCTTACAAATGCGGGTTAAATTGCCAGACTTCATATCTAGCGATGCAGTATTTTTATAGCATGTAAATCGCCACATAGAAAGCATGCGAGCACTGTAGAAAAAATATGAACAGTTTTCCTTAGGAATCTGAAAAATAGTTGCCTTTATCTTAGCGGGAAATTGTCCGACCCAGCTCGGAATGAAATCCGGAAAATTCCGTTTTATTGA